>VZQC01008741.1:652164-722123 GCA_009823505.1 Rhizomys pruinosus | reverse complement strand
AAAAAAAAAAAAAAAAAAAAAAAAAAAAAAAAAAAAAAAGACAATCTATAAGGGCTGGGAATATAGCTCAGTAGTGGAGCACATAGTGAGTTCTTCCTGCAACAGAGTCCTAGGAGAACAAGACTGCGAGGCCAGCTTTCCACTCTAGGGCTAGTGTATGTTTGCCACCAGGCCTCTGTTGTAGGTGACTACCACACTGGCTGTGCTATTTCATAGACTCCTGTGAGATCTCTTTTTTACATGATCTTTTCTTAGGGTCACATTGCTAGCTGAGCTCTTTTGAAGCTTGCTTTTTTTTTTTTTTTGTGAGACAAGGTTTTACAAGGCTGACCTCAAACTCACTATATAGTCAAGGCTAGTCTCAATCTTTTCTATATAGCCATGACTGCCCTCAAATTCACAGAGATCTGCCTGTCTCTGCCTCTTGAGTACTGGGATTAAAGCTGAGCGCTGCGCTGGTTTTTGTTTTGTTTTTAACTTTTTAAAGGTGTCCTAGAGAAAGTGTCATCCTAACCAAGGTATCATTGTTGCTATAATATACATATCCATATATATATGGATTTTTTTAAGAAAAAAAATATCACTTTGGTGGAAATGTATTGAACATTTATTATGATCAGTGCTAAGTGATGGAGAAACAGCATCCTATTTCACTTCTCTGCCTCGGTGATTACTGTGATGACGCTGTGGGAGGCAGGGCATGATGCTCTGATCTTACTATTTGCCTGATGCCCCAGATAACTTTCTTTGCAAGCCTGACCTCCCTTGGGATTTCAGAAGAGTCAAGTTGCCCAGTACTGGGCCTAGTGTGGTGGCACTTGCCTTTAATCCCAGCACTAGGGAGGCAGAGGCAGGTGGATCTCTGTGAGTTCAAGGCCAGCCAGGTCTACAGAGTGAGCTCCAGGCCAGCTGGGACTAAAGAGAGACCTTGTCTCAAAAAAAAAAAAAAAATTGTACTATTCAAGAAACAACCCCACCACCAGTGGCCGACTTGGCAACTCTGCCCCTGATTCAAAGACCTTCCCGAATCCAGACTTACCATCTGGCCACTCTCAAGTCCTTCGCAGCATCCGGCACGTTCCCTTACCCCACCAAGTCCTTAAGGTCCTCGTGACCTCTGCTGCTTCCAGTCTTTTTTAGGATCCCCCCGCCCCGATTTTTCACCTTCTCTGAGAAGCTTTTCCAAAGCCCACCTTGGAATAATTTATCTCTTCCTCCCACTTCGGTCTTTCACAGCTGTTCCAGTGAACGTCCTGTGCCCTACTGGCCCGAGCCGCCCCCTCCCCGCTCCTGTCTGGAGCCTGAATTGTTCACACCTTCTTTTCAACATCTCCATGACCTGGCAGAATCAGAATCTCCGTGTAGTCTGTGCCCTGTCTCTCACCACCTTTATCTTGCACTTCGTGAAGTGTCGGATGGGCTGTAGGCAGGGCTCTTGCCCACCGAGGAAGCCGTTGTCCGGGCTCTGTGGCCTCCCTACATTCTGGTGGAATGGTGACCTCTGGGTTGTCTAGGGGACCTTAGGGCCGGGCGGACGGGAGCTACGGGAAAGCTGGGAGCCCTGGGCAGCTAAAGATGCGGAGTGGCTGTGTCCCTTGTTCTTGCATTGGCTGTGAGGCGGCAGCGCAGCTTCCCCTCGCTCTCGGCGAGTGTCAAGTGCATCAGTTTCCAACCCCCTCGGGCCAGGCCCTCCCGCGGAGGCTTGGAAACCTGGGCTGCGGAAGATTCCGAAGCTAAGTCTCGACTCTGCCTCCCGACAGCCTTGCTCCTTCCTGAGGACTGAACACACCTTGAACCCCGAGACAGGGTGCAGTTCAGAGCGCCGCCCGGAACTGGAGCTTCGCGACGCGGGCCACGGCCGGGGGTCGCGCATCTTCGGCTGGTGACTCAGGGCCGCCGGGTCGCGGGGTGGGTGTGGGTAGGAGGGACTGGCCAGGGCTGCGCGGGGGAAGCCGCCGGGCGATCGGGAGCGGAGCGGTGGGAGCCGGGGCGGGCTCTGGCTGGTCGCCATTCTGCCGGGGGCGTCTGTCTAACGGGCCGGACGCAGGGGAGGCCGCGCTCTTGCTGGCCGGTGCGCAGCGCCGCCCGCCTGGCCGACGGCGTCGGGAGCGCCGAGCCCGCTGGGCGCGCGAATGAATGGGCGCCCGGGGGCCGCGCGCTCCGGGCTGAAGGGCATTAGGACCGTGAGGATCGCTCGCGCGCCTGTCTCTTCCTATCACCCCTCCACCACCACCACCTCTCTCCTTTTTCTGCTCTGCAGGACTGAGCAGCCGGGCGCCAGCGAAAACAAACAGCTGGGGCTGCGAGCGGCCCCGGGAGCACGCCGGCCGGGGCTCCCACGCGGGGCGCCCGTGCGCCCACCATGAGGAAGATCCGCGCCAATGCCATCGCCATCCTGACCGTCGCCTGGATCCTGGGCACTTTCTACTACTTATGGCAGGACAACCGAGCCCACGCAGCATCCTCCGGCGGCCGGGGAGCACAGAGGGCCGGCGGGAGGCCGGAGCAGCTCCGCGAGGACCGCACCATCCCACTCATTGTGAGTACGGCCGGCCCTGCGCACCCACCCGGGCGTCCGGCGGGCCGGGGAGCTGCGGGGCCCGGCCCGGGGCTGCGTGCCCGCCGCGCGGTGCCGGCTTTGTATTTGTTGGAGCATTCCTGCCGGTTGTTATGGCAACCTGTGCGGCCCGGCGGGGCTGGGGTGCATGGATGCCGGGAGGGTGACAGCGAGTGGGGGCAGGGAGAAAGTGCTGCAAGTTTGGTGGGCCTGGTGTGCGCGCGCGACCGGAACGTGGCGGATCTCCCGGCCCTGAGCCGCCGGGGCTGGGGGCTGGGGGCTGGGGACTGGGGGCTGCGGGGCTGCGGGGCTGCGGGGCTGCAGGCGCCTTGCCCGCCGGGGAAGGCGGCTGGCCCGGTAGTGCTGCGAGCGGGTGGTGGAGCCGCGCAGCGGAGCGCGTAGGTGGTAGTGCACCAGGTCCCCAGCCTGCGGGGAGTAAAGGATGTCCAGGAGCGGGGTGAGTAGAGAAGGGTCACTAAGTGCTGCTCTCGGCTTAGCGTCTTCTCATTCCAGATCAACTTAGACCTGTTCATTCGCTCCTGAGCGCCTTCTCCCCTGGGGGTTCTCTGGATCCCCTGGGGAAAAGGTTTCCTCTTTTATTCGTTCTTCACCCCTTAACATTAGGGTCTGCAGGTGAAGGGAACAGTGTCTGTGCCTGGGCTGGGCAATTTCTTCTCATGAGAGCAACCCCCCCCCCGCAACGTCTGAGCAAGAGGGGAAACAAAGGCAGTGTGGCACACCAGGGACCTCCACAGATCTGCTAAGGTCCTAGCTCACTGGAGACCCCGTTGGGGGCGCGGAGCCCCAGCCGTCCTACAGGGGGCGTTCCTGTGTCCACCTTCAACAGCTCCCTATGGCCAGGCCTGGCACCTGTTGCAGAAAACTGTGGGACCCGTCGAGAGTGTGCTAGAATGAGTGCATCCTTCCCCATGGGGCCACCTTTGGGACACTACCAGCACCAGAAAGGTTAGGGATTGGGGAAGGGCAGAAGAGTGGGGGAAGGCACAAGGTCAGCAGTGCTGAGACCTGTATGGAGTAGAACCCAAGGTATTTGTCCTGAAGCCAGGGTAGAGCTAGGGTGGTGTAGATCCTGTCCCAGATTCCCTCTCATCACCTTCCAGGAAAGAAGTAGAGACGGTCTGATGGGATCAGTCTCTGGGCTTGGTAGGAGGAGACCTTAACCTCCCACCATGGTGTTTTAACCTCAAGGTGCATCTCTGCAAGCAAACTTGCCCTGTACCTAGGACATTATTTCCAAAGCACTTGTCAACATTTGAATAGAAAGACTGCAGGAGGGCTGGAGAGATGGCCTAGCGGTTAAGAGCGCTGACCGCTCTTACAGAGGACCCGGGTTCGATCCCCAGCACCCACATGGCGGCCGAGAGCCGTCTGAAACTCCAATTCCAGGAGAACTCCAGCTCCAGGGGAATCCGAGACCCTCTTCTGACCTCCGCGGCATTGCACGACACGGGTGCACAGACCTGCATGCAGACAGTACATTGATACACATACAGAAAAAAAAAAAAAAAAAAAGAAAGAAAGAAAGACTGCAGGAAAAACCTGTACAACCCAGGGGGCTGAGATCTAGGTGGACTGATGGTTTAGAGCACAAAAAACAGTGGTGGCCCTAGACTCTAGTGAGTTCCCACACCATGAATCTTAGCTACCCCCTAATTCTGGAGAGGACAATGTCTGGTGTCAGGGAATATAACCAAGGCAACCTGGTTAGAGCCAAGATAATCTGGTGAGATGTCTTGGTGACTTGATGGGAGGTGACTTTTAGCTGGAGGGGGAGGAGGCTTAAGGTTGATCAAAGGAGAGGCCTCATCAAACCATCTCCTAGAGCCTCTTGCAGAATTCTGAATCCTGACCTTCTCTGAGGCACCTATCTTCTGTGCCCCCCAGATGAGAGCCCCACAATGGAGCAGGTGTGTATCTGGGGCAGTGTTGGAAGGAAACAACACTAGTTTTGAGTGATGGGAATTACAAGTTATGGGGACACTACTGGATACCTTCCTCCTTGCCCCTCATTCCTGCAGATGTTTGACTTGTTGGAGGTAAGAAAGGGGCTGAGAACTGCAAGCTCAGTGTAAAGTGTACAGATGAATTAGGGAACTACTCAAGCTAGGCAGTGAAGGTGCAGGAAGAAAAGAAGGAAGGGAGCAGAGGGGCTGAGGCTTCCCTTGCCACGTGGGCACACAGCCTGCCCACTGTTCTTAAACTTTAGCCCTGGATGTCTCCCCTGCCAGCATCAGTCCTGGCTGCGCACTGCACTTAACATTGCTTTGTACTGTATTCCTATCTTGAGTTAATTCACTTCCATGTAGTTCTCAGTTGAATGTAAGTTATACATGCAGGGACCATGCTGGACGCTTCTTGCATTCCTGAATTGATGAACACAGCAAGACTTAATAAGTACCTCTTTGATAAAGGAGTGTGATAGGATTTTTGGTCACTTCTGGGAGCAGTCAATGGCTCAAGCTTCAGATCCACATATTATTTATTCAAAGCTCCAGCAAAGCTCCAGCTGGACAGAGGTAAGGAGGTAAGGAGATGAATGCCTGAGCATCTCAGTCGAACTCTTTGTTCAGCTTAAAAAGGGGCAGGTGTAGCTGAAGATTTGCTTTCTCATTGAAATTTCTGGTAACTACTTACCATCTTCGCCATTCCAGATAGCTCTCTGTTGAGTTTGGCCATGTGGAGTTTCAAATTCTTAGAGAATGAGGTGGCCAGGCCTGCTGTCGGAGGCTGAACAAATTCAGACAAACGTCATCAGCATTCCCCCAGGGAACCAGAGAGCTGAACTCGGAAAGGGAGGGTCTATGTGAGAGTGCAGTCCTGGAGGCCTTCTGGCCTGTTCAAAGCCAGCCAAGTCGTTTCTGGATCTTGAAGACATTTGTTTGGCATTGTGGGGTGTTGGCATAGCAACTGTATGGCCCGATTTCTCAGGGATGTCCTGAGTCTCCATACTCTGTCCTGCTGTCAGCCCATGTGTGAAGATTGGTTATGGCATCTGTGGAACTAAAGGGTGACTCTGACTCCATCCCTGGCGGCTTACCATGTGGCAAGGTTTCTCACTCATCCTTGCTGTGCTATATGTGTAAGGCAGGGTATTTGGGGACAGCCTCTTGAATCAACACTGCTCTACATGGGCAGAGGATGACAGCAGACATGGCTAGACTCTCTGGGACCCCAGTCAGAGAGACTGTTGTAGTTGTTTGGTTCTAAGATTCAGGTTTTCCATATGCCAGTTTTCTGACAGGCGTGCACGGTGAGAGGACAAGGTGTTACGTGGAATCTCACTTTGTATTGTTAAAAAATGATACATATGATTCATGTTTTCAGTATAGGTGTGCCTCTTTTTTTTTTTTTTTTTTGGTCTTTTGGAGACAGGGTCTCCCTGTCTCCAGCTATCCTGGAACTCACTCTGTAGACCAGGCTGGCCTTGAACTCACAAAGATCCGCCTGCCTCTGCCTCCCAAGTGCTAGGATTAAAGGCATGCACCACCACGCCCGGCTAGGTGTGCTCCTTTAAGACAACACTTTTCTGTTTAAAACATGTGAAAGGTTTAGACAAAAATTTTCCTGAACTTGAATTTCTTTTTGTTTGTTCATTTGCTGTTTTGGAGACACAGTGGCCCAGGCTGGTCTTGAACTCACAATCTTCCTGTTTTTGCCTCCTGAGAATTAGGATTATAGGTAAGCACACCACAGCTAGCCTCAACTGCTGTTTCTTCTCCTGAAATTGAGAATGCTGAGTTACATGGACAAAGTACTCACCATCTCTGGACCTTTGTTTAACTGTATTCTATTTTGGTTAAATAATCCGCCAGGTGTGTTAGTGCTTTGGTAGACAGATGTAGGTACATAGCTGTGAGGTTTATGACTATAGATGCATGCAGCCTGTGAGGAGGTCCTATAGTAACCCCTTAGGTCTTCTGGGGGACCTCACTTACTAGAAGGGGACACTGATGGTGGCTTTTCTGCTGTTGTTCTCTAAGAGCCTAGGATTCAATAAGAGCTGAATGCATTTATATTTTATTTATAATGTATGCATTTTGGAGCTATGAGAATATGATTTGCCTAAATGACAGAAAATGGTTTTGTATTTAATTTGTTTAGGTGCCATACTCGAGAAAGAGGTTAGGGAGAGACAGCCACCAATACCCACAATTCCCTTTGCTAACATGTTCAAATGTGAAAGGTCTATGGGGGATCCATTCCTAGGCCATGGGATGTGGGGAAAGCCTGGAAGCACCCATGGCTGGAGGAGTGTTAACAGTGGAGTCTCGCCTGGGATGCCAGAGGTCAAAGCATACCACATTGCATCTCAGCAACAACCGCTTGTCCCCCACCCCCACCCCAGCCCTTTTTTCCTGTGCTGTAGGCAATCTCCCACCATCAGGTAATCCCAGGGGGGCCCTGGGAGGGAGACTTCCTTCTGTGGTGGCTGTTTGTTAGCTCAGCAAGCAGAGGAAGTTTTGGGGTGAAAAAATGCCTTTTAAGGTGGACCTGGAGGAGGCAGTGGGCAGCATTGTTGCTCAAGCTGCTCAGGGACTGTCATGCTGTAATGGAAGAAACCACCCCTAGGTCAGAGGGGAGCCTGTAGCTGAGCAGTTCATTACAGTTACAAGATTGGAGATTTACACGGAGCCTGCTTCTTCAGGAAACTCAGAGCACCTGCCAATGAACAGGAGAGAGCCAAGTCACAGTAGGCTGAACAGACTGAGACCCAAGTCTTCTAGAAAGGAGTAGGGGAGACAAGCTTTCAGATAGGGGCTAAGTAATGACTTAATACCAAAGAACACCAAATTCATTTCACTTAATCAGACATCGTGCCTGACTGGGTAGTCTCAGACCCTGTTGTACCCATTCTGAGAACAGTCTCAGGCCGATTAGTGTCTCTCTCTTCTCTGCACTTCTGCCCAGCCTCTGTAGTGCCTGGCCACTCTGTATCCAGCCTCCGTAGTGCCTGGCCACTCTGTATCCAGCCTCCGTAGTGCCTGGCCACTCTGTATTACACTCATGGTGCCCACGTTCATTTGCTACTTTTGACACTGAAAGTATTAACCAAGCTTTAGCTCTGAGTCCCCTCAACAGCCTCTTGAGATAGGTACCAGCATGAGGTATACAATTAACATAGGAGTAAAGTAAGGCTTACCCGTGGTCTGACAGTTGGAGGTGTGTCCATGTGAGGTGGTTCCAACTCTAGAGCTGGTACTCGTGTCTTTTTTTCCCCTGGCGAGATCCTGATGTACTGTCATCTCCTACCCCCCCCCCCCAGCTCTGCAGGTTCCACGGTCTCAGACTTAAGACAAGTAAAAAATGCTGGGGAAAAATGCTCAGTGGATGAGCACATATAAGCTTTCTCCCCTTGTTATTCTGCAAATAACACAATAGAGCTACTCACATTTACATTGTAGCAAGCGTTATAGGAATCTAGCCAGGCGTGGTGGTGCACACCTTTAATCCTAGCAATTGGGAGGCAGAGGCAGGCGGGTCTTTGTGAGTTCAAAGCCAGCCTGGTCTACAGAGTGAGTTCCAGGACACCTGGGGCTACAGGGAGACCCTGTCTCAAAAAAAAAAAAAATCTAGATGTGGGCTGGAGAGATTGCTCAGTGGTTAGGAGCACATACTGCTCTTGCAGAAGACCCAGGTTTCATTTCTAGCACCCATGTCAGGTGACTCTGAACTCCCTGTAATTCCAGCTCTAGGGCACCCAACCCCCTCTTCTGGGCTCCGTGGGCACTACCCTCCCCCCAAATATACACATATACACATAATATAAAATAAAAATAAAGGGTGGGGCTGGAGAGATGGCTTATCGGTTAAGAGTGCCAACTGCTCTTGCAGAGGACCCGGGTTTGATTCGGCACCCTCTTCTGACCTCCACGGCACTGCATGACATGGGTGCACCAACCTACATGCAGACAGTACATTTATACACATAAAAAATAAAAAAATAAAAATAAAGTAAAATAAAAATAAAGGGCAAGAAAGATAGCTCAAGAGTTTAAGAGCACTGGGTGCTCTTCCAGAAGACTGGGTTCAGTTCCCAGCACCCACGTGGTAGCTAACTGTCTGAACTGCAGTCCCAGGGAGATCTGACCCCTCTTCTGGCCTGTGCAGGCATTGCTCGTATGTGGTACACTTACATACATGCAGGCAAAACACATACACATACAATAAACTTAAACAAAATCTATACTCTTTAAAAAATAATTTAAATGTGGTTTAAGGTATGCAGGGGGGTGGGCGTGGTAGTACAAGCCTTTAATCCCAGCACTCAGGACGTAGAGGCAGGTGGATCTCTGTGTGAGTTCAAGGCCAGCCTGGTCTATGTAGCAGCAAATGGCAGGTCAGCTGGGGCTACAGTAAGACACTGTCTCAAAAAAACCCAAAGTATTCAGACATTTTGCTGTTTAAATTTTCTTTTTAATTTTTTTTCTTTTTTCTTATTTTCTTTATTTCTTATTTTCTTTTTCTTTTTTCTTTATTTTTGAGACAGGGTCTTATTCTGTAGACTAGACTGACCTACTTTATATAAGTGACTTGAGCATCAGTAGATTGTGGGATCCTGAAGGCAGTTCTGGAACCTTTGGAGACTTGGGTTTCAGAGACTAGAACTGGGCCAGTAGATGCAAGTTGCAGGGAGAGAGATTTTTTTGCAGCAGAAGGAATTCTTTGTTGAACCTTCTTACACTGGAACAGTTCAGGCCTGCCAGGGTGTCTCTCCATAGGCCCAAGTCAGCAGATAAATGCTTCCAACAGCAGCAGGTTGGGGAGAAAAAAGACGCACTGTCAAGAAATAGGGTCCAATTATTACACAGCAGGAGACATGGCGCCCTGGGAAGCTGGGCTGGTTTTGCATGCTGAGGCTGGGAGGAGGAGGGGGAGTAAAGGAACTTCCAGCTGCTTTGTGCTCCCCCCCCCCCAGTTCCTTTAGCGCCAGAGCTGGGAGGGAGGGGGAGGCCTGCAGGGTCCAGGCAAAGCTGCAGGGCCAGAGGGGCCGGCCTGCATTTTCCCTGTTCCAGAGCCCGAGCCTTCACAGGTGCGTTTGCCCAACTAACCCCTAGCCCACTTGTTTCCTGATCCAAACCAGGCACCACTGGCAAGTTGCCTGTTCCAGCTCCCAGGGCTCCCACCTTTGCTTTCCACGGTAACCAGCTGGCGGCACCCCTGAACTGTGTATTTATGGAGGAGGCTGCAGCCCAGGTCTGCCTGCCTCCTCACTGGCTAGATTTTTGCCATACCCTTGACTAGTAGTGGGCTTGGGATGCAGAGCCCAGAAAGGCCCATTTGGGTGACATGGGAGAGCACGGAAGCACGTAGGCCCCGGAATAGCCACGTCTTGCTATTTCATAAAGTGCAGTGTGGTTCTCTGAACGTCAAACACAACATTGGCACAGAGCTCAGAGGGATGTGACAACTCTTAGCTTGCCCAGAGTTGAGAGACCTGCCATCCGGGGCTCTCCCTGGCTCCTTGGTGGCTCACAGGAGGACTGGCACAGGATGGAAACAGAGGCTGGCTGTTGAGAAGGTGGGTGCCAGGATGTGGGGGCTGGAGAGAGGATGTGAATGAATGCCAAGTGGCCACTCTGAGGCCCAGCCGCCTGCTGAGGGGCTGTCTCCTCGCCGGTCACTTCTTCCTGGCCCAGGATCTTTTCCATCCCTCCCAGCTTAAGACTGTGTTTGGCTTTGTTGAACATATTCTGTGAAAAATGAGAGGGTGTGGTGGTACACATCTTTAATCCCACCACTTGGAAGGCAGAGGCAGGAAGATCTCCAAGTTAGGGCTAAGGAGTGAGACCCTGTCTCAAAACAAAAAAATCAAAGATTTAACAATTTTTTAAAATTAACAACCACAACCACCACCCCACCAATACCATTTAAAAAAAAAAAATTAAAAGTGAAAGGGTCCTCTGGGAGGCCTAAAGGCCTCAGGGTGCTTTCTTGAAGGAGAGTAAAACCAGGAAGTGAGACACAGGAAGAGCCAGACCACCTGTGTTCTCAAGTGCTGGACACCTGGACATCTGCGGGAGGAACAAACTCTTTTCTTCCCACAGACTGGCAGAGCTGCACAGCTCCTTCTGCTAAACTAGAAACTGAAGGTTCTCAGGCACTTGGGACTTGCATGGGCATGCTTGCAGAAGTGTCCCATGTAGACTTGGACATGGGTGTGCTTGCAGAAGTGTCACCATGTAGACTAAGACATTTTTTCTTTTTGGTCTTTTTGATACAGGGTCTCCCTGTAGCCCCAGCTGTCCTGGAGCTCACTATGTAGACCAGTCTGGCCTTGAACTTACAGAGATCCACCTGCCTCTATCTCCCAAAGACTTAGACCTTTTAACAGTCCATGATGAGAAGGAAGCTACAAAGACCTGTGCGGAAAGCCTTGATAGCAGAATACTGGCATACAACTGCCTTGAAGCCACAGCCCACAAGCTGAAATTGTTTAGAAAAACAGTTTAGGGCTGGAGAGATGGCTCAGTGGTTAAGAGCACCGACTGCTCTTGCAGAGGACCCAGGTTCGATTCCCAGCACCCACATGGTGGCTGAGAACCGTCTTTAACTCCAGTTCCAGGGGAATCTGACACCTTCTTCTGACCTTTGCGGCATTGCACAACAGGGGTGCACAAACCTACATGCAGACAGTACATTCATACACATTAAAAAATTAATAAAATTTAAACAATAAAAAAAGAAAATCAGTTTAAGTAGTTTTCTTTTTTTTATTATTAATTTTATTTATTTCTGTATGTGTATGAATGTACTGCCTGCATGCAAGTCTGTGCACCCGTGTCGTGCAACGCCGCGGAGGTCAGAAGAGGGTCTCGGATTCCCCTGGAGCTGGAGTTCTCCTGGAATTGGAGTTCCAGACGGCTCTCAGCCGCCATGTGGGTGCTGGGGATCGAACCTGGGTCCTCTGTAAGAGCAGTTGGTGCTCTTAACTGCTAGGCCATCTCTCCAGCCCCGTAGTTTTCAGCAGGTTGGTCATCTCCTGGCGGCTTTCATCTTTTCCCTGATTAAAGTACAGCAGATCAGAGGGGGAAAGATAAGGGAATTGCTGGAAGCTGCAGACAGAAGTGACAGTAAAGGGCCAACTAGGAAGAGTCATGGGAAGTAGGAGTGACTGCTCCCCCAGTATACACCAGTCAGAATGCCAAAGCATCATTACTGCTTGAGCATTTCCTCTGTGCCAACACTGTTACAGGCACCAAGATAACAAGCAGGTAGAATCCCTGCTCTCAGGAGCTTTCTGAATGGGTGAGGGTGGGGTGGTGCAGACAATAAACACAGGAACATAACTTATTAGGTGACTTCTGTGAACATGGAGTGAGGCTGTACGGGGAGGGGACAAGCAGAGAAGGGCCTGGGAAGGATCTCTCTGGCAAGATGGCATTTGAGCTGAGGCCTGAATCAAGAGAGGATGGCCATGCAGACATCTAGGGTGGGAGTGTTCCAGAGAGCCGAGGTGTAATAAGCCCTGTGTCTGGAGCTTGTGCGCATGGTGTCCTTGGCTAGGGCAGCCTGAGCAAGTGAACGCAGCCAGAGGTAGAGACCAGATCATTATACTTCGTGGGCTGTGGTAAAGACAGGCTCAGAAACACATCCCTGAATCATCAGGAAGTGATAAATTATGCTCAATGTGCAGGCTTGGTAAGTCAGGGAGCTATGTCATTCATTTAAAAAAAAATTCCAGCAAGATGATCAAATTTATTTGTAAGTGTTGGTTCTTAATGTTCTATGGCTCGGAACACATTGTCCTTAGAGTGTGGGATCACTGAGGTACTTATGTGCTATGTGTGGGTGTGTGTGCATGGCATATGTATCAGTGTTACACAGTTATTTGTGTGTGATGTGATCTGTGTCCCGTGGGTGTGGGTGTCATGTGTCAGGTCTGGTGTGTGTAATGTGTGCATGGTATGTCTAGGGTGTGTCTGTGGTGTGGGACTGGTGAGGGGAAGGGAGGGTGCTGGTGTTTGGAGAGATGTACAAGGCATGAGAGAATGGGGCCCTTGTTGAAGTGCTGGCATGAGGAAGGATGGGATGCCTGTCTCTCTAGAGACCACTTCGTGTGGGTGGGAGGATGCTGCCAACTGGGTACCTCATCAAGTCCTCCTTTGTTTCCTTGCTTGCTTGGTGGTGTTCTCTTCAGGTACAGCTGAGACTCTGGAAACGGTTTTCTGGCAATGCAGGACCTAGGGATTCTTTGCCTTAACTTTCACTAGAGCCTCTGAGGGCTGAGGCTGCTCCCAGATGCAGAAAGAGCACCTGTTGCAGGGGCAACCAAGGCTGGCAGAAGCAGGGAACCCCATGCAGCTGTTTTCAGTAATCTGTGGTTAGGAGGGCTGCTGTGTCCCCTGAAGTTCAAGTGGCCTCCCCAGTGCCCAGGCGATGAATGATGGGTTTCGAGTGTTCCTGACAGGCTGCAGGGACTTTATTTTTGTGATTCCAGTATCACAGGCCCAGGTGCAGACCACTGTCAGTCAAGCCCTTTCAGATGGGGCTTACAGAGTTCAGGTTTCATCTCTTTATATTCTCAAAGTGGCCCTGGCTTTCAGCTTCTTTAACACAGATGGCTGGTGAGGGCTGCTGGCATTTCAGGGCATTTCACTTCAAGGGAGTCTGGCCTTTGGCTCCCACAGCCGGAGGGGCTCATGTTGCCCTCTGGTATTGCCAAGCTATCAGTCTCTTCCAAGGATGGGGGCTGGTGTGTGTTTGGCGTCTCTCTAGTCTGGGATCTGCTTCTTGGTTAGGAGCCATCCTTTCCTATCGTCCCTGTGAAATCCCTTCCCAGGGTTGGGGCTTGGGGGGTGGGGCCTGGAACATTTTCCCAGGAGTTGGAGTAGACTTCAGTCTGAGGTTCAGGGAAAAAGAACATGTGATCGATTAATGATGTCTGTCGTGGCTTTGGTGGTTTGAAGGAGTGAAGTGATTAGTACCAAGCACAACCCAGAAATAATTCACCAACCCAAAACAGCAGGTAAAGAAAGGGACCCAAGAGACAGGACAGAGACACTGCGGGGTCCCAGAGAGGGCATTTTGGAGTACCCAGTCACCAGGATTTCCATGGTACCATCCTGTAGGAGCATGAAAAGGTTTTCCCCAGAACACTAGAAGGAAATGGCTCCTTCCTGGGTGCATCCCAAGATTGCCAAGCCTCCCTTTTTTGTGTGTAGCAGAGAATACAGCATTACTCAAATAGCCCTATCAGATAAGCAGAGTCCCTGGACCACACCTAGACAGGGTCCTGGGCTGAGACTCACATCGAGATTGGGGGTAGGGCTGCTTAGGAACTCAGAGACATAGGGAAACTGGAAGGCTACAGCGGGCAAGCTGGGGCAGGCCAAGTAGAGGGGCCACGGAAAGGCAGAGGGGATAGCCAGGTGTGAGCAGCTGTCAGTGGAGCCAATCCCTAGCTAGGTTCTGCAGACCTCAAAGAGAGAAGGCACCTGGCTTCACCAGACCCACACTTTTTTTTTTTTCTGGGATAAGGTTTAAGGTTTCCTTGTAGCCCCAGCTGGCTTGGAACTTGCTATGTAGACTGGACTGGCCTCTGTCTCACAGAAATCAGTCTGTCTCTGCCTCCTCAGTGCTGGAATTAAAAGGTGTGCACCCCCGCCCCCCCCCGCCCCCCCGCGCCCTGCCCTGTGCAGATCTGATCTTGCAGTAGCTACCAGGTGCTTATGTCTGTTCGGTGCTTGGCATGTATTTACTGGGAACTGAATCTTTCATTTTATTTCATTTTTATTGATTTAAACTTTAAAACAGACACTGATGCCATTTGTTGAAAACTTTTTGGGAATGTTTAAAAGAATGTCTATATGTGGAATCTACATTTTTAACTGCAAATTTTTATGAATTCTCAAGACATCAACTATTTCTAGTGAAAACAATATCTAAATTGAAATGTGCTTTAACTATATTGGATTTAAAAGACTTAGCATAAAAAAAAAAAAAGGAAATTCAAGGGGGCTGGAGAGATGGCTCAGCAGTTAAGAGTACTGGATGTTCTTGCAGAGGGCCTGGGTTTGATTCCCAGCACCCACATGGCGGCTAACAGCCATTCGTCTCTAGTTCCAGGGGATCTGATGCCCTCTTCTGACCTCCATGGGCATGGTACAACATGGGTGAATATAGGTGATACACCCTTACACATACACACAAAATAAAAATAAAATATTTTAAAAATTTCAATCTCTCACTGATTTTTCTTCTGTGTATATGAAAGATTTATTTTGGAGCTCCAGAGAAGAACCAAATTCCCAAGATTATATATATGATATAATATGTAATTAATATATATAATATTAAAGATAATATATATATATATAATATTATATATAATATTATAATATATAATATATTCATATAATATATATTTATAATTTATTTGAATAATAAATATTATTATATATGTAAACGGTACTATATATTATATTATAGTATAGGTATATGTTGATATAGAGAGAGGAGTGCTTGGGAAATTGGCTTCTTGGAGCCAAATTCCTGGGACTGAGCCTAAGTAAGGCTTTGTGCATGCTAAGCATATGCTCTGTCATGAGCCTCATCCCCAGCCCGCCCAGGCCTCCCTTTCCATGTTACTAAAATTACTTTCACCTATTCCTTTTTACTTGTTTATTGTGGCTACTAGAAAAGCATATGTGGCTTCTATCCTGTTCTCGCTGGAAGAATTCCAGAGCTTACAGGGGCTCATGACACTCTCAGGTGCTGCTCTAGGGTGTCCAGGGAAGGAGCTCCACCAAGAGTGACCACATCATCGAGTACTTTGCTATCAGGATGAAGCCTTTCTGGTCCTGTGCTGCTAAGTTGTCAGCTCCTGATTCGCCATCCGTGGGCACTGTACCTCTCTCAGCATGGGCCCTAGTCCTCATAACATCATTAAAATCAAAGCCAATATTTTCTTTTTAAAATAGTTTATTATTTGTATTTTATGTATATGAGTGTAAGCCTGCATGTAGGTAGGTGCACCTATCTTATCTGGGGCTCTCAGAAGTCAGAAGAGCATGTTGGATCCCCTGGAACTAAAGTTACTGATGGTTGTTAGTCACATGTAGGTGCTGGGAATTGAACCTGGGTCATCTGCAAGAACGACCAGTGCTCTTCACCACTGAGCCATGTCTCCAGCTCCTAAAGTCAATATTTTCTTGCAGCGTCTCTTTTAGAAATCCCTTCTAAGGGGCTGGAGAGATGGTCTAGCGGTTAAGAGCACCGACCGCTCTTACAGAGGACCCAGGTTTGATCCCCAGCACCCACATGGCGGCCAAGAACCGTCTGAAACTCCAATTCCAGAACTCCAGTTCCAGAGGAATCTGACACCCTCTTCTGACCTCCGCGGCATTGCACGACACGGGTGCACAGACTTGCATGCAGACAGTACATTCATACACATACGGAAATAAAATTTAAAAAATTTTTTTAAAAAAGAAATCCCTTCTAAGCTTTCACTGTGATGAAAATGGGTTTTGGAGGAGCAGTGGGCGAGGTGGAGGCAGGCAGCCTTTTAGTCCCCTGGGAAGAGGGATTAGTTCTAGTCTGTTGCTTTTGGTGTTTTGTCTTTGTCCTGTTAGAGCCAGAATGACAAATAGTTCTCAGCCACAGTGGTAGCTCAGAACCTGTGGAAGTGGCCATGGAGCATTGTGGTGAGAACTCTAAAGCTGCCTGCATCCAAGCTGAGTGGGAAAGAGATGGATTGGCTATGTCTGTGAAGGACTTGGAGAGGGAATGTTGAACATGGGCCTTGTGTAAGCTAGTCTTGTGTTACATGAGGTTGTCTTCTTTGTGTGATTATTCTCCTTTACAGACTAGATATGCTTTAACATGCTGACATCTGTGTTTATTTTATTTATTATTATTGTGTATATGTATACATGATGTATGTGTGAGAGAGCATAGGTGCGAGGGGCTGGAGAGATGGCCTAGTGGTTAAGAGCACCGACTGCTCTTGCAGAGGACCAGGGTTCGATCCCCAGCAACCACATGGCGGCTAAGAACCGTCTGTAACTCCAATTCCAGGAGAACTCCAGTTCCAGGGGAATCTGAGACCCTCTTCTGACCTCCGCGGCATTGCACGACACGGGTGCTCAAACCTACATGCAGACAGTACATTCATACACATACAAAAATTAAAAAAAAAAAAGAGAGCATAGGTCACACAGGTAGAGGCCAGATATCAACCTTTGGGAGTTGGTTCTCTCCTACCATTTTGGGTTCAGTGGATGGAACTGAGGTCATCAGGCTTGGGAGCAGGTGCCTTTACCCACTGAGCCATCTCACCACTACCCACGCTGACCACTTTATTTATTTATTTTATTTTATATTTTATTTTATTTTATTATTTTATTTTATTTTATTTTATTATTTTTGAGACAGGGTCTCCCTGAAGCCCCAGTTGTCCTGGAACTCACTCTGTAGACCAGGCTGGCTGGCCTTGAACTCACAGAGATCCACTTGCCTCTGCCTCCCAAGTGCTGGGATTAAAGGCGTGCGCCACCACACATGGTTTAAAGACAGTTCTTAGCCGCCATGTGGGTGCTGGGAATCGAACCTGGGTCTTCTGCAAGAGCAGTCAATGCTCGTAACCACTGAGCCATCTCTGCAGCCCCCCACACTGACCACTTTGAAGAAACAAAGATGAGACTTATACTAAGGGAGGATATTTGTAGAGAAGACAATAGTCACCTGGGGCCTAGGAGAGACTGTGGCTATCTCCAGCTGTTACAGAGGTGAGCACATCTGTCAGGAGCGCCTCAACACTCCTTCCTG
This sequence comes from Rhizomys pruinosus, assembly GCA_009823505.1. Lineage (NCBI taxonomy): Eukaryota > Metazoa > Chordata > Mammalia > Rodentia > Spalacidae > Rhizomys > Rhizomys pruinosus. Next base: position 704,776 of record VZQC01008741.1, on the reverse strand, counting down.
TATAGTGTAGTGAGCTTGCCTGGTGCTAGGCTAGTGCCAAGGACATAGCCAGAAGCCCAGGGAGAGCAGGAACCTGGACAGTTTGGGGAAGGAAAGGGAGGTCCAGTTTCCTACCCTATTTGCTTAAAAGCAGGTACTGTGGGTGTGAAAACATTCCTGGTTTCTTGGTGTCAAATCCCTGCTTAGGGCTTGGCTCAGGATGAACCTAGCAGAATGGCTGTGAACGTAGACCCTGGAGGCTGGAAGGAGGGTTGAGTCCATGTTCTATTTGTAACCCTTACCTAATGGGCCTAGTGGGTTTTTTTTTGTTTTTGTTTTGGTCTTTTTGAGACAAGGTCTCCCTGTAGCCCCAGATATCCTGGAATACACTATGTAGACCAGGCTGGCATTGAACTCACAGAGATCCACCTACCTCTGCCTCCTGAGTGCTGGGATCAAAAGTATGTACCCCCGGGGCTGGAGAGATGGCCTAGCGGTTACCAACTGCTCTTACAGAGGACCCGGGTTCGATCCCCAGCACCCACATGGCGGCTGAGAACCATCTGAAACTCCAATTCCAGGAGAACTCCAGTTCCAGGGGAATCCAACACCCTCTTTTGACCTCCGCGGCATTGCACTACACGGGTGCACAGACCTACATGCAGACAGTACATTCATACACATACAAAAATAAATTAAAAAAAGGGTTCAAAAGTATGTACCCTATGTCTGCCATCCAGTTGTGTCACTTAGCTAGTTGTTTAAGCACTAGACTAGAAGCATGACACTTGCTTTCCCAAGTGTGTTCTCCACATGGCACAGTCATTACAGGACAGATGGCAAATGGTCCTCGATCCTCAGGCCTACTTTTGAATCTGGGGATAACTCACAAAGGCTGCAAGGTTCAGAAGAGAGACAGAGCCAGGGATCTGACCCATAAGTAAAAGGACATGAGTAGCAAAATGTGTGTGCGTTCTTCTTGGGTTTGGGGTAACTGAGCTAGAGAGGTCTGAGATAGGGGCTGTTCAGATGATTCTGGGTAAAGGAGCTTGCTGCAAAGACTTGTGATCTCATCTCAGTTCAATCCCCAGAGCTCACATGGTAGGAAGAGGTAACCTACAGACTGTCCTTGGACCTCCATATGTGTGCCTGCATGTGCACACACACACACACACACACACACACACACACACACACAAAAGAAAGGTGTGAAATAAAAGACAAACTTTTATTAATTTTTTCTCCCTTTAACAATAATACATGTTTAATAATAAATGGGAAATCAAAACCAAGGACATAAAAAAATCACCAACTCTCATTCTGAGTCACTGCTATTAAATATTTTGGCAAATAATTCAAGTTCTGATTTTAGATTTAGATTTGTAGCTTCTTTTAATACTACCTCATGACCACTTCCAGTATAGACTGTCTTCTTCTAAATACTGCCCCCCCCCTTTTTTTTTTTGGTCTTTTGGAGACAAGGTCTCCTTGTAGCCCCACCTGTCCTAGAACTCACTCTGTAGACCAGGCTGGCCTTGAACTCACGAAGATCCACCTGCCTCTGCCTCCCGAGTGCTAGGATTAAAGGCGTGTGCCACCACGCCTGGCTCCCCAAACCTTTTTTTAAAAATTATGTAGCCCTTGCTGTTCTAGAACTTGCTGTGCTATCTAGACCAGATTGCCTCCAACTTGTGGCAGTCCTCCTGCCTCTATCTCTGAGTACTGGAATTACAGTTGTGCCTGCCTTCCAAATTTATCTTTCCTCCTCTCCTCTCCTCTCCTCTCCTCTCCTCTCCTCTCCTCTCCTCTCCTCTCCTCTCCTCTCCTCTCCTCTCCTCTCCTCTCCTCTCCTCTCCTCTCCTCTCTTCTTCTTTCCTTCTTCTTTCCTTTCCTTCTTATCTTCCCCCTTCCCTCCCTCCCTCCTTCCCTTCCTTCCTTCCTTTCTTCCTTCCTTCCTTCTTCCTTCTTCCTTCCTTCCTTTTCTGTCAAGTAGCCCAGGCTGCCCTTGACCTCACTGTATAGCTGAAAGGTGGCTTTGAACTCCGATCCTCCCTTTGCCTCGTGAATGCTGGGATTAATGACAAGTGCCACCATATACAGTCCAAATATTTCTTTTTTTTTAAATTTTATTTATTTCTGTATGTGTATGAATGTACCGTCTGCATGCAAGTCTGTGCACCCATGTTGTGCAACGTCGCAGAGGTCAGAAGAGGGTCTCGGATTCCCCTGGAACTGGAGTTCTCCTGGAATTGGAGTTTCAGACGGTTCTTGGCCACCATGTGGGTGCTGGGGATCGAGCCCGGGTCCTCTGCAAGAGCGGTCGGCACTCCTAACTGCTAGGCCATCTCTCCAGCCCCAGTCCAAATATTTCTAACTGCTAATCTTGTGTTCTGTTGTGTTCCCTAGATTATGGAATCACAGATCACATTAAATATTTAGGTGAGACTGAACTATATGAAGCTGTTGTCTTTTAATTAAAAATGTCAGATATCAGCATTTTCAAATAGTTCAACCAAACATGTTATCCAGTGTTTCATTTTTATGAACAACCCAAATGTGAACATTCTGGTAGGTTGATCTTTGCACATATCCTTAAGCCACCTGGAAAAGGAATTGTTTTTAAAATAAAGGCAGAATGGGAGGGGCTGGAATGAGGTGAAGTGAGTCAGATCCTGTTTCCATGTATGATTGAAGTAGTTTTTGTGTATGTGTGTATGCATGTGTTTGTGTGTGTGAGCGCATGTGGAAGGCAGAAGTGGGTGTCAGGTGTCTTCCTCTATCAATCTCTACCTTATTTTTTGAAACAGGGTCTCTCACTGAACCTGGAACTCACTGACTGGCTAGGATGACGGGCCAATGAACTCTAGGAATCCACCTATCTGTACCCTAACCCCCACCTCTAGTGCTGGGGTCACAGAGGGAGAGCTGCTTTTATGATAGTGCTGGGGATGTCAGCATAGGTCCTGTTTGTACAGAAAGCACTTTACCCACCGAACTATCTCTCTGTCCCCTAAAATGGTAGTATTTTCTTCTTTATGGATTTTTTCATTCACTTTATTTTTAAATTATTTATGAATTTATTTATTTTTATGTGTATAAGCGTTTTGCTTGCGTGTATGTAAGTGTACCACATGTGTGCAATGTCCAGGGAGGCCAGAAGAGGGTGTTGGATCCCCTGAAACTGGAGTTATGGATGGGTGGTTGTTGCTGCCATGTGGGTGCTGGGACTTGAACCCAGATCTCTGCAAAAGCAGCCAGTAGTCTTAACTGCTGAGCCATCTCTCCAGCCCCTAGTTCACTTTGGCTTTTAAAAATCACTGCACAGAGCTGGAGAGATGGCCTAGCGGTTAAGAGTGCCGACTGCTCTTACAGAGGACCCGGGTTCGATCCCCAGCACCCACATGGCGGCTGAGAACCGTCTGAAACTCCAATTCCAGGAGAACTCCAGTTCCAGGGGAATCTGACACCCTCTTCTGACCTCCGCGGCACGGCATGACACGGATGCACAAACTTGCATGCAGACAGTACATTCATACACATACAGAAATAAATAAAATTTAAAAAAAATCACTGCACAATGGGCGTGGTGGTACACACCTTTATCCCAGCTTGGGAGGCAGAGGCAGGCAGCCTGGTCTACATAGCAAGCTCCAGGCCAGCTGGGACTAAAGGGAGACCCTATCTCAAAAGGTCCAAAAAAAAAAAAGTCCGTCATTGCTGAGGTGTGTGGAGCCCTCTTCACCCTCTTCTAAGCACTTGCAGGGAGGTGAGTGCCCTGTTCACTCATCCTGATTTAGGCCCTGAGTTAATGATGGCCTCTACCCTCGGGAAGGTTGTGATGAGTCAGTGCCACCAAATTTCTGAAGACACTACACACGGGGCACGCTCAAGTGGTGCTGTGAATATGTCCACAAGGAAGACTCTGGCCTTCTAGCATGTCTGAACACCAAAAGCGGGGTATAGAATCACAAATCCAGTTCCCCTCAGCACCACAGGCTCAGGACATAGTGAATGGAAAGCCTGTGTTGCCCACCACAGGCATGAGCTGAGGAGGCTTCATTGAAGAGTGACAAATTCTGCAGGAGCTTTTCCTTTTTTTTTTTTTTTTTTATAAATTTATTTATTTCTGTATGTGTATGAATGTACTGTCTGCATGCAAGTCTGTGCACCCGTGTCGTGCAATGCCTCGGAGATCAGAAGAGGGTGTCGGATTCCCCTGGAACTGGAGTTCTGGAATTGGAGTCTCAGACTGTTCTCGGCCGCATGTGGGTGCTGGGGATCGAACCCAGGTACTCTGTAAGAGCGTCGGCGCTCTTAACCGCTAGGCCATCTCTCCAGCCCTGCAGGAGCTTTTCCTATGAGCACATGCTGATGGGCTGTAGAGAAAAGGCAAGACCATGGGAGATGTGCCCAAGTATTGGCTTGGCATGGCAATATGGGGAGGTGACTTGCCAAGGGCACTGTTCTTTCTGTCCCCTTACTACGAAGACTATGGGAGAGCTCAGCCTGAAAGTCTCCTAAGTCCCAGGGAAGCCGCCTGCCCATGGTCCACTTATGTTTGTAGTAAGTGTGAAGTGAACGCCTGATACTGGTGTTTTGTTTTGGTTTGGTTTTTGGTCTTTTTGAGACAGGGTCTCCCTGTTGCCCCAGCTGGCCTAGATCTCAATATGTAGACCAGGCTGTTGGCCTTGAACTCACAGAGATCTGCCTGCCTCTGCCTCCAGAGTGCTGGGATTAAAGACATGTGCCAGCATGCCCGATGCCTGATATGGAATTCTTCTTTCGATACAGGATGCACAGAGCAAGCTTTATCACCCTAACCATGTCTGGGAGTGCAGTTCTGCAGCACGGGGCATCCATATTGTGGTACAGCCGTCACCACTAGCTGGGTCCAGAGCTTCCCTTCTCAGAGTCACACTCAGCCCCTGTTTAAGCATTGACTCCCCACCCTTCCCCCTGCCCCAGTCCTTGGTATGAGTTTGCCTGCTCTAGGTACCTCATGGGCGGAGAATCACACTCAGAATTACACACATAGGCTTTTGTGTTTTATTTCATTTCAGTGTTCATCCATGTTTTAGCTTGTCAGGTTTTCCTTCTTTTTTTAAGGCTGAATACTATTCATTCTGTGTTTATATCTCGCATTTGGTTTATCCATCAACAAAGCCTGGGTTGCTTCTGCCTTTTGGCTATTGTGAATGAAGCTGCTATGAACAGGGGTGTAAAGTAACTTCGAGATCTGCTTTCAGAGCTGGGGATGGCTCTGTTGGGAGAGTACTTGCCTAGCAGACACAAAGCCCTGGGTTTGATCTGCAGCACCACATAGGCTGGGCATGGTGGTACACATCTGTAATCTCGGCAGTCAGGAGGCGGAGGAGGAGGGTCAAAAGTTTAAGATCACACTTGGCTACCTAGCAGGTTTGAGGCTGACTAGGGGAAGTCTCAGAAACAAACAGAAATTTGCTTTCAACAATAAACATCAACAACAAAAACTCCTGCTTTCAGTCAGGCATGGTGGCACTCACCGTTAATCCCAGCACTCAGGAGGCAGAGGCAGGTTGATCTCTGTGAGTTCAAGGCCAGTCTAGTCTACATAATGAATTCCAGGTCTGCCAGGCCTGCATAGTGAAACCCAGTTTCAAAAAAAACAAAAACTAAAAAAAACTGCTTTTAATTGTTTTGTGTATTCACATGAAAATGGAATGGGCAGATCATATAACCGTCTTTTTAGTTTGTTTAAAGGAATATTTATTACTGTGTGTGGCAGTGATGAGTGGAGGTCAGAGGGCAGTTTTTTTGATTTTTTTAAATTTATTTTTTATGCGTATGAGTGTACTGTCTGCAGGTAGTTTTATGTACCCGTGTCATGCAATGCCGCGGAGGTCAGAAGAGGCGTCGGATTACCCCCCCCCCCCCGGAACTGGAGTTAAAGACGGTTCTTAGCCACCATGCGGGTGCTGGGAATCGAACCTGGGTCCTCTGCATTCATCACTCTTAACCACTAGGCCATCTCTTCAGCCCCCAGAGGGCAGTTTTGTGGAGGTGGTTTTTTCCTTCTATATTTATGTGGGTCCTGGAGATAGAACTCAGGTCTTCAGCCTTGAGTGGTGAGCTCTTTATCAGCTGAGCCATCTCACCAGTTCTTGTTTTATTTTTCTGAGGATCCAGTGTACTCTTATTATTTTTACCAGCTACGGGAGCCAAGGCACCCAGTACTTGTTGGTGCCCAGTCCAAGAAGGTGTGCAGTATACTCTGGTAGGCTAGAGTGTTCAATAACTTACTTGTCCAAGATCCTGTAGCTGGTGTGGGCAGAGCAAGATTCAAACCCAGAGGCCATCCTCAGGCCCACATCCCTTTGTCTCAAAGGACCAGGCTCTCTCTGGGACCTTAGCAAGTCCCACCCTTCCTTCTACTTGCAGGCAGACATTGAGAAACAGGAAAGCCTTCTGTTCCTGACTGCAGTCAGCTGCACAGATTGCAGTGATGGATGTGACCAGTGAAAGAGGCAGGCAGGCTGAAGCTCTGTGCAGTCCCTTGTGTTCTGACAGCCCTATGCCTGAGGGTGCTGGATTCAAGCTGAGCCAGTCTCCAGGGACTGTTGGAACCCCAGGTGGCTATGATGTTATTAAGGACATACTATTCATTTTAGAATTGCTTCTTGCTGATAACCACTTGTATGCACGCAGCTCTTCAAAGCCTGGGTTTTAGGATTCTTCACTTTTGGTCACATGGTGGGGTCCTCTCAAAGGACCCAGGATAGACCTTGGAGCTGATAACAATCATGTCTGCACTAGCTGAGTGCTTTTCCATGTGCGACAGCTGAAGTTGCACGGGCAGGCTTTGGCTGTTTCAGGGGAGTAGGACTGCCCTACTGCCCTCCACAGAGGGATTCCTCCTGTGGTTCCCTTGGATGGCACCTGCTTGGATGCAGTGTCATGAGGTGGTAGAGTACACAGGCCTGAATCCAACTGGCCTGGGTTTGACTGTCCCACTTCACTGATTAACATGGTGCCCTCCACTCCCTGGCTCCAGCCAGAGTCCCACCTTTCTGGATGTGAGCACATCAAGTCATCCTACCCCTGGACCTTTGCACAAGCCATCCTCTTTGCATAGAATACCTCACCCCACATCTAACCTTGGTCGGCTGCTCTCCTTAGCCCACACTTATTGCTTCCAGAACCAGTCTTGTTCAAGTATTGCCTTCCACCCCCACTCAACTGCACAGAGCCCATGAGAAGAAAGGCTGTTCCCCTGGATCCTTTCTGTTCCACTGGAGCAACGTCTTCTGTGAAGATTCTTAGAAATATCAGTGGCTGTTGTGGTGCAAGGGCGCTGCCTCCCTTAGCGTTCACTTCTACAACAGTGCAGTGGGCATGGTCACCACTGCAGGCGACAGTAGGAGCTGGGCACTCGCTGTCATGCCATGCCTGGCACAGAGCAAGCACATCCCAAATGATGGGTAGGAAGAGATATCCCATGGCTTCCTGGAGTGCAAGCACTGTCTGCCTGGCCCCTGGTGGGTGGGCATGCACTGAATGCTGTGTGAGGCGCAGACCCTGGAAGAAGGCTGGCTATGTGCTGCTGTTTCTTTTTCCTTTTTGTTTTTTTCCAGTGTATGTGTGTATGTGTGTGTGTGTGTGTGTGTATGTCTCTGTGTGTGTGTGTGTGCTGCTGTTTCTTTTTCCTTTTTGTTTTTTTCCAGTGTATGTGTGTGTGTGTGTGTGTGTGTGTGTATGTCTCTGTGTGTGTGTGTGTGTATATGTCTCTGTGTGTGTGTGTGTGTGTGTGTGTGTGTCTTTTTGAGACAGGGTCTTCCTATAGCTTCAGCTGGCCTTGAACTCACAGAGATCCGCCTGCCTCTGCCTCCCAAGTCCTGGGATTAAATGTATGTCCCACCATGCCCAGCTGTTTTTTTTTTTTGAGACAGGGTCTCCCTATAGCCTCAGCTGTCCTGGAACCCACTGTGTAGACCAGGANTAGTTCTTCATGCCAGGGAGGTACTGAGCAGGGAGTGCCAGCACCCAGGAGGATGCCACTTGTTGCAATGTTTATTTCATCGAGAAAGAAAGAAAAAGAGAAAGAGAAAGAGAAGAAAAAACGAGGGAGGAGGTTAAAGATGTATCACTCTGCTTTCATTTTCATTCCATCCTATGAATTTTAGATTTCTTCCTGGCTTCTTCATTGATACAACAGTCATTCAAGAAAGCATCATTCAACTTCAAATGTTTATATAGTTTCTGTAATTTCTCTTTTTCGTTGTTACTCTTTTTGATGTTTAGACAGAGGCTCATAATGTAACCCTGACTGACTTGGTACTTTCTCTGCAGCCTAGCCTAACTTCACACTTCCTGCAACCCCTCTGCCTCATCTTCCCAACTGCTAGGATTACAGGCATTCACTGCCTGCTGTTGATTTCTATTTATTTCCTCTATGATCTGTAATGATACAAGATATTTTTTGAGTTCTTTTATATTTGTTAAAACTTGCTCTATACGGGTCTGAAGAGATGGCTCAGCGGTTAAGAGCACCGACTGCTCTTGCAGAGGACCCGGTTGATTCCTAGCACCCACATGGCAGTTAAGAACGGTTTTTAACTCCACTTCCAGGGGAATCCGACACCCTCTTCTGACCTCCACAGCATTGCACAACAGGGGCGCACCTACCTACATGCAGACAGAATACTCATACACACAAAATAATAAGTAAAATAAAAAAAAAACTCGCTCTATAGCTGAAAGTCATAAACCTGATTTCTTTTTAGCAGAAGGAACCTAGGTTTATTAAGGAGAAATGAGAAAGAACTCCCAAGAATGGCAGGGGCTCCAAGGGAGAAACATTTGAAAATGTGATCTTTTGGCAGAAGTTTCATGGGCTGCTGAGAGGAATGCAGATTCCCTATCTGTTAGACGGAAGTACATGCATTTGATGTATGTTGTTGATTTTTTTTTGAGACAGGGTCTCCCTTTGGTCCCAGCTGGCCTGGAGCTCACTATGAGACCAGGCTGGCCTTGAACTCACAGAGATCTGCCTGCCTCTACCTCCCAAGTGCTAGGATTAAAGGCATGTGCCACCACGCCTGGCGCTTGTTGATTTTTTTTTTTTGTCTTTTTGAGACTGGGTCTCCCTGTAGCTCTGGCTGTCCTAGAATTTACTCTGTAGACAGGCTGGCCTTGAACTCACAGAGATCCGCCTGCTTCTGCCTCTCAAGTGCTAGGATTAAAGGCGTGCGTCACCACGCCCAGCTATTTACTCACCTTCTTGTGTCATATGTTCATTCACTTGAGATAAATTCCTCAAACACCTGCTCTTCATCAGGAGCTCTGCAGAGGCCGGGCTGTCACAGGTGAACAGCCACTGTGGTCCCTATCCATGGGCCTTTAAAGAAAGATGAACAATTGACAGTGGTGGAGGAATAATAGCAGGAAAGGGTGGCCTGGGAGGGTGAGTCACAACCCTGCCCTTCCGGATGTGGAGAAGAGCTCCTGTCTCAGTGCTCACTCCTGCATTGCTGAGCCATCTCTGACCTGCTGTGACTAGAGTCATCACGGCCTCAGAGCTACTGGGAAGCGTGGATGGAAGCTGGTGGTCAAGCTCTGCCTCAACTTCCATGCAAACTCTGTCTCAGCTCCACCGGGAAAGGATATGCACTTCGGCCACAGGACACTGGGGGCTGAGCCACCACTTTCAGTGTCACACCTGAGGCTGGGACACCACAGCTTTCTGGGAAGATGCTGGGGAAGGGAGGAGCCCCTCCCTGCAGTGGTCACCCTCTGCTGATTCATCCTGTAGGCACCATGGGAAAGGCAAGGAGCCTGATGCAGGAGGCACCATACACGTAGCTGGGCATTCCTGGCAATTTCCCCAGCAGGACAGAAACCATAAGGCTCAGGTACAGGAGCTGGCTCCATCAACAAAAGGTCTGACCTGGCCGTTTTGCATTGTGCTAGATTCAGACTCCCCAGCTTGCTGGGAACTTGGGCAGGTGATGCTTCGTTCTGCTTCCTCTGTTGCAAAATGGGAACAAAGCACCTGCTATGGAGACAGAGCTAGTGAGGATCAGGTGAGGTCACACAAAAAGAGTGGCGTAGTGGCTCCTGGAGGAAGCAGGCTCCGGTTCCCTCTGAGAGAGACAGCTCTGTGAGAACACAGAGAACTGGAGTCGCTTCCGAAACTAAGGCAGGCTGAGGCCTTCTCTCCATCCACACCTCTGGAAGAGAGTGTCATTTCTCACAATCCCTTCCTGTCCTTGGGACACACCCATGTTCCTCATGGGCTTCTCTGCTTCAGCTGCCATGTGGTCCCCGATTGCTGTAACCTCATACCTGCCCTGTGGCCTTTGGGGCCTATTTGACGAGCACAGTCTGTGGACGAGTTCAAAGAAACTCTTTAGATGTGTACATTTTCCATGAGTGTGTCTCTCTCTCTCTTTTTTTTTTTTTTTTTTTGAGACAAGGTCTCCCTTTAGTCCCAGCTAGCCTGGAGCTCGCTATATAGACCAGGCTGGCCTTGAACATACAGAGATCAACCTGCCTCTGCCTCCCAAGTGCTGGGATTAAAGATGTGCGCCACCACGCCCGGCTCCATGCATGTCTCTTAAACACCAATTAGCTTTTGGTTAAAGATACATGTGCTGGCTAGATATGTGACTCTGTTGGTAGAGTGCTTGCCTAGCACACACAAAGCCCTGAGTTCAATACTGAGCACCTCATAAAACCGGCCATGATGGCACATGCCTATAATCTCAATACTTGGGGGGTAGAGGCAAGAGGACCGGAGATTCAGGATCACCCTCTAATATACAGCAGGTCTGAGGCCAGCCTGGGATACAGGAGACCTTGTCCCATACAAACAGAAAATGCTGCTGAAGCGTTTGAGTGGAATAAACTCAGCTCCAGTTTCCTTTGAAATGTACTGGATGGGCTGATCGATGGGTGAAAGTGACAGATAATGAAAAAAGCAATATAGTAATTTTAGGTAGCAAGCTGGGCATGGCGGTGCCTTTCCTTAATCCCAGCACCCTGGAAGGGGAGGCCGGAGGAGCAAGAGGCCAAGGCCAGCCTGGGATACAGAGGGTTTCAGGACAGGCTAGACCACATGGAGACCTGGTCAAAACAACCCCAAAACCCAAAACCCAAACCCAACTTTAATGGCAGAATCTAGGTGGTGGTTCCATGGATATTTGCTTTATATTTCTTTGCACTTCTCAGTATGTTGGAAAGATTTTTATAATAAAAAGAATGTTAATAAAGAAAAGGGGCTAGCAAGATGGCTGTGCAGGTAAAAGTGCTTAACTAGAAAGCCTGATAACCCGAATTTGATCCCTGGAACCCACATGGTAGAAGAAGAAGAGAACTCACTTCACAAAGTTGTCCTCTGCCTTCTTTCCACATGCATGCTGTACCATGACACACCCTACCCCCATCACACACACACACACACTAATAATAATAATAATAATAATAATAATAATAATAAATAAAAGAAGGTTTATAAATAAAGAAAAGGAGAATGAGCAGGCAGGGTTGGAAGGCATCTCAATAGCTCGCCGCCGTTCTCCCAGCCAGAGCACAGGATCTTGTGCCAGACTTCTGCAGAGTGCTGGGCATCTGGCCAGTTCTGTTTATCTCCTACCAAAAGTTGAGAAAAGTTGAGGAGTATTGGGTGTCCAGGACATGTGTGTAACTCACAGCTCCTGGCTTCCTCAACCAGGTCTCCACATCCCACAGGTCTGAATGTCCCTGGGTATCACTCCTTCAGATCTGGCCCTCACTTCTTCGAGGCCCCTTTTGTTCAGTCACACCGGTATCGCTGGTGTTTCCACTGCATGAGTCCCAGGGGTGATATCCCTGTAGACCCCCTGAGGATGGAGGCCACATATTTGGTGGCTGGTCTGCCCACGCCATGGCCACCCAGTGGGGTATGAGGATGAATGGCTTATGGGCTTCAATGCAGGAGACAGCACCACTCCTCTGACTGCGGGGCAGGCTTCCTCCTGGGGAGCACCACTCCTCTGACTGCCGGGCAGGCTTCCTCCTGGGGAGCACCACTCCTCTAACTTCTGGGCAGGCTTCCTCCTGGGGAGCACCACTCCTCTGACTGCTGGGCAGGCTTCCTCCTGGGGAGCACCACTCCTCTGACTGCTGGGCAGGCTTCCTCCTGGGGAGCACCACTCCTCTGACTGCTGGGCAGGCTTCCTCCTGGGGAGCACCACTCCTCTGACTGCTGGGCAGGCTTCCTCCTGGGGAGCACCACTCCCCTGACTGCTGGGCAGGCTTCCTCCTGGGGAGCACCACTCCCCTGACTGCCGGGCAGGCTTCCTCCTGGGGAGCACCACTCCTCTGACTGCTGGGCAGGCTTCCTCCTGGGGAGCACCACTCCTCTGACTGCTGGATAAGCTTCCTCCTAGGGAGCACCCAGGCCAGAGCAGTGCACCCTGCTTCCCTTTGGTACAACTAGAAATTCAATCTAGTCATCGAAACTGTTCAGGCAGCCTGGGTCCCCTTCCTACAAGAGGGAAAGTCGTCCATTCCTTTCCTTTCATGACCCTAGAATTGGTTTTTTGTCTTCTTATATTTGTCTTCTTATATTTAATAATATAAGAATACATAAGAAACAAATGAATAGAAGCAATCAACTAACCTCTCATTTTGCTGGCAGGAAAACTGACTCAGAGGTTACATGACTTGTCCAAGGGCAAACAGCATTCTGCTGGGCAGCTGGCCAGCCCTGATCTTGCCTTCCCTGCCTCCTCCGACACGCTGAGCTTTTGGATCTGTGGAGGTGAAACCACGGCTTGGAAATAACAAAGCTGCTTCTAAGTGAGACCTGCTAATCAAAGACCCTAATCACAGTCCAGAAAGAAATTCTCCATTTGTTAGATCTAGGCACTGAGCAACGTTCTGAGGTCTCAGAATAGGTCTCAGCATAGGCTCTGAATTCTGACCCCTCAAAGCCAGGCTCTAGGAATCCCGAATGTGTCCTGGGCTCAGTGAAGCACCTGGTCAGTCGGGCACTAACAGCAGGGGCTGCTTCTGCTCTGGAGCCCCACCCACTGCTGGCCCAGCAGAAGGGGGCCTGGGTGGCGCCAGATGGATACGGCAGGAAATAAAGGTCAGGAAGGAGTGCCCTTTGTATTGGCTGAGGAGTTCTGGAGTCAGGCCTCTGGGCTTTGAGCCTCAGCCCTGCCCACTACACCATGTTGCCTCTAAAAAGCCACAAGACATTCGCTCTCTATTAAGGTAATTATCTGGAGCAGGCTGATCCCAGCTGCAGAGAAGTCTCTGACACAATTGGTGGTCATCGAATTTAATGGAGATACTGCCCACATTGACCCCCACGGACATGCTGGGTCCCTTATAGGGCTTCCCTATAGGAACCCCAGCACAGTGCTCCTGGGGCCGGCTGGCTACGTGGCCTGCCTTCATTTTGCAAGGGGTGAGCAGCTAGCCATGCCTGGGACTCCAGCCCAGGCCTCAGTAGTCTATCGTCTGCCATTACTCAGAGATTCAAGTGCCTCCCACCCGTGCATTCTCAAGGACCAGAAGGTTCTAGAAGGTTTTGCACAACCCAGAACTCCATAGGAAATACTTGGTCTTTGTGGCATCAGATTTTAAACCGCCACAGGTTTGGGTGTGGGAAGTCAGTCTCTAGAGAACGAGGGGCCCCACCTCAAATCAGGGCATGCTGTCCTATGGTTGCCTTGTGGTGGGAGGAAGCAGAATGTTCCCAAAAGAGGCTTCCAGGGCTTCTGCAGGAGTGGAAAACTCTTGGGTTTACTGCACTGTGAGAGTGTCCTTAGGGACACCCCGTTAGAGAACCCCAGCAGGGGACATGGCTATGTGGCTTCCCAGACAGAGGCGTTCCCATCCTCAGGACACAGTTGTTCCTAGTTACTTTTGCTAATTGATGTAATGTGAACATATGTTTTGTTGGTCTATCAATGAACTAATGTGCAACAGTTTAATAAATGAAGCTAGCTAGGTCTGTTGGTACATGACTTCAGTCTTAGCACTCAGGTCAGGCAGTTCTTTGTGAGTTCAAGCCCAGCTTGGTCTACATAGTGAGTTCCAGACCAGGGCTTCATAGTGAGACCCTGTCTCAAAAATAAAATAAAATAAAACAAAATAAAATAAAATAAAATAAAATAAAAATAAAAGGGAGATGGAGAGATGGCTCGGGTTAAGAGCACTGGCTGCTCTTGGAGAGGACCTGGGTTCAAGTCCCACACCCACATGACAGCTAACAGCTGTCTGAAACTCCAGTTACAGGGGATCTGATGCCCTCTTTTGACCTTTGTGGGCACTGCATGACACAGGTGTACCTATCTCCATGCAGGCAATATACATTAAATAAATAAATAAATAAAAATTTTTAGAAAAAAGAAAAGAGAAGGGATGCTGGTGCATGCTTTTAATCACAGCACTTGGAAGGCAGAGGCAGGTGGATCTCTGTGAGTTCAAGGCAAGCCAGCTGGGGCTACAGGGAGACTGAACTGGATAGCTTTACTGTCAACTTGACACATCTGGGTTGAGGGAGCCTCAGTTGGGGAATTGCCTCCATTGGACTGGCCTGTGACCATGTCTGTGGTGTATTTTCTTTATTGTTGTGGGAGGACCTAGCCCATTGTGTGTGGTATCACCCCTGGGTCCTGTATTGTATAATAAAGCAGGCTGAGCGGGCACCACGCCTTTAATCCTAGCACTTGGGAGGCAGAGGCAGGTGGATTTCTGTGAGTTCAAGGCCACCCTGGTCTACAGAGTGAGTTCTAGGACAGCCAGAGCTACAGGGAGACCCTGTCTCAAAAAGACCAAAAAAAAAAAAAAAAAAAAAGCAGTAAAAAAAAAGCAGTCTGAGCATGGGCCAGGGGAGCAAGCTAGTAAGCAGTGTTCCTCCATGGCCTGTGCCTCAGCCCCTGCCTCCAGGTTCCTGCCCCAAGTTGCTGAGTTAGGCAACCAGTAACCGTGACCTGGGAGATGTGAGCCAAATAAACGCTCTCCTGCTCAAGGTGGCTTTGGTCAGAGTGTTTTGTTACAGCAATTAAAAGCAAACTGGAACAGAGACCTTGTCTCAAAAAGAACACTCCCCCCTTCCCACCCCCCAGAAGTGAATCTGGGTGTGGTGGCTCACGCCTGCAATACAAGCACCCAGAACAAAGCCTGAACGCAGAAGGATCACTTCAGAGTTATCCTTAGCTACATATCAAGTTTTAGGCCAGCCTGGGATACATGATACCATATCTCAAGGCCAGTCAGATGGCTCAGCAGGTAAAGACACCTGCCACCAAGCATGACTATCTGAGTTGGATTCCCTGAGATCCACATGGTGGAATGGTGGAAGGAGAGAGGATTGATCTCTGAATGTTGTCCTCTGTCCTCCACTTGTATGTATACACACACACACACACACACACACACACATAGAATGTAAAAAAAAAAAAAATAAGTGAGGGACGTAGCCCTTGAAAGCTCTGGGCTCACAGCAAACCTCAGCCCAAATGAAAATGGCCTTGGAAGATCATCAGCCCTTGACATTGAAGCTGCAAATTTGATTTCAGCCTTCAGTGGAGAAAGTTAAACACCCAGCCCTCCATCTAGGACCTGTGGCAAGTGACAGTTCAGCTATGTTAGAGGAAGCTAATGTCACCTGAGAAAGCTCCCCACAGCCTCCAGGACCCATAGAGCTCCACGCACACTCAGTGCTGGGGACAGTGTGGCCCTTGAGCTGGCGGAGGGTTAGAGCTTCACAGGCGGGAGGAGGCTTCTAGACCTGCTGGTATGGGGTCTTCACTCCTAAGCACAACTCTAGTCGTCTTCAACTTAGAGTTAAGGGAAGAGGGAGGTGCTGTTTGTCTTTTTTCCTAAAAGTTAATTTAAAAAAATATATCTTTTTGGTTTTTTTCAGACAGAGTTTCCCTATAGCCACAGCTAGCCCGGAACTTGCTATGGAGACCAGGCTGGCTTTGGTCTCACAGAGATCCACCTGCCTTTGTCTCCCAAGTGCTAGAATTAAACACCCAGCTGTCTTTTAAAATTTTTATGTACTTTTTTTTTTTGAGACACAGTCCTGTGTAGCTCAAGCTGGTCTCAAAATCCCTATGGAGCTGAGGGTAACTTTGAACTTTTAAAATCCTTCTGCCTCCTGGTTGGTTACAGCCTTGAACCACCAGGCCCAGTTTATTTAGGACTTCATGCATGCTATGTAAGTGCTCTAGCAACTAATCCAGACCCTGGGCCCTATGTAGGAATATTTGAGGTTTGTGCCCAGAATCCACTGTAGGGACTTAGCTGGCTTTCCTGTACAGGTATACTGGGTGGTTCCAGGAAGACCAGCTGTGCAGATATTACCCCGAGACCAGAGCCTGCCCCTACTGTCCTGATCCCCATCAGACATACCCCAGGCCTTGACCTAGAGCCTCGAAGCTTCCAGGCCTTCCTCCCTTGCTAGTCTCTGAACAAGAAGCTCAGGAGGAGAGTGAGAGTGATGGGCAGGACCAGCCTCCCCTCGGTCAGGAAGGCTCCAGGTTGCAGAGGACAGGAGTCTAACACCCCAGCCTCACCAGCTGCAGAGCCTCCATCTCTGTTTCTTCCTCTGTAAAACGGGTGTTGTGGTCATACTCACAGGCTTGTGAAATGAGAGCTCACATGAAATGTGCATGTAAAGTTGCTTCATGAGCCATCCAGAGTGACAAAAGGCAAAGGAGCCACAGCCTTACCATCGAAGACGTGCAAGTCCTGTAGCCGGTGTGATCGAACTGGCTCTGCTGACTTGGGAGGGGACCAGGCATCCTTCCTGGGCACATGCTGGGTGTACGCCTGGATCTGTCTTCAAGATAAGAACTGCAGGTGGGAAAGGGCACCTGCAGATGGCTTTGTCTCTGTCTCAATGCTAGCTTAGCAGTATCTGTGAGTAACATGACAGAAAGTTAACTCTGTACCCAGGCATGCTAAACATTTTATACATAGGATTTCATTTTCTTCTTTTACAACCCTGTGCTGTAGGCCCTAGAGTTCAGAGAGGTTAAGTGACCTGCTCTAGGTTACGCAGCTGGTATGAGGCAGAGCTGGGAAATCCCACCCAGGTTATCTTATTCCTGAGTTAGTGCTCTTAGCTGGTGTGGAGAGATGCTTCACCTTTTCCCAGCGGGACCTTTCCTGAGTCAGAGGAAAAAGGTGGATCAGAAGATAGAAACCTTAGGGTGCTGTCCCAGCTGGGCCCTGGTCTTCCTGGGAGAACAGACTAAGGCCAGTGCTGGCAAAGCAGGGCATAAGAGTGCCATCTCAGTGCCTGGGCTGAGGCGAGCCCCTGGCTGCTTCTGGACTCATCCCCATCCTCTGAAGACACCGGGGTAGGCTCCCTGCGTGCCCTTTACTGGTGCTATGGCCCATGGCACACTCTTCTTTTTGGGTAACTGGTTCAGCCTTCTGCCCAGACCTACCCCTGATGGCTTCCCTGCTGTCTGTGGAGATGGAGAATGACCTGTTCTATGCACAATAATAACCTTTCCTCTCCCAATCTCAGACCTACTGAGTGCCTCTTCACTTGTGGTTCAGCCTTCTGCCCAGACCTACCCCTGATGGCTTCCCTGCTGTCTGTGGAGATGGAGAATGATCTGTTCTATGCACAATAATAACCTTTCCTATCCCACTCAGACCCACCGAGTGCCTCCTCACTGGTTTTCAGGCCACCCTGTGGAGATGTGGCAGATGCCTCCTGGGGGCAGTGGAGGGTGTTCCCACGCCCCTCCAGGGCAGTGACAGGAAGGCCAGCAAGGCAGGCCTTTCCCACTGTGGAGAGTCAGACCACAGGGCTGGGAGGATGCGGCGTGCTCATCTCCTCTGTGGGTGCTCTGCTGCTTCTGTGAGGCTCACGGAGACATGTCTGCAGGTGTTTCTGTCTACAATCTCATCCTTCAACGTCTAGCCCACAGAGAAAAGGGATTTATCACAGCTGCTCCGCAGAGTTTAGCACTTTTCTTTCAGTCTGTTTCTAAAGCAGGGTTGACTTTTTCTCCCTGAGCTTTCCAAACACAATCAGACAAACCCAAGCCATTTGAATCAATTAAGTTCTGTCTTTCTTCCTGGCCCGCACTTGGGAACACTATGTCAGGCGCTTTGTTTTATTTTCAGTGAGTTTTCGTAACAACCTGTGTTATGCGATGTCACAGGAAGGTAGTACAGTAGTGTAGCTGAGCCATTAGCCCCTGCAGTCTGGTTGCCACTCACCCTACCAGGGTGGGACAGGGACAAGTGTGCTCACCTCTTTAGCCAGCTTCCTCGCTTGCTTTTTCTTCCTCCTCCTCCTCCTCTTCCCTCCTCCTCCTCCCCCCTCCTCCTCCCCCTCTTCTTTGAGACAGGTTCTTACTATGCTGCTCTCACTGGTCTGGAACTCGGTATGTAGACTAGGCTGGGCTTGAATTCACAGAGATCTGCCTGCCTCTGTCTCTGGAGGGCTGAGATTAAAGGCATGTGCCAGCATACCAAGCCATAGCTAGCTTTCTTATTTGTAACATGATACAAAGTAATTATGATGGTACAAGAGTTGAGAGGCTTAACTGGGCTGTCATATGTACTTGGAACAGTGCCTGACATTAGGACAAGCATTGATTATCATCGGGACACTTTCAGATGGGGACATTGGTAGGTGGAGCTTGCCCAGATACACAGAGAGCTGGCCATAACTCCAGTGCCAGGGCTCATGTTCTTTTTTTTTCAATGTATACTTTTTTTTTTTTTTTTTTTTTTTTTTTTTTTTTTAGAGACAATTCCCAACCATGGTCCCTCAACCCAGTGTGGCAAGTTGACACAAAACTAACCAGCACAATTGACCCCTTGTTCAACTTGGACACACAACAACTATTTAAACCATTACCTTTCCATTTCTTACGCCCAAGTATGATGTTAACACTAAGCACAACCTAAGACAGTACAGCCTTAAAAGCCCCACAGTCCTTAAAATGTCCAAATACTTAAAAGTCCAGTCTATTTGAAAATCTCTTAACTGTGGGCTGCTGAAATCCAAAACAAGTACTGTCTATTTCAAAGGGAAGAATCAGGCCTCGCAAACAAAACCTAAGTCCATCAGCAAGTAGCTCAAGCTGGACACCTGGGATTCACCACAATCTTTTGGGACTCCAAATGGTCTCGGCGCTTCCCCGCCTCTCCGACTCTGCGCTCCGTGGCACACCTCATCCTCAGGCCCACAGGCCGACCCCATTCATACACCATACCGCTGCTTCTTTGGTGGTTGTCCTAGTGGTCCGGCATCTCTCAAAAAGCTGGGGTCCCTACTGAAACGGAGGCAGCACCTTCACCAATGGTTCTCTTCTGACCTCCTCCTGTGCAAGCCCAGCTTCTCTCCATGACCCCTGCAATCCTGGGTCTTCACCTACAACCGAGGTGCTACTTCCACAAAAGTGTCTTTCCTGACCCTCACAGTGCCAAGCCTCGGCTAGTGTCCATCTGTGACCCCTTCTCAATTTCAACACCGGAACCATATAGGAGACTCTTACCACGTACCAAGTCCAGCCTTTCTGCTCGAGATGGGAGGCTCAGGCCCTTTCTGGGTACAGCTTCTGTGTGTGACCTTGAAGATATCATCCCCAGAAATTTTCACCACAGTGATTGCTGGCTCTCTTGTTACTTACAAGCTATTTTTCAGCCCCAGTCTAACCAGCAATCATTGCCCCAGTACAACAAAATTTTCACTTCAAGGTTTTTGAGTCTCTTTTACTTACAGCTGATCTCTCCAGCCCCAGCTGACCAGAACCCACAGAGTACACAGTCCTGGATGACGATTTCTGCTGCCCTTTGAAACTTCACAAGCCAAGGCCTCCCATCTCATACAACTCTCTCAAGCAAAACTGCTCCAAGCTCCCAGCAATGATCTTTAGAACATTCAATGAGCTTCCCAGCCCAAAGTCCAAACGCCTCCACAACCTTCCCCCCAAAACACAAGTCAGGTCTGTCACAGCATACACCACACTCTGTCGGTAACCAATTTCTGTTCTGCTTTGGTCTTCCATTGCTGTGAAAAANTTAAAGGGTCCCCTGTGGGAATGACAACTGTGGGTTAATGGTGGAAAGTACTTTTCTTCCTCACCTAATATCTTCAGATATTACATTACATTGTTTTAAACACTAAAATGGATATTAAATTGTTGCCCTTTGGAAATGTTCTGTCAGGTATGTTTTCTAGTACGTATAAATATTTTGGCACATTTCCTTTTCCATTTTATTCTGTTACTACCCTCTCCTGCCACAGATACCCAGATTTAACTAGAACTTTGGAAAGAGGAACCAAGAAACATAAATACCTCTTCTCAGCTGGATTTTTTTGTTGTTGTTTTCTTTTTTCACCTCTTGAACGCAAGGATTACAGGGCATAAGCTAAGCCACCTGGCCTAGCTTGGGATTCCCTGGGTTTTTTTGTTTGATTTTTTTATTGGACTCATTGAGGATGAGAATTTCATACAACGCATTTTTTTTTTTTTTTTTTGTCTTTTTTTTGGAACAGGGTTCCCTGTTAAGCTCTGGCTGTCCTGAACTCACTATGCGGCCCAGCCTGGCCTGAAAACCTCACGAGATCCAACTGCCTTCTGCCTCCCAGCGCTGGATCAAAGGAATGCCACCACCACGCCCGCCCAAAGCCATATCAAATGCATTTTTACATATTTAGAACCCCTCTCAAATCTACCCCATTTCCCTCCCCTGGAGATTCCTATTTTTAAGCACAATTCAAATTCTTGAAAAAAATTAGGCACAAGAGCCTTATTTAAAAAAAGGAAAAATCGAAAACAATCTAAGTGACAACAGGAGGGACAAGAGTAAGTAAATTGTGTTCCGCCAGCTAAATAGAATATCTGGCAACCACTCACAGTATCTGCTGCAGACCGTGGAGAAGTAAAATGGATATTTTTCCCAAGAAATTGAAAGGGCCTTAAAGTGATAGCAGCACTCCGATGTTCATTAGAGCATGATTCCTAACAGCCAAGGGGTGGGATGGAGCTCAGTTCAGAGATGACCAGAGGAAGATACTAAAGAACATACAGCAGAATATCACTGTGCCTTAGTTTGCTTTATGCTGTGACAAAAACACTCTGACCAATACCAACACTAGGAAAGAAATGAAAAGGGTTGATTGATTTTGCCTTATATCTCCTATGATCACAGTTCATAACTGAGTGTTTAGCCCAAGGTAGGAGCTCAGGGGCAGGAACCTGGAGGGCAGGAGCTGAGCACAGACCCTGGAGGAATGTTGTTACTGGCTCACTGCTTGCCCAAGCTCAGCCTGCTTTCTTATAAATACACAACAACTGCCCAGTGGTGGCACCACCCACAATGGGGCTGGCCCTCCCACAACCAATACCAAGAAACTACACCTAGGACATGCCACAGGCCAGTCAATGGACGGCATTCCCCAATTGAGGCTCCATTCAACATTACGTTATGTCACATTTCAATTAAATGCTATCCCCCTGCCTTTTCTCTACCTTTAAAAAGAAGGGTTGGAGAGATGGACTAGAGGTTGGGAGCGCCGACCGCTATTGCAGGGACCGGTTCGATCCCCAGCACCCACATGGCGGCTGAGAACCGTTCTGAAGCTCCAATTCCAGGAGAACTCCCGTTCCAGGGGAATCTGAGACCCTCTTCTGACCTCCGCGGCGTTTGCCCGGACACGGGGGCACAGACTTGCCTGCAGACAGTACATTCATACACATTACAGAAATAAAATTAATAAAAAAAAAATTAAAAAAACTAAAGAAGGAAATCTTGTCACTTATGAAACACGGATGGATTTTGAAAACATTGACTCCATGAAATAAGCAAATCATAGACATAGACAAAATACTACATGAGTCCAGTTATGTACGGCGACCCACCAAAATAAAATGCCAACTAAGCTGAGTGTGGTGGTGCCGCCTTTAATCTCAGTACAGCCTGGGAGGTCTACATAGAGTGTTCAGCCAGCTGGCCTACATAGTGGACCCTTTTGAATTGGTAAAAAAAAGTCAAAGTAGATAGGCTCAGAAATGTCAAAGGCTTAAGCCAGTATGTGGTAAATAGACCTTTGATCTCCAGCAGCCAGAAGCAGAGGTAAAGGATTTCTGTGAGTCTAGGCCAGCCCGGGCCAGGGAAACCCCTATTTCCAAAAACTAATAATGATAATATTATTAATAGCAAATGCAAGGCTTTGGGAGCTATGAGGAGGGAGAGGTGGGAGGTAATAATAAATGTTATGAAGTTTTAGTTAAGCAAGTAGGTCAAATTCTAGAAAGCTACTTCCCAACACTGAACCTGTTGTCAACAATCAGGTTTTTGGCACTTCAAATTTTGTTTAGAGGGTATATTCCATGTTAGCTTAACAAACTATTTCGGGCTGGAGAAGATGGCCTAGCTGTTAAGAGCGCCGACCGCTCTTGCAGAGACCCGGGTTCGAATCCCCAGCACCCACTGGCAAGCGAGAACGGCCGCTGAAACTCAATTCCAGGAGAGAACTCCACATCCATGGGGAACGAACACCCTCTTCTGACAACTCCGCGGCATTGAACGACAGTGGTGCACAGCACTTGCATGCAGACATACATTTCATACACATACAGAAATAATAAAAAAAAAAAAAAAAAAAAAAGACAAAAAAAAAATATTTTCATTTTGATTTTCAATTATTGACATGGTAAGTTCTGTGTTTTGTATGTGCACGGTAAGTGCAACCCAATCCACCCGACCCTGGAGTTATACGAGGTTGTGCGCTACATTTATAGGGTACTGGAATGAAACTCAGTCCTCTGTAGGAAACATTATGTAAATCTTAACTTCTGAGCCTTTTCTCCAGCCAGCCCTACCCTGCCCCAATTTAACCTTTTTCTATGACTTTTTTTTTTTTCTTTTTTTTTTGGTCTTTACGAGACACGGTCTCCTGTAGTCCCAGCGTTCTGTGAAAACTCCCTCTGTAGACCGGCTGGCCTTGAACTCACAAAGATCCGCCTGCCTTCTGCCTCCCACGTGCAGGATTAAGGGTGCGCCACCACGGCCCGGCGACTTTTTTTTAATGGAAAACATAAGGTTGGGAGATAGTGCAGCAGGTAAGAAGGCTTACTGCTCAAGCATTGGGACCTGGGTCAAATCTCGCCCCCCCCCCTGCTGTGGGTGGCCCTATGGTCCCTGCACTCCCCTTCTTTCGCTTGGGGCGTGGAAACAGGGAAGATGCTGGAGATTGTGGCCACCCAGTCTAGCTTCAGGTGAGAGACAGTCTCAAGGGGATAAGGTTGAGAGCGACAGAGCAGAGTAGCTGATGTTCTCCAAGTGTGGGTCTGCACATATCATACACACACACACCTACCAGACCTTTACACACTACACACCACCCACACACCAAAGTAACGCATTGCGGATATTACAAATAGCGCAGAGGCCCCAGGATGTGGCTCAGTTGCAGACTACATGCTTAGCATGTTTAAGGACCTGCGTCAATCCCAGCACTACAGAAAAAAAAAATCGACCAAATAATAAATCCTAGGCAATGAACACCTGTAGCAGGGCAAGATGTTCTACTGTGCATAGTTTGTTTGTGGGTGTTGAAAGGTTTTTTTTTTTTTTGTTTTAGGTTTTTTGTGTTTTTTTTAATTTCTGTTTTGTTTTTTTGTTTGTTTAATTTGTTTTTTAATTTTGTTTTTTTTTTTATTTTTTTTTTTTTTTTTGAAAATAAGAAGAAGAAAACAAGTACAAATTAATATGTGTGTTATGACTCTGTTTGCTTATTTAGATGTTCTCATTTGTCTTAATGAATAATTATTACCTCTGTCGAGAAAAAAAACAGAATGAACACTATTAGCTCTGAAAACTCCACAGCAGCAGAGAAAACTGTTCACACAGTAGGGGGTCAGGACAAGATTCCGACTGCATATGCTGTACGGTTGAAGTTATACAAAAATTATGGGCCTTGACAAGAAAGGCCTAATGAAAGATAAAAACTGTGATTGGTTAGGATGGAAAGATTATGGATGATTTTCTGTGCTTTTGTTTGGTTTATGTCATTTATACTTTTGAAGTGAGGGAGAACCCCTCTCAGCCTTGTTTCTCCGCAGCCTCTGCCATCCTTGGGATGGCTGAATTTGCGCTGAGCTAGGCTTCCTATACAAAGCATGTCTGCCATGGATCACAGCTCACTGCTGCTTGACTCCGGAACGGACGGCTTTCCTCAGCTGTGGCTGCTCAGGGCCGGTCCCTCTAACCTCTACCCTGCTTTTCCTTTTTTTTTTTTTTTTTTTTTTTTTAATTTTTTTTATTTTGTATGTGTATGAATGTACTGTCTGCATTTAGGTTGTGCACCGTGTCATGCCGTGCCGCGGAGGTCAGCAGAGGGTCTCAGATCCCCGGAACTGGAGAGTTCTCCTGGACATGGAGTACTAGACGGTTTCTCAGCCCAGTGGGTGCTGGGGATCGAACCCGGGTCCTCTGCAAGAGCAGTTGGTGCTCTTAAACCGATAGGCTATCTCTCCAAGCCCCTCTACCCTGCTTCTTATCACTCTGGCCCTGACCACCACACCCAGATGCTGCTGTGCTGACGTGCCCCTCCCTTTGGGTTCTCCAAAATGTCACGTGTCTAACTCTTTGGTTTTTGGCCACACAGATCCGGACTTGTTAGCTCTGAAGATTACATCCGAGTTCTTTTCTGGAACAGAATGACAAGTCAATGTCACCCACCAGGAATGGATCCAGGTTATTAACCCTGGCAAACAAAACAGGTGCTCTACCCAGCTCCAACAGGATACTGCTTGGCAGAAACCAACTTGGCAAAAGGTGTTAGATGTTCATGACCAACCAGTCATGGCAGCACATGCCTTTAATCCCAGCATTGGGAGGCCGAAGCAGGCTGGATTTTTGTAAGTTCAAGGCCGACCTAGCTCTAGGCCAATCAGAGCTACCAGTGAGGCATAGTGAGACCTATCTCAAATAGCGGCTCTCGCTCGTCTTATATATATAGATTATATGTGTGTTGGGGGGTGGTATCACACTGAAAATTAAAATTAGTATGATTCAGGCCAGGGAGATGGCCAAGCAGGGGTAAGGCATGCCCACTGCGCCTGACAACCTGCGTTCCATCCCCAGGAATTTGCATGGTGGAAGGAGGATCAAAGAACCCAAATTCTTGAAGATGTGCCTGACTTCCACTGCCATTTGCTCCTTGTCATGTACAAACACCCACACAACACACACACACCAACACACACGTAGTGGGACGATCCAGTTTGAATTAGGGGATAGCTCTCAAGCACCCCTTGGGGCACCATGTGGGAGTCATGGGATTTCTCTGACCCCGCCCCAAAGAGGGAACACAAGAAACATGGCCTAGGCACATGATGTTAGGTGGAGCAGCAGTATACCTCCTATACCTATACTGCGGAATTGGGGCTCTGTGATTGGCTCTGGGGACGCTGGACATCATTTTTGCTTATAAAAAGCAAGTGTTGTAGGGGCTGAGAGATGGCCTAGCGGTTAAGAGCACTGCTGCTTTGCAGAGGACCCGGTGTTTGATCCCCAGCACCCACCCAACATGGTGGCTGAGAACCGTCTTTAACTCCCTTGCAGGAATCTGGACACCCTCTTCTGACCTCTGCGGCATTGCAGAACACGGGGGCACAAACCTCATTGCCGACAGTCCATTCATATACATACATAAATAAAAAATTTTAAAAAAAAGCAGTTTGCAGGCAATAAAGCACAATTCTCCATTACCTTCATTACACAGAATTCCCAGCCATTCTTTCTATGCATATAGGCCAAAACGGGTCTGAATTTTGAGTGACCAGTGGGTTGTACAGCGGTTCCATCAGACCACTAACCTGGGTAGCTGGTGTGGGGCTGGAAGGAGCTCTATCAGATACCAGCTGTGAAGTTAATTGTGAGTGAATGTAGGCTAAAGATAGGCCATCAGCTATCAGCCTGAAATTCATGTCCAGACGGCCAACAGTCTTCGGGCAGGAGTAAAAGCCACTGCCAGATGGGGAAACGTTCTGTTTTCTCCCATGCTAGGACCTGAAGGAAGTTAGCTCTCAGGTCAGGTTACAAAATAAACAACTGACCTCTGTGCCAATGGGCCGTTCCCCACAGTGCCCTGAAGATTGTGCTCCCCTTCCATTAGCAGGACCACACTGTACTTGTTTGTAGCAGAGAAGCACACACACACACCACACACACACACCAACACTACACAAGAAATAGTATGCTTCTACCTTGCCATGGAGAGAGAGAAGGAGGAGGGGAGGGAGGGAGGGATGGAGAGAGGAGCGTGAGATAGAACACAAAAGACTTTTTAAAGAATATGTAAAAGATCAAGCTATTGGGTGTGTGGTGCAGCACTTGCTCCTAACATGCCAAGGCCCTGGATTTCATCCCTAATACTGAAGAAAAAAAAAAAGGTATCATTCTGAGTTGTTGGGATTATAAGTGCCTTAGACTTTCAGGAGGAAGGAAGTTTTTCTCAGATTTTCACAATGAATTAATATATTTACATTTGGGAAAATCTATTTCTCACAGGATGACATTAATCCTTTAATGGCATTAAATTGTAAGTCTTAAATCTGGAGTTTATACAGTCTTTGTGGATCTGATAACAGCTACACTCAGAGGGTGTATTCAAACAAAATTTTTCAGAGTCCCCTCCCTCCCTTCTTGCTAAGAACCTCTCTCTACAGTCTGGATTCTAGAACACACTTCCTTTTCAGCCTTTATAACACAGGCTACTCACCCCTCTTTGAGGCCATGACCATCAATTAGAAGGGGAGATAGGATGGATTGCCTAAAGTGACTTAGGGGACCCTATTGTAACAATTTTTAATATTTATTTATTGTGTGTGTGTATGTATGCAGGTGCACATGCGCATGTACACACATGCATAGTGACGTGGCAGTCAGAGAACAACTGTGTTGTAAGTCCGTTCCCGTCCATGTACTAGGTAGGTCCCAGGGATAGAACGAGGTCCTCAGATTTGGCCGCAAGTTGCTTTTAAACACATGAAACCATTTTGCTGTCCCTCTTGAAACCCTATTAAGCGTGATGGAACTCGTGGCTGGAGAGATAGCCTAGCGGTTTTAACGAGTGCCGACTGCTCTTGCAGAGGCCCCGGGTCGATCCCCAGCACCCACATTGGCGGCCGAGACAACTGTCTGTAACTCCAATTCCAGGAGAACTCCATTTCCAGGGGGATCCGACACCCTCCTTCGAACCTCCGAGGCATTGCACGACCAGGGGCGCACAAACCTACATGACAGACAGTACATTCATACACATAGAAAATAAATAAATAAATTAAAAAAAAAAATTGATGGGCTCTTCCTCAGGATAAAAAGCACCCACATACTCTTGCATTACTGCAGGCGATTTCCACAAACCCCTGCAGTTCACTAGAGTCCAGGTTCAGAGTCCCTGGGGAAATCCCACCACTCTGGCCCTCACTAGAGCCCTGACCCAGCTGTTATGTTAATTATGGACTTTGGAAAAAGTGAATAAAGCCAGAGATGGAATCTATGTCATCTATCACAGCCTGCTTACAGCCGAGACTCTAAAAGAACGTGGGGCCGGGCGTGTGGCAAAAACGCTTTACTCTCAGCATTAGGAGACATAGTACGTGATCTCTGTGAGTTCAAAGGCCGCCTGGTCTACCGCGTGCGTTCCAGGGCAGCTGGGGTGACAGGGCGACCTTGTCCCAACATATCAGAAAAAAATAAAAGAAAGAGGTGGAGGAGTGTGGAAAGAAATAGAGAGAGCACACAGAGCACCTTGCACTCCAGAAGCACTTGGTTTGGGTGGGCTCTACATACAGGGAGCAGAAACTTGAGGGAACTCGAGCTGGTGCTGTTCATTCCTTTGAACATGGCCTTTGGGTGGCCGGATGGGCAGGTAGGGCAGTGGGGAAGGACACAGGAAAACCACTTCAATTCCAAGCTGGCTGCCAGTCTGCCTTGAAGGATCTCTGTCGCACCAGCCTTGTTCATGGCCCTGGGCCCTGAGTCCCTTGCAAGCTGACAAGTCAGAGCAGACTGCAGGGGTCTGAGGAGGAAGGCCTGCTGGAAGGGAAGGCCTGCCTGGGGGTGAAGCCTGCTGGCAGGGGGAGAAGGTTCTCTGCTGGAGGGGGAAGGGTCTGTGGAGGGGAAGGCATGCTGGAGGGGAAGCCCCGTTGGAGGAATGCCTGCTGAGAGGGGCGGCCGACCTGGAGCGGGAAGGCCTGCTGGGGGGGGAAGGCCGACTGGGGGGGAAGGCCTGCTGGAGGGGGAAGGTCTGCTGGAGGGGAAGGCCTGCTGGAGGGGAAGGCCTGCTGGAGGGGAAGGCCAACTGGAGGGGAAGGCCTGCTGGAGGGGGAAGGCCTGCTGGAGGGGAAGGCCTGCTGGACGGGAAGGCTGACTGGAGGGGAAGGCTGACTGGAGGGGAAGGCCTGCTGGAGGGGGAAGGCCGACTGGAGGGGAAGGCTGACTGGAGGGGAAGGCCTGCTGGAGGGGGAAGGTCTGCCGGAGGGGAAGGCCTGCTGGAGGGGGAAGGCCGACTGGAGGGGAAGGCCGACTGGAGGGGAAGGCCTGCTGGAGGGGGAAGTTCTGCTGGAGGGGAAGGCCTGCCGGAGGGGAAGGCCTGCTGGACGGGAAGGCTGACTGGAGGGGAAGGCCTGCTGGACGGGAAGGCTGACTGGAGGGGAAGGCCTGCTGGAGGGGAAGGCCAACTGGAGGGGAAGGCCTGCTGGAGGGGGAAGGCCTGCTGGAGGGGAAAGGTCTGCCGGAGGGGAAGGCCTGCTGGAGAGGAAGGCCTGCTGGAGGGGGAAGGCCGACTGGAGGGGGAAGGTCTGCCGGAGGGGAAGGCCTGCTGGAGGGGGAAGGCCGACCGGAGGGGCAAGGCCTTGCTGGAGGGGGGGAGGGAAGGGGTGGCCGACTGGAGGGGAAGGCCTGTTGGAGGGGGAAGGCCGACTGGAGGGAAAGGCCTGCTGGAGGGGGAAGGCCAACTGGAGGGGAAGGCCTGCTGGGGGGGGAAGGCCTGCTGGGGGGGGAAGGCCTGCTGGGGGGGGAAGGCCGACTGGGGGGGAAGGCCTGCTGGGGGGGGAAGGCCGACTGGGGGGGAAGGCCTGCTGGAGGGGGAAGGCCGACTGGGGGGGAAGGCCTGCTGGGGGGGGAAGGCCGACTGGAGGGGAAGGCCTGCTGGAGGGGGAAGGCTGACTGGAGGGGAAGGCCTGCTGGAGGGGAAGGCCTGCTGGACGGGAAGGCTGACTGGAGGGGGAAGGCCTGCTGGAGGGGAAGGCCTGCTGGAGGGGGAAGGCTGACTGGAGGGGAAGGCTGACTGGACGGGAAGGCTGACTGGAGGGGAAGGCCGACTGGAGGGGAAGGCCGGCTGGAGGGGAAGGCTGACTGGAGGGGAAGGCCTGCCGGAGGGGAAGGCCTGCTGGAGGGGGAGACTTGCTGGAGGGGAAGGCCTGCTGGAGGGGAAGGCCTGCTGGAGGGGGAGACTTGCTAGAGGGGAAGGCCTGTTGGAGGGGAAGGCCTGCTGCTGGAGGGGAGACTTGCTGGAGGGAAGTCCTGCCCTGCTAGAGGGGGAAGGCCTGCTGGAGGGGAAGGCCCACTGGAGGGGAAGGCCTGTTGGAGGGGAAGGCCTGCTGGAGAGGAAGGCCGACTGGAGGGGGAAGGTCTGCCAGAGGGGAAGGCCTGCTGGAGGGGGAAGGCCGACTGGAGGGGAAGGCCTGCTGGAGGGGGAAGGCTGACTGGAGGGGAAGGCCTGCTGGAGGGGGAAGGCTGACTGGAGGGGGAAGGCTGACTGGAGGGGAAGGCCGGCTGGAGGGGAAGGCCTGCTGGAGGGGAAGGCTGACTGGAGGGGAAGGCCTGCCGGAGGGGAAGGCCTGCTGGAGGGGAAGGCCGGCTGGAGGGGAAGGCCTGCTGGAGGGGAAGGCCTGCTGGAGGGGAAGGCCTGTTGGAGGGGAAGGCCTGCTGGAGGGGGAGACTTGCTGGAGGGGAAGTCCTGCTAGAGGGGAAGGCCTGCTGGAGGGGAAGGCCGACTGGAGGGGAAGGCCTGCTGGAGGGGGAAGGCCTGCTGGAGGGGGAAGGCTGCTGGAGGTGGAGGGGCTTGCTGGAGGGGAGGGCCTGCTGGAGGGTGGAAGGTCCTGCTGGAGGTGGAAGGGCTCTGCTGCGCGGGGAAAGGCCTGCTGGAGGGGGAAGTTCTGCTGGAGGGGAAGGCCTGCCGGAGGGGAAGGCCTGCTGGAGAGGAAGGCCTGCTGGAGGGGGAAGGCCTGCTGGAGGGGAAGGCCTGCTGGAGGGGGAAGGCCAACTGGAGGGGAAGGCCTGCTGGACGGGAAGGCTGACTGGAGGGGAAGGCCTGCTGGAGGGGGAAGTTCTGCTGGAGGGGAAGGCCTGCGGGAGGGGGACTTGCTGGAGGGGGAGGCTTGCTGGAGGGGAAGGCCTGCTGGCGGGGGAGACTTGCTGGAGGGGGAAGGCCTGCCGGAGGGGAAGGCCTGCTGGACGGGAAGGCTGACTGGAGGGGAAGGCCTGCTGGAGGTGGTAGCAGCCACCTGTTCAATACACATCACCGACTGACACTGGGAGGATTCTTAACGCAAGTCAGGCAGTTCCCCAAGTCAATGCCCAGCATCCCTCCAGTGGGCGCCCCTGACAAGACAAAGCAGTAGTGTTCTCCTGAGGTGTGGGGAATGCCACCCGAGCTTCCCGGAGGGAAGCAGCACCACAGCCACGGCTTCATCCTACCCTGACTCTACTTAGCAGTTCCACTTCTTTTTCTGATATTTTATTTTTATTTTTTAGTTTATGTGTGTGAGTATATTTTCTGCATGCGTGTAACTGCACCCGTATTGTGTAATGCCACATGGTAGGATTGGAGGACAGGAGAAGGCAATAGAAGGCATTGGACCCCCGGGAGGCAGTTTCCCTTCTAGGACTGCACGTCGGTCCCCGTACCAGTGTGAGCATATATGCGCATGTACATGTGAGAACGGAGGGCCTAGGTGTACTTTAATTTTCTCATGAATACAAGCTTTGGTGTAGACATGAGTCTGTTTGTGTGCATCAGGATATATGTGCATATACACACAGGGTACTTGTATGGCCCAAGCACCACACACACACTACACACAATATTGAATATAATAAAAACTTTTGCTGGGACCTGGTAGTACATTTCATTTCCCAGCTTGCAAGAGGCTTATAGGCCTATCTGAGCTGCAGAGTGAGTCCAAAGCCAGGCTGGGCAATTTAATGAGACCTTCCCATGAAGTGAAGGGTTGAGGATATAGCTCAGTAATAGAGCTCTTGCCTAACAACCATAAGGCCCTGGGTTCAAACTCCAACACTGCGAAAATCCTAATACTAATGAAATACTTCTGGCCTAGGAAGACAAACAAGAGTGTTACCTTACTGGCTAAAGATTCATTTACTTTTTGAATTTTTTATTACTGTGTGTGTGGGTGTGTCCGTGTGTATACAACAATATGGTATATAGTGGATGTCATTGGACACCTTGACGGAGACAGTTCTGCCTTCCCCTAATGGGTCCCATAAGCAAATTCAAGAGGTCGGCTTGGTGGCTGCAAGCACCTTTACCCGAGGAGCCATGTCACAGGCCCAAGGTGTACTTACTTTCTTCCCCCTTAGATGTCTTAACTCTTGGAGAGATAGCAGGCATAGTGTATGGAACCTTTCTCCCTAAAGTATGCATATGTGTAGTTAAGGCAACTGCTGGGGTGGGGGGATAGAGACAAGACATCTGTCTCTCTGAGACCTCTGGCTTCATCTTGGCATCTTGCCTCTGGAGCTGCTTAGACTACTGCACCATCTCAGAGCAACTCCGTCACTCGCGGATGCCTGTGTGTCCCAAGAGCTCTTTCTTCCAAGGCAGCTGCCAGAGCCTGGCAGCCTCACAGTTATGTGGGGCCTCAGCAGCCAGCCCATGCCAGGGTGGGTCACAGGCCTGTCTAGGGACAGGCCCAAGTTAGAAGAGGGCTGGAGCACTTAGAGTGGGTAGTTTCCTGGGCCAACTGGTAGGAAAAGATGTGTGTTTGCTTGGCCAAATCCCTAGTGCCTGTGTGTGTGTAATGAAGGTGTGGGTCTGGGTCTGTCCTGGGCCCCTTCTCCTGGCCAGAGACTCATTTCCCAAGCCCTTGCCTCAGGGAAAAAACATGCATTGGGAAACCGGTTGTCTTCAAGTTCCTGGGAGAAATGAAGGGACAACAGGCAAGATCAGTAAGCCCCAAGATCAAGGGTCAGAGCAGAAGGGAGGCATGAAGCGGAGGGATCAGTTAGACTGGTGAGGGATCTAGGAGCCAAGAGTGACAGGAGAGGATCGAGTGGCCAACCGTGTCGGAAGCAGCTGACGGAAAAGAAGGCTGAGGGTTGGGAATCACCTATAGGATTGAGTTCCATGTGTAGGTCATAGGTTTCCCAGACAAGAACCACTTGAGGGTAAGAGTGAAGACAAAAGTCTGACTGCAGGGGCTGAGGATAGCTCAGCTGGGAGGCGTGCCAGCAGCACAAAAGCCCTGAGTTCACTGCCCAGCTCGGCATTCAACCTGTAGAGTGATGCACCCCTGGGATCCCGGAAATCATGACGCAGAGAGGCAGGAGAATCAGAGTTTGTCCTTGTGTGTAAGGAGTGTGTAAGGCCAGTCCTGGCTTACATGAGGGACCCCGCTCAAACAAACCAAAATAAGGGAACAAAAAACCAAACTAACAAAAATGTTGATTGGAACAGATTCCAAAAAGAATGAAAAGAGAAAATCAGCGTAACCGAGATAGCCCTCCCTTCCCCCTTGGGGCCTTCCCTCCTCCCTTCTCTTCTCTTCTCCCACCTCCTTCTTTATTGTTTTTCCTTCTTCCTCTCCTTCTCTATGTTTAGTTTGCTGGTTTGTTGAGATATTGTCTTGCTATGGCTCAGGCTGGCCTTGGAACTCATGGCCCCTCCCCTGCCCTCTTACCTCCCAGTGCTGGATTACCTCGTGTGCTACCATTGCCCCAGGCCTATCTTTGATCCAGAGCACTGTACAGGACAAGCAGGGCCTCTGGTCCCCCGAGCTCCTCATGTGCTGAGGGCCCCAGCCCTAGACAAGGCATCTTGCCCTGCCTCTCTCAGCTCAATTTCTACTGCATTCTTTTGTGCTTTATCCCAATTTCCCAGCCGTTCTGAACCGGAGGGCTGCTCTGAGAGATATAAGCTAGTTCATTCTAGTGAAAAACAGAAGGACAAGGTCTAGCCCTCAGGCAATGTCCTCACTGAGTCTCAGGATCTTTCGGAACACGGGACTGAGCTCTCCTATCACTAGGCTACCTCAATGGACAAGAGTCCTAGCTCCAGGTAGCACAGACACCTCCTCCCCCATATATTCTGGGTCTCCTATTACCCCTGCCTACAATGCCTCTCCATATAAGATGGCCAATAAAGCTCTACTGTATCTTCACACTGGGGCCCAGGATTTGGTTTATTAAATTGTCTTCTGCCACAAGGACCACTGACTTTCAACAGCTGTTGCTACGGCAACCAAGCAGTCTGCCTGCTGTTCTAGCTAACAGCCATGAATCTCCTGCTGGCAATTTGGCTTGGAGACAGAAGGAGAAGACACCCCAAAGTGTCTGAGAGGCTGGACCAGGGAGGGGGACTTGAGAAGTGAGGAAGACAGAAGGGGAAGGAACTGTGGAATTGTTCTACAGTTCAGAGTGGAAAAAGCTAGAGATGACTTGATGAGAGAGTTCCCACATCTTGTGATGCAGGAGACCCCTCCACAGATACCTCCCACCTTTCATTCCCCTTTCTTTGAGCAGGGGAGGGAGGAAGGGTTCTAGGCCACAGTAGCCAGAAGAGAATCCCGTCAGCACAGGTAAAGGTGACCGGGCCCTGACTGGCCTAGAGGCAGTGTGCCTGAAGGTTGATCTTCAGAGTCTGAGGCCCCTGTGCCTTTTGGCTGTTACTGAAAGAAAGGCTACTTCTTTTAACCAATGAATACCTCCAGGCTAGTCTAAGCTATATGTGTGCAGCTAGGAGTTGTGAAGTCCCAGGGTACGAATTCCAGGTTCCTCCACTTGCTACCTGTTTAACATTAGGCAAATTACTTAACTGTGATTACCAAACTGTGATATTTTTTTCTCCTGCTATAAAATAGAGATAAGCATAGTACCAGAGTCACCAAAGGATTCATACACAGGACACAAAGAATGCAAAATCCAATGCCTGACACACAGGGAGCTGTGAGTGGGAAATAGTAAGAAAGAGTATTGCTACCACTAGTAGCATCACCAATGATGACTATATCAGTTAGCAGAGCTAGAGAGCAGGAGCATACATGAGAGACTCCTAAAGCTGATGGCACGGGCTGGGA
Source organism: Rhizomys pruinosus (assembly GCA_009823505.1). Classification (NCBI taxonomy): domain Eukaryota; kingdom Metazoa; phylum Chordata; class Mammalia; order Rodentia; family Spalacidae; genus Rhizomys; species Rhizomys pruinosus. The sequence goes on along the minus strand of VZQC01008741.1, from coordinate 670,454 downwards.
AGATGGCTCAGGTGGTAGGGAGACTGGCTGTTCTTGCGAGGCCAGAGTTCTGGGTCACCGCAACTGAATGGTGCTAACAACTGGCCTATAACCTCCAGTTCATGGGAATCCAAATGACTCTCTTCCAACCTCCCAGGCCATGTTCAACACGATACGCTCTTAAACACACTGCAGGCACAATATATACACATACCCCTCCACAATATCACACGCAAATAGTTATTTTATAAAAAACTGCTGATGAGAATCAACATACAAAGAGCAGACTCTTAACGTGGGCGACATTAAAGATACCATTTGGTATCATGTATATAAGTTGTTTATTAAGATATGGGGGTGGAGAGGATAGGTCACAGTCCAGCCAGTTAAGAGCACGGCTGCTCATCTAGCAAGAGCAACCTGGGTTATTTCAGCTTCTTCAGGGCACTAACATGGTGGCTTCTTGCAACCTGTCTGTCTATCTCCAGTTTCAGGAGATCTGAACTCCCTCTTCCTGGCTTCCAAAAGCCCTGACCAAGCATGAACATAGAGCATACACATTCATGTAAGCAAACATTCAACTCATTTGTAAAAACAAGTGCTAGCTTTGAGCATGAGGACCTGAGATTCAGATCACCCGCACCCACAATATAAAACCACTGGTATGAGCTGTGAACAAGGGTCTGTAAACCCCTACATCACTAGTGGAGGGGTAGTGGAGACAGTTGGATATACTAGGCAAGCTACAGCTGAGCTAGCGTGACGCTCCAGCCTAGCTGAATTCAATGTAGTTTTCCTCAGGATTCAACTAGAGATGTGGGACCTTGTCTCACAAGGATCCTGTGCAAACAACCTAGTGAGGAATCCGGTGTGGTAGTTCAATCACTGGTACATCTTCTAGACGCAGGTCATTAGGGGTTACTATGGTGATGAGACACCTGCTCCTGTCTGAATATAACTGCAAAATAAGTGTTAGAAGGCAAACTGAAGAAGCCAGACAGCACTCTTGACCTATACTACAACTATGAATAACTGAGGCTGCCAACCACACTTGCATACATGCACACGAAAGGACAAGTGATGACCATGTTATGATTTTTAGGTTTTTTGGTAGTTGCGAACAGGGTCTCTCTGCAAGGTTGAAGTACGTTGCCCAAGCGTGCCTGCGAACAGCGTTCCTATGTGTAGATCCTATGGGCTGGCCTTGAAAATATCACAGAGATCAGTATGCTTCTGCCTCCCCACAGTGCTTCCGGGATTAAAGCGTTAGTGACACATGACCCAAGCGGTAAGAGAAAGTGTGCTGACAACTTTGATTAATTATTTTTATAAACTTGCTTGTTCTAAATGTATGAACCTCATGAGATATGTGTAATGTCGCTGCGAAAATTCTAAACGCACATGTACACATCGAGCTCTAGAAGACACATTTGAGGAGCACGTATGTTCTGCCATGCTCCTTCCACAACTTTAGAAGTCCCAGGATGATTAAACTCCAGGTTGAGTCAGCCAGGCCTGGCAAAAGTGATAACCACTCGGCCATACAGCCAACTGTGTGTTATGCGAGCTGTCACAGCTACAGACGTAGTTGTGACTGCTGTAGTTCTACTGGCTGCCAGACCAGCCTGCACTGGTGGGATCACTACCTACCTTCTGGCATCCTGGGTCAAGCATGGTGATTATAATGGGACACCTGCAGCAATAGGCCAATTTGAAGGGTGCACTTTGAAAGGATGAGAGGAACAATACACAGTATGCAAGTTCAATACTCCGCAATTGGGGTGATGCTTATTCTTTCCTAATGCCCTTAGAAATATAGATAAACAAGAAGTTGTATTAAAGAACGTCCATCCATATCAGTGTTCTCACCACATAACTCAAGCTCTGGGCCTCACCCGCAGTCCACCTCCACCCATCGGCATGTCCCTCAGGAAGCGAGGTCATGCGGCTTCACTAAGTTAGGGATACAAACTAGACGAGCACAGTTGGAGATCCCCATCTCAAAACAGTGCAATAATTAACATACTAGTCTGAGACCCACCTTTTGTTTTCAGTCTTTTGTGCAGTAGGGTCTTCCTGTAGGCCAGCTGTCCTGGGAACTCGCTATGTAGATCAGGCTGGCCTTGAAACTCAACAGAGATTCACTTTGCCTCTGCCTCCTCATGTCATCCTGCGTCCCTGATATTAAAGGGTGTGTGCTTGAGACCTCACCCTTAAACAAACAATATGAACTTATGACAGTTAGTTGTATGTTAATATAAACTAATGCCAGGAAAAGAAAAAAAAATAAAGGAAGAGACAGAACGAGTGGGAGCTGAAAAAGAGAGCGAGGAGAACTCCTGTGTTTAGACGTCTGAAGGTCAGCTCACTGCACTGGGGCCACAGGACTCCAGCCCGTGTACATACAGAATAGAAATGGGTATAGCCACCAAGAGAGGGCTAAAGCAATAGAAAGTATGACCGTCACATACAACAGGTACACATAACCCATCTGCCAGTGCAGTGACGTCACCTTACAAAGGTAACACATACTACCAAGTGCAGTGACGTTCATCTACACAAGGTACACATACTGCCGCAATGCAAGTGACATCGTGACTACAAAGGTACACATACTCAGACCCAGGTGACAGTGAATGTCACTACTATACAGGTACATGTACTTTGCCCAGTGCAGTGAATGTCAACTAACAAACGGTAACACATACTGCCCAGTGCAGTGATGTCACTAAACAGGATAACACGTACAGTTGCCCAATTGCAGTGATGTCACTATCAAAGGTACACCCGTTAACTGGTCTCCATCGATACAACAGTAGACGTCAGCTGAGAACAAAGGCTATACACTATACTGTCCCAATGCAGTGATGTCACTACAAAGGCTACAGACATACTACCCCGAATGAAGTGACGGTCACTAGACAAAAGAAGTACATCATACTGAGCCCATGGCAGTAGCATTTTGCCTCCATCCTCACTAAAGCGTACATCCGTCTGCCTCAGTGCAATGATGTCACTCAAAGGTACACATGCTCGCCCATGCGAGTGCATGTCATCTTACTAAAAGTGTTACAAGTGGAGAGACGTCTACTGGCCCAATGAGTGAGTCACTACAGAGTACACATACTGGCCCAATGCAGCCGCTCGTGTCTTTAGGACATGTATCCCACAAATATAATTCTACTCGAAGGAAGTGAATGGATGGAGAGAGAAATGCAATGAATAGTATCTATGGCTCAATGGAGAGATTGGAGAATGGTACATTTATAATGTGGACTGTGCACTGACCGCAATATGTAGCTATAAAGATAAGTGAATAAGGAAACATAACTTCTAGATGTCTTTTGATATGGAAAAGTCCTCTGGATAACCACAGTAAGTTCAAAAATCAGGGCAGAACTGGGGGATGACACTCTTTCAGTGGTAGAGTACTTTGTCCAGCTAGATGTTAAGAACCACCTGGTTCAATTTCCCCTAGCACTACAAAAGAGAGAAAACACAAGACTGGTAGTAGAGAGACATAGAGCTTGGGACAACTGTCCTCCCATATGGGCCAAAAAGAAGTTGAATATTATTATTTTTTAAGAAAACTCGTTTTAAATAAAAAAACAAATATAATACACTATTTCCTTTTGAAAACTGAGTCTCTAACTATGTGCCCAGGCGTACCTCTCGACTTCTCAAATCCCTCTGCTCAACCTTAGAGCTCCTGGGATTCTAGACCCGTATTGATTTGCCATTGTTGAGACTACTCCAGGCTGTATCACAGAGACTAGTACAGGAGGATCAAGACAGGACATGGTGCTTACTGGGACCTTGTTTTAGTTGACCATGGGGAAGGAAAACCCAGTCGCGAGAACACAAGGCAGAACTGAGACGTTGTTTCGGGCTTGCCAAGGAAGAATCTTTGCAACAATTCCTTAAGAAAACAACATTACCAAAAAATAAAAAAAAGAGAAAAAAACCTCATAAGGCCGAAGAAATGCTAAAAAAGATACATGTGTGACACACTGCATACATACTAGTTTTGGAGTGGATGCAATTGGAAAGGAACACAACTAACAAGCAAAAGGACTGGTCAAAAGAACTAACTTGAAACAGTGAAATTCTGCTACAATAGTAAACTGTCGTGCATCAACAAATTTTTAAAAAAATAAGTTACTGAGAAAAAGATGAAAAACATGTTGGCTGATGCCATGGAGCTCTGCGGGGGGAGGGGGGCAAGGAACAGGGAACGGGTCTGGACTTGATTGGAAATTCTGTTAAATGCCCACAAGCTTCTAATAATATAATTGGTTTTAAAAAAAAGAGTTCTACAGGGAGACACTTGTCTACCAAACGCAAACAAAAAAAATAATACATAATAATAATTAAAAAAGAGTATCATCATCATAGCTTGGCTCCATAAAATGAATAGCTTTAATATGTTTACTGTAAACAAGTAGAGAAAGTGGTTCCATTGGTTTTTTGTTTGTTTTGAAGTTCTTTTTGCTATTTTCCTCTGATGCTGTGATAAAATCACCTGACAAAGCAACGTAAGGGTAAAACAGCTTATTCCGGCTCACAGCTGAAGGCAGACAATTTCTCACTCAGGGATGTTGCAGCAGCTGGAGCCTGAAGCACCAGGTCACACTGCATCCAGAGTCACAAGAAGTGGAGAGGTGGATGGATGCTACCGCTATGTCATTTTTTTTTTGTTGTGTTTTTTGGTCTTTTTGAGACAGGGTCTCTCCTGTAGCCCAGTTGTCCTGGAACTCACTCTGTAGCTCCAGGCTGGCCTGAACTCACAGTCAAACCTGCTTCTGCCTCCCAAGTGCAGAATTAAAAGGCGTGCGCAACCACACCTGGCTCTTTTCATTCCATTTTATAGTCTAGAATCCCCTGCCCAGGGAAAGGTCCAGGCCACCACATTAAATGGTCTTCTCACAAACAGTCTAGCATAATCAAGATAATCCCTCTTAGTTGAAATCAATACTATGACAGACAATATATTTGTATTTTCTTATATATGAGTAAAAACAATGTGTGGTATATCCACAGAGTGAAATACCACTCATCAATAAAGAAGGAAACCTCCTGGCACTCCAGGAGGCTGAGGCAAGAGGCTTGAGAGTTTGAGGACAGCCCATTTGTTAAGTACACCTCTTTCGGGGCTGGAGAGATGGCTCCGCGGTTAAGAGCTCCGACTACTCTTTGCAAAGGCCCGTGGTTTGATTCCCAGCCCACATAGGGCTAAAACCTCTTTTAGCCAGGTCGATGGTGGCGCATGTCTTTAATCCCAGGACTCGAGAGGCAGAGGGCAGGTGGATCTCTGAGTTCAAGGCCAGCCCATTCTACAGTGTGAGTTCCATGTCCAGGCTGGACTATAACAGAGACCCTGTCAAAAATAAAAAAGAGGGTGAGAGATGAGCTCAGCGGTGTTAAGGGCGCTGGCTGGACTGCTCTTGCAGAGGACCTGGATTCAATCCCAGGCACCCACATGGCAGCTAAGAACTGTCTTTGACTCCAGTTTCCAGGGGAGTCCGACACCTCTCTTCTGACCTCCGTGGCATTGCACAACCTACTGCAGACCATACAATACATATACACATAAAAATTTTAAATTAAAAAAAAGAGAGAACTGTTTCAAAAAAATATATATATGTAATTTTTTTTTGTATTTTTGAGATGGGTCTCCTTTTAGTCCCAGTGGCCTGGAGTCACTCTGTAGACCAGGTTGGCCTTGAATTCACAAAGATCTGCCTCTGCCATCTGCCTCCGTGCTGGGATTAAAGGCATGCATCACAACGCCCAGCTCAAAATATTTTTTAAAAGCTGAAATAGATGCACGCCTTTAATCGTAGCACTCGGGAGGCAGAGGCAGGCAGATCTTTGTGAGTTCAAGGCCAGCCTGGTCTACAGAGTGACTTCCAGGACGCTCTGGGGCTACATGGAGACCCTGTCTGGAAAACACAAAACAAAACAAAACAAAAGCTTGAAATAGAAAGCACACTTATAAATGCAACATATAGGGAGACCCTGTCTCGAAAAGACCAAAAAAAAAAAAAAAATAGCACACTCATAAATGCCCACTTAAACCCAGCAGGGTTTCAAGGCCAACCTCAGGCTACAAAGCAAGGTTACGGACCAGCATGGTGTAGGTGTGTAGCAAGGTTACGGACAGCAGTGTGTAGGTGAAGGGGGGGTGGATGAATATGTATATTTTCATGAGGATGGGGGCACATATGTGTGGGAGCACATGCATGTATGTGCTATAGAGGTCCAAGGTCATGTCAGAAGTCTTACTTGATCATTCTTCCTGCTTTGCTTTATCACATAGCAGCACTCTATTGATCCCACCCAAGATGCTGTGCATGATATAACTCATCTGAACTAACCAACTTTTCCCAAGAAGTTACCCCCATTCTATCCTAGCCATTGCTGAAGCCTAAGCTGGAATTACAAAGTGATCAGCACATGCCTTCTCATACAGCTATTTTATGTGGTTCTGAGGATCCGAACTCCAGTCTTCATGCTTGTGTGGCAAACTGCTTTTAAGCACAGTTTCCATATGGGCCATTTTCACAGCCTTTGGTTTGAGTATGTTAGTGTGAGAGTGTCAAAGCTTTGCTGTGATGTCCAGGCTGGCCTTGAACTCATGACAATCCTCTGGCTTCTAAGAGGTAGTGTTAATATAAAGGCCCTCAGAGGGGAGCTGGGCAGGTGGCTCAGTGGTTAAAAGACTGGCCTGCTCTTGCAGAAGGTCTTGGTTCAGTTCCCAGGGCACTCACGATGAGCAGTATTCGGATACATGAAACAACCATCTGTAACCTCCAGTTTTCATAGGATTCTGATGCCCTCTTCTAGATCTCTCCGAAAGGCTTTGCAGAAATAGGTGCACTTACACACATGCAGTGGAATACTCATATAACGAAAAATAAGAATAATTTAAAAAAGGGCTGGGAGATGGCCTACGGTTATAAGAGCGCGACCGCTCTTGCAGAGGGACCGGGTTCGTCCCAGCCACCCACATGGCGGCTAGAGACAACCGTCTCTGACAACTTCCATTCCAGGAGAACTCCAAGTTCCAAGGGGAATTCTGTGACACCCTCTTCTGACATCCGCGGCATTTTGCACAGACATGGGGCTGCACAAGACTCTGCAGACACTACAAAAAAAAAAAAAACATACAGAAATAAAATTTAAAAAAAAATAAATAAAATTAAGAATTTAAATTTTTTTTTGTTTTTTTTTTTTTTTTTTCCTTTTTTTTTTTATTTTTGGTCTTTTTCGAGACAGGGTCTGACGCTGTATGTCCCAGTGTCTGGAACCTCTACTTCTGTCAACAGGCTGGCCTTGAACTTCACAAGATTCCCTGCCTGCCTCCGCTGCCGTCCACAAGATTGCTGGACGTAAAGGCGGTTGCGCCCACCATGCCCTCTGGGATCGGTTGGTCTTTTCCAAGACAGGGTCTCCCTATAGGTTTCCCCACTGTCCCTTGGAATTCGCTTCTGTAGCACGCTCCATGCTGGCACCTTTTGAACTCCACAGATGCATTCCCCCCGCCTACTGCCTCTCAAGTGCTAGGAATTACAAGGCTACTTTGTGCCACCTCTACGCCGCAAGCAATTTTTCTATTTAAAAGAATTTTTATGAAAAGAATGCACTAAGCAGGCATGGTGTTGAAGATTGCCCTTAATTCCCAGCCATCTTGGGATTTGGCCAGGAGGTACAGGCAGAATCCTGCCGAGTCAAGGGCCAGGCCTGGTCTAACAATAGTAGTTCTGCCGCCAGATGGGACTAGATAGGGATGCTCTCGTCTCAAATAACTTATATATATATAGTACTAATATATACATATAATAATAATTTAAATTAAATCTACACTACACATGAGCCTTCTGTAGGAAGCCCCACACCTTTAGCTGAGGGAAACTATATATGCAAACTGATTCACTGCTATGCGTGTGAGGAGATATTATTCTTTTAAGGAAGGTGTGAATCGCTAGATAGGTTCCTATACTCAATACGCAAAGGACATTTGTGTGACCCAAACCTTGACTCCAAACCTTAATTATTGACAGAAGCATTGAATGGTCCTTGGTGGGGCAGGCTAATGGGGGAGGGGAGTGCACATAGGGAAGTGTCGTCAAATATGATTAAGATTGTGACTGGACGATAGAAATGCCTACAAAAATTTTATTAAAAATGTATACCATTGGGGGTCTGGCGAGAGATGCCTAGCGGGTTACGAGCGCCGACCCTGCTCTTAACAGAGGGACCGCGGTTTCGATCCCCTCCACCACATGGCGGCTAAGAACCGTCTTGACAGAACTCAATTGCCAGGGAAGATACCCAGTTTACCCAGTTTGGAATCCGAATACCATCCTTCTGACCTGTGCCGCGCGTTGACACGGACATTCGCGGTGCACAAACTTTGCCATGCCAGACAGTACATTCATTACACATACCGAAATAAATAAACTTAATGCTCCATTGGATTGGCCTGTGGCCACATCTGTGGTGTATTGTCTTGATTGTTGAGCAGTGACAGTATAAGAAGGCAGGCTGGGCATGAGCCAGAGAGCAAGCCAGAAGCAAGCCAGTGAACAGCAGTCCTCCATGGCTTGTGCTTCAGCTCCTGCCTCCAGGTTCCTGCCCTGAGTTACTGCCTTGGGCTCCCTAAGTGATGAACTGTGACCCAGGAGATGTGAGCTGAATAAACCCTTTCCTCCCCAAGTTGGTGATGGTCAGAGTGTTTTGTCACAGCAATGGAAGACAAACCAGAACAATGATCAAGTAAGACTTCTGACATGACCTTGGACCTCTATATGCACATACATGCATGTGCTCCCACACATATGTGCCCCTATCCTCATGAAAATATACATATTCATCCACCCCCCCTTCACCTACACACTGCTGTCCGTAACCTTGCTACACACCTACACCATGCTGTCCGTAACCTTGCTTTGTAGCTGAGGTTGGCCTTGAAACCCTGCTGGGTTTAAGTGGGCATTTATATGTGTGCATTTTTTTTTTTTTGGTCTTTTCGAGACAGGGTCTCCCTATATGTGTGCATTTATAAGTGTGCATTTCTATTTCAAGCTTTTGTTTTGTTTTGTTTTGTGTTTTCCAGACAGGGTCTCCATGTAGCCCCAGCTGTCCTGGAAGTCACTCTGTAGACCAGGCTGGCCTTGAACTCACAAAGATCTGCCTGCCTCTGCCTCCCGAGTGCTACGATTAAAGGCGTGCATCTATTTCAAGCTTTTAAAAAATATTTTGAGCTGGGCGTGGTGATGCATGCCTTTAATCCCAGCACGGAGGCAGAGGCAGGCAGATCTTTGTGAATTCAAGGCCAACCTGGTCTACAGAGTGAGCTCCAGGCCAGCTGGGACTAAAAGGAGACCCATCTCAAAAATACAAAAAAAAATTACATATATATATTTTTTTGAAACAGGTTCTCTCTTTTTTTTAATTTAAAATTTTTTATGTGAATGAATGTACTGTCTGCATGTAGGTTTGTGCAATGCCACGGAGGTCAGAAGAGGGTGTCGGACTCCCCTGGAACTGGAGTCAAAGACAGTTCTTAGCTGCCATGTGGGTGCTGGGGATTGAATCCAGGTCCTCTGCAAGAGCAGTCAGCGCTCTTAATCGCTAGGCTATCTCTACAGCTCCTCCTTCTTTTATTTTTGAGACAGGGTCTCTTTATAGTCCCAGCTGGCCTGGAACTCACACTGTAGATGAGGCTGGCCTTGAACTCACAGAGATCCACCTGCCTCTGCCTCTCGAGTCCTGGGATTAAAGACATGCGCCACCACGCCCGGCTTAAAGACGGTTCTTAGCCACTATGTGGGTGCTGGGAATCAAACCCGGGTCCTTTGCAAGAGTAGTCGGAGCTCTTAACCGCTGAGCCATCTCTCCAGCCCCGAAAGAGGGTCTTAACAAATGGGCTGTCCTCAAACTCTCAAGCCTCTTGCCTCAGCCTCCTGAGTGCCAGGAGGTGTTCCTTCTTTATTGATGAGTGGTATTTCACTCTGTGGATATACCACACATTGTTTTACTCATATATAAGAAAATACAAATATATTGTCTGTCATAGTATTGATTTCAACTAAGAGGGATTATCTTGATTATGCTAATTGTTGTGAGAAGACCATTTTAATTGTGGCCTGGACCTTTCCCTGGGCAGGGGATTCTAGACTATAAAATGGAGAAAAGAGCCAGGTGTGGTGGCGCACGCCTTTAATTCTGGCACTTGGGAGGCAGAAGCAGGTGGATCTTTGTGAGTTCAAGGCCAGCCTGGACTACAGAGTGAGTTCCAGGACAACTGGGGCTACAGGGAGACCCTGTCTCAAAAAGACCAAAAAAAAAAATGGAGCAAAGCAAGCTGAGCATCCATCCACCTCTCCGCTTCTTGACTCTGGATGCAGTGTGACCTGGTGCTTCAGGCTCCAGCTGCTGCAACATCCCTGAGTGAGAAATTGTCTGCCTTCAGCTGTGAGCCGGAATAAGCTGTTTTACCCTTACGTTGCTTTTGTCAGGATTTTATTACAGCATCAGAGGAAAAATAGCAAAAGAACAAAACAACAAAAAACCAAGGCACCACATTCTCCTACTTTTTACATAAACATATTAAAGTATTATTTTATGGAGCCAAGCATGATGATGAACTCTTTTTTTATTATTATTATTTTTTTTTTTTTTGGCTTTTTTTGAGACAGGGTCTCCCTGTAGAACTCTTTTTTTAAAAGCCAATTTTTATTGAAGCTTTGTGCATTTCATACAGAATTTCCAATCAAGTCCAGACCCGTTCCCTGTTCCTTGCCCCCTCCCCCCCAGAGCTCATGCATTCAGCCAAACATGTTTTTCATCTTTTTCTCAGTTTCTTTTAAAATTTTTGATGCAGAAGTTTACTATTTTGAGCAGAATTTCACTGTTTCAGTTAGTTCTTTGACCTAGTCTTTTGTTGTTATTGTTGTTCCTTCCAATCTGCATCACTCCAAAATATGTATGTATGCATGCCACATGTATCTTTTAGCATCTTCAGCTTATGATTTTTTTTCTCCTTTTTTTTTATTAGGCTGAAAGATGTCATGTTTGAAGGCTCCTCCTTGGCAAGCCCAAATAACCATCAGTCCTGCCCTTGTGCTCCACACTGGGGTTTTCCCTTCCCATGGTCACTAAACAAGGTCCAGTAAGCACCATGTCCTGTCTTGATCCTCCTGTACTAGTCTCTGTGATACAGCCTGGGTAGTCCAACAATGGCAATCAATACTCTTAGAATCCCAGAGCTCTAAAGGTTGAGGCAGAGGATTGAGAGTCTGAGGTCAGCCTGGGCTACATAGTAAGACTCAGTTTCAAGGAAATTTGTTTATTTGTTTTATGGTCTGACTTTTCTTAAAAAAATAATATTCCTTTTTTGCCATATAGGGGACAGTTGTCCAAGCAGGGCCCTACTCCAGTCTTTGTTTTCTCTCTTTTTGTAGTGCTGGGGAATTGAACCCAGGGTCTTAAATATGCTGGACAAGTACTCTACCACTGAGGTGCATCCCCAGTTCTGCCCTGAGTTTTTGAACTTACTGTGGTTCAGAGATCTTTCCATATCAGAATCTAGAATAGTTTCCTTATTCACTTATCTTTATAGCTACATATTGCATCATTGCACAGCCACATTATAAATGTACCATCTCCAATCTCTCATTAGCATAGATGATTTGTTCTACATCATCATTTCTTCTCATCCATCACTTCCTTCGATAGAATATATTTGTGGGATACATGTCCTAAAACAGAGCGGCTGCATTGGGCAGTATGTGTACCTCTGTAGTGACATCACTGCATTGGGCAGTACGTGTACCTTTGTAGTGACATCACTGCATTGGGCAGCATGTGTACCTTTGTAGTGACATCATTGCACTGGGCAGTACGTGTACCTTTGTAGTGACATCACTGCATTGGGCAGTATGTGTACCTTTGTAGTGACGTCACTTCATTGGTAGTATGTGTACCTTTGTAGTGACATCACTGCATTGGGCAGTATGTGTACCTTTGTAGTGACGTCACTGCATGGGCAGTACGTGTACCTTTGTAATGACATCACTGCACTGGGCAGTACGTGTACCTTTGTAGTGACATCACTGCACTGGGCAGTATGTGTACCTTTGTAGTGACATCACTGCACTGGGCAGTACATGTACCTTTATAGTGACATCACTGCACTGGGCAGTATGTGTACCTTTGTAGTGATGTCACTGCATTGGGCAGTATGTGTACCTTTGTAGTGACGTCACTGCACTGGGCAGTATGTGTACCTTTGTAGTGACGTCACTGCACTGGGCAGTATGTGTACCTTTGTAGTGACGTCATTTTCATTGCTTTGCCCTCTTTGGTGGCTATACCCATTTCTATTCTGTATGTACACGGGCTGGAGTCCTGTGGCCCCAGTGCAGTGAGCTGACCTTCAGACGTCTACACAGGAGTTCTCTCTCTCTTTTTCAGCTCCCATCTCGTTTTCTTTATTTTACTTTTCTGGCATTAGTTTATATTAACATACAACTAACTGTCATAAGTTAATATTGTTTGTTTAAGGTGGGTCTCAGCACACACCTTTAATTCCAGGGCTCAGGAGACAGAGGGAGGCAGAGGCAGGTGAATCTCTGTGAGTTCAAGGCCAGCCTGATCTACATAGCGAGTTCCAGGACAGCTGGCCTACAGGAAGACCCTATCTCAAAAAGACTGAAAACAAAAGATGGGTCTCAGACTATTATGTTAATATTGCCTGTTTGAGATGGGGATCTCAATGTGCTGTCTAGTTTGATCCCAAACTTATGAGCTGCCTCTGCTTCCTGAGGGCAGGGTGGGGACTGCAGGAGCCCAGAGCTGATGTGGTGAGAACACTGAATGGATAGTTCTTACACTTCTTGTTTCATATTTTAAGGCATTAGGAAAGAATAGCATCATCAGTATTGAACTTGCATACTGTGTAGTCCATCCTTTCAAAGTGCACCCTTCAAATTGGCCTATTGCTGCAGCCTATAATCACTGTACCCAGGATGCAGAGGTAGGAGGATCCCAGTGAGCTCGAGGCCAGCCTGAGCAACTAAGCAAACAAACAAACAGTGCTGGTGAGATGGCTCAGTGGGTAAGGTGTTTGCCACCTGGCTGACAACCTGAGTTTAATCCCTGGGACTTCTAAGGTGGAAGGAGAGAGAACTGACTCTCCTACAAATTGTCTTCTGAGCTCTGTGTACATGTGCTTGATTTTGCAGACATACACATATCCATGCATACATAAACAAGCAAGTAAAAAAGTAATAAATTTCACCCTTCACCTGGGCATGGTGGCACACGCTTTTAATCCCAGCACTTGGGAGGCAGAAGCATACTGATCTCTGTGAATTCAAGGCCAGCCTGGTCTACAGAGTAAGCTCCAGGCCAGCTGGGGCTACAGAGAGACCCTGTCTCAAAAAGACCTAAACAAACAAACAAACTTTCTGGTGTTCATGTCCATGCATATGTGGGTGCAGCTCTATTCATATGTAGTTATAGGTCAGAGGCTGTTGTTGGCTTCTTCAGTTGCTCTACACTTTATTTTTCAGTTTTTGAGACAGGGTCTCACCATGTAACCTTGCCTGGTCTAGAAGATGTACCAGTGTGCACTACCACACCGGCTCACTGGCTTATGTTTTGAGACAAGGCCTCTCAGTGAATCTGGAACTCATTGATTCAGCTAGGCTGGCCAGCCTGCCAGTGAGCTGCAGATATCCAACTGTCTCCACCTCCCTAGTGTTGGGGTTACAGACCCATGCACAGCCATACCAGGGTTTTATATGTGTGCCGGGGATCTGAACTCAGGTCCTCATGCTTGCAAAGCTAGCACTTTACAAATGAGTATAAGTGTTTGCTTACATGAATGTGTATGCTCTATGTTCATGCTTGGTGCTTTTGGAAGCCAGGAGAGGGAGTCAGATCTCCTGAAACTGGAGTGACAGACAGTTGCAAGCCACCATGTAGGTGCTGAGAGCTAAACCCAGGTTCTCTGCAAGAGCAGCCAGTGCTCTTAACTGCTGAGCCATCTCTCCACCCCCACTTAAAAACAATAAAAATGATACTATATGTCCCAGTATAGAAGTCTGCTTTTGTTATTCTCAGCAGTTTTTTAAAAATATATTATTTTTATTTTATGTGTATGAGTATATTGCCTGCATGTGTTTAAGCGTATCTGTGTTGAACAATGCCTGTGGAGGTTGGAAGAGGTCATTTGGATTCCCTGGAACTGGAGTTATAGCCAGTTGTTAGCCACCATTCAGGTGCTGGTGACCAGAACCTGGTCCTCCGCAAGAACAGCCAGTGCTCCTAACCACTGAGCCATCTCCCCAGCTCCTGTGCTCAGCAGCTTTGGGTCTCTCATGTATGCTCCTGCTCTCTAGCTCTGCTAACTGATATAGTCATCATTGGTGATGCTACTAGTGGTAGCAATACTCTTTCTTACTACTTCCCACTCACAGCTCCCTGTGTGTCAGGCATTGGATTTTGCATTCTTTGTGTCCTGTGTATGAATCCTTTGGTGACTCTGGTACTATGCTTATCTCTATTTTATAGCAGGAGAAAAAAATATCACAGTTTGGTAATCACAGTTAAGTAATTTGCCTAATGTTAAACAGGTAGCAAGTGGAGGAACCTGGAATTCGTACCCTGGGACTTCACAACTCCTAGCTGCACACATATAGCTTAGACTAGCCTGGAGGTATTCATTGGTTAAAAGAAGTAGCCTTTCTTTCAGTAACAGCCAAAAGGCACAGGGGCCTCAGACTCTCAAGATCAACCTTCAGGCACACTGCCTCTAGGCCAGTCAGGGCCCGGTCACCTTTACCTGTGCTGACGGGATTCTCTTCTGGCTACTGTGGCCTAGAACCCTTCCTCCTCCTGCTCAAAGAAGGGGAATGAGAAGGTGGGAGGTATCTGTGGAGGGGTCTCCTGCATCACAAGATGTGGGAACTCTCTCATCAAGTCATCTCTAGCTTTTTCCACTCTGAACTGTAGAACAATTCCACAGTTCCTTCCCCTTCTGTCTTCCTCACTTCTCAAGTCCCCCTCCCTGGTCCAGCCTCTCAGACACTTTGGGGTGTCTTCTCCTTCTGTCTCCAAGCCAAATTGCCAGCAGGAGATTCATGGCTGTTAGCTAGAACAGCAGGCAGACTGCTTGGTTGCCGTAGCAACAGCTGTTGAAAGTCAGTGGTCCTTGTGGCAGAAGACAATTTAATAAACCAAATCCTGGGCCCCAGTGTGAAGATACAGTAGAGCTTTATTGGCCATCTTATATGGAGAGGCATTGTAGGCAGGGGTAATAGGAGACCCAGAATATATGGGGGAGGAGGTGTCTGTGCTACCTGGAGCTAGGACTCTTGTCCATTGAGGTAGCCTAGTGATAGGAGAGCTCAGTCCCGTGTTCCGAAAGATCCTGAGACTCAGTGAGGACATTGCCTGAGGGCTAGACCTTGTCCTTCTGTTTTTCACTAGAATGAACTAGCTTATATCTCTCAGAGCAGCCCTCCGGTTCAGAACGGCTGGGAAATTGGGATAAAGCACAAAAGATGTCAGTGAAATTGAGCTGAGAGAGCAGGGCAGATGCCCTTTCTAGGGCTGGGCCTCAGCACCTGAGGAGCTCTGGGGGACCAGAGCCCTGCTTTTCTGTCACAGTGCTCTGGATAAAATAGCTGGGCATGGTAGCACACAGAGGTAATCCTAGCACTGGGGAGGTAGAGGCAGGGGAGGGTCATGAGTTCAAGGCCAGCCTGAGCCATAGCAAGACAATATCTCAACAAACCAGCAAACTAAAAACAGTAGAGAAAGGAGAGGAAGAAGGAAAATAACAATAAAGAGGAGGTGGTAGAAGAGAAGGAGAAAGAGGAGGGAGGCCAAGGGGAAGGGAGGGCTATCTCGGTTACGCTGATTTTCTCTTTTCATTCTTTTTGGAATCTGTTCCAATCAACATTTTTGTTAGTTTGTTTTTGTTCCCTTATTTGTTTTGAGGCAGGGTCTCATGTAGCCCAGGCTGGCCTTACACTCCTTACACAGCAAGGACAAACTTCTGATTCTCCTGCCTCTGCGTCATGAGTTCCGGGATCACAGGTGTGCCTCACTCTACCAGGTTTATGCAGAGCTGGCAGTCGAACTCAGGGCTTTGTGCATGCTGGGCAAGCACTCTCCCAGCTGAGCTATCCTCAGCCCCTGCAGTCAGACTTTTGTCTTCACTCTTACCCTCAAGTGGTTCTTGTCTGGGAAACCTATGACCTACACATGGAACTCAATCCTATAGGTGATTCCCAACCCTCAGCCTTCTTTTCCGTCAGCTGCTTCCGACACGGTTGGCCACTCGATCCTCTCCTGTCACTCTTGGCTCCTAGATCCCTCACCAGTCTAACTGATCCCTCCGCTTCATGCCTCCCTTCTGCTCTGACCCTTGATCTTGGGGCTTACTGATCTTGCCTGTTGTCCCTTCATTTCTCCCAGGAAGTGAAGACACAGGTTTCCCAATAGCATTTTTCCTGGGCAGGGCTTGGAATGAGTCTCTGGCAGGAGAAGAGGGCCCAGGACAGACCCAACCCCTTCATCCAACACACACAGGCACTAGGGATTTGGCCAAGCAAACACACATCTTTTCCTACCAGTTGGCCCAGGAAACTACCCACTCTAAGTGCTCCAGCCCTCTTCTAACTTGGGCCTGTCCCTAGACAGGCCTGTGACCCACCCTGGCATGGGCTGGCTGCTGAGGCCCCACATAACTGTGAGGCTGCCAGGCTCTGGCAGCTGCCTTGGAAGAAAGAGCTCTTGGGACACACAGGCATCCGCGAGTGACGGAGTTGCTCTGAGATGGTGCAGTAGTCTAAGCAGCTCCAGAGGCAAGATGCCAAGATGAAGCCAGAGGTCTCAGAGAGACAGATGTCTTGTCTCTATCCCCCCACCCCAGCAGTTGCCTTAACTACACATATGCATACTTTAGGGAGAAAGGTTCCATACACTATGCCTGCTATCTCTCCAAGAGTTAAGACATCTAAGGGGGAAGAAAGTAAGTACACCTTGGGCCTGTGACATGGCTCCTCGGGTAAAGGTGCTTGCCACCAAGCCTGACCTCTTGAATTTGCTTACTGGGACCCATATAGTGGAAGGCGAGAACTGTCTCCTTCAAGTTGTCCAATGACATCCACATATATACCATAACATGTTGTGTATACAAACGTACACACACACACACACACACACACGTAATAAAAATTCAAAAAGTAAATGAATCTTTAGCCAGTAAGGTAACACTCTTGTTTGTCTTCCTAGGCCAGAAGTATTTCAATTAGTATTAGGATTTTCGCAGTGTTGGAGTTTGAACCCAGGGCCTTATGGTTGTTAGGCAAGAGCTCTATTACTGAGCTATATCCTCAACCCTTCACTTCATGGGAAGGTCTCATTAAATTGCCCAGCCTGGCTTTGGACTCACTCTGCAGCTCAGATAGGCCTATAAGCCTCTTGCAAGCTGGGATTAAATGTACTACCAGGTCCAGCAAAAGTTTTTTTATTCAAAATTGTGTGTGTGTGTGTGTGTGCTTGTGCCATACAAGTACACCTGTGTATATGCACATATATCCTGATGCACACAAACAGACTCATGTCTACACCAAAGCTTGTATTCATGAGAAAATTAAAGTACACCTAGGCCCTCCGTTCTCACATGTACATGCGCATATATGCTCACACTGGTACGGGGACCGACGTGCAGTCCTAGAAGGGAAACTGCCTCCCGGGGGTCCAATGCCTTCTATTGCCTTCTCCTGTCCTCCATGGGCATTACACAATACGGGTGCAGTTACACGCATGCAGAAAATATACTCACACACATAAACTAAAAATAATAAATAAAATATCAGAAAAAGAAGTGGAACTGCTAAGTAGAGTCAGGGTAGGATGAAGCCGTGGCTGTGGTGCTGCTTCCCTCCGGGAAGCTCGGGTGGCATTCCCCACACCTCAGGAGAACACTACTGCTTTGTCTTGTCAGGGGCGCCCACTGGAGGGATGCTGGGCATTGACTTGGGGAACTGCCTGACTTGCGTTAAGAATCCTCCCAGTGTCAGTCGGTGATGTGTATTGAACAGGTGGCTGCTACCACCTCCAGCAGGCCTTCCCCTCCAGCAGGCCTTCCCCCTCCAGCAGGCCTCCCCCTCCAGCAGGCCTTCCCCTCCAGCAAGTCTCCCCCTCCAGCAGGCCTTCCCCTCCAGCAGGCCTTCCCCTCCAGCAAGTCTCCCCCTCCAGCAGGCCTTCCCCTCCAGCAGGACTTCCCC
>VZQC01008741.1:640230-650588 GCA_009823505.1 Rhizomys pruinosus | reverse complement strand
GAAGGCCTGCTGGGGGGGGAAGGCCTGCTGGGGGGGGAAGGCCGACTGGAGGGAAAGGCCTGCTGGAGGGGGAAGTTCTGCTGGAGGGGAAGGCCTGCCGGAGGGGAAGGCCTGCTGGACGGGAAGGCTGACTGGAGGGGAAGGCCTGCCGGAGCAGGCCTTCCCCTCCAGCAGACCTTCCCCCTCCAGCAGACCTTCCCCCTCCAGCAGGCCTTCCCCCTCCAGCAGGCCTTCCCTTCCAGCAGGCCTTCCTCCTCAGACCCCTGCAGTCTGCTCTGACTTGTCAGCTTGCAAGGGACTCAGGGCCCAGGGCCATGAACAAGGCTGGTGCGACAGAGATCCTTCAAGGCAGATTGGCAGCCAGCTTGGAATTGAAGTGGTTTTCCTGTGTCCTTCCCCACTGCCCTACCTGCCCATCCGGCCACCCAAAGGCCATGTTCAAAGGAATGAACAGCACCAGCTCGAGTTCCCTCAAGTTTCTGCTCCCTGTATGTAGAGCCCACCCAAACCAAGTGCTTCTGGAGTGCAAGGTGCTCTGTGTGCTCTCTCTATTTCTTTCCACACTCCTCCACCTCTTTCTTTCTTTTTTTCTGATATTTTTGAGACAAGGTCTCCCTGTCACCCCAGCTGCCCTGGAACTCACTCTGTAGACCAGGCTGGCCTTGAACTCACAGAGATCCACGTGCCTCTGTCTCCTGAATGCTGAGATTAAAGCCGTTTGCCACCACGCCCGGCCCCACCTTTCTTTTAGAGTGCTCGCTGTAAGGCAGGCCTGTGAGAGATGACATAGATTCCATCTCTGGCTTTATTCACTTTTTCCAAAGTCCATAATTAACATAACAGCTGGGTCAGGGCTCTAGTGAGGGCCAGAGTGGTGGGATTTCCCCAGCGACTCTGAACCTGGACTCTAGTGAACTGCAGGGGTTTGTGGAAATCGCCTGCAGTAATGCAAGAGTATGTGGGTGCTTTTTATCCTGAGGAAGAGCCCATCACTTTTTTTTTTTAATTTTATTTATTTATTTTCTATGTGTATGAATGTACTGTCTGCATGTAGGTTTGTGCGCCCGTGTCGTGCAATGCCTCGGAGGTCAGAAGAGGGTGTCGGATTCCCCTGGAACTGGAGTTCTCCTGGAATTGGAGTTACAGACAGTTCTCGGCCGCCATGTGGGTGCTGGGGATCGAACCCGGGTCCTCTGCAAGAGCAGTCGGCACTCTTAACCGCTAGGCTATCTCTCCAGCCCCGAGTCCATCACTCTTAATAGGGTTTCAGAGGGACCAGCAAAAATGGTTCAGTGTTTAAAAGCACTTGCTGCCAAATCTGAGGACCTGAGTTCTATCCCTGGGACCTACATAGTAAATGGCGGGAACGGACTTACACAAGTTGTTCTCTGACTGCCACTTCTGTGCTGCAGTACACACATGCTCACATACGCACACACAAATAAATAAATGTTAAAAATTTTTAAATAGGGTCCCTAAGTCAATTTAGGAATCCCTCCTATCTCCCCTTCTAATTGATGGTCATGGCCTCAAAGAGGGGTGAGTAGCCTGTGTTATAAAGGCTGAAAAGGAAGTGTGTTCTAGAATCCAGACTGTAGAGAGAGGTTCTTAGCAAGAAGGGAGGGGAGGGGACTCTGAAAAATTTTGTTTGAATACACCCTCTGAGTGTAGCTGTTATCAGATCCACAAAGACTGTATAAACTCCAGATTTAAGACTTACAATTTAATGCCATTAAAGGATTAATGTCATCTGAGAAGATAGATTTCCAAAATGTAAATATATTAATTCATTGTGAAAATCTGAGAAAAACTTCCTGAAAGTCTAAGGCCACTTATAATCCCAACACTCAGAGATGATACCTTTTTTTTTTTCTTCAGTATTAGGGATGAAATCCAGGGCCTTGTGCATGTTAGGCAAGTGCTGCACCACAGCCCAATAGCTGATCTTTACAGATTCTTTAAAAAGTCTTTTGTGTTCTCTCACTCTCTCTCCTTCCCTCCCTCCCTCCCTCCTCCCATTCTCTCTCTCCATGGCAAGGTAGAAGCATACTATTTCTTGTAGTGTGTGTGTGTGTGTGTGTGTGTGTGTGTGTGCTTCTCTTGCTACAAACAAGTACAGTGTGGTCCTGCTAAGGGAAGGGGAGCACAATCTTCAGGCACTGTGGGGAACTGGCCCATTGGCACAGAGGTCAGTTGGTTACTTTTGTAACCTGACCTGAGAGCTACTTCCATCTCAGGTCCTTAGCCTGGGAGAACAGAACGTTTCCCATCTTGGCAGTGCTTTTACTCCTGCCCGAAGACTGTTGGCCTCTGGACAGGAATTTCAGGCTGATAGCTGATGGCCTATCTTTAGCCTACATTCACTCACAATTCACTTCACAGCTGGTGATCTGATAGATCTCCTTCCAGCCCCACACCAGCTACCCAGGTTAGTGGTCTGATGGACCGCTGTCCAACCCACTGGTCACTCAAAATTCAGACCCGTTTTGGCCTATATGCGCATAGAAATAATGGCTGGGAATTCTGTGTAATGAAGGTAATGGAGAATTTGCTTTATTGCCTGCTACAACTTGCTTTTTTAAATTTTTATTTATGTATGTATATGAATGTAGTGTCTGCATGTAGGTTTGTGCACCCGTGTTCTGCAATGCCGCAGAGGTCAGAAGAGGGTGTCAGATTCCCCTGCAACTGGAGTTAAAGACGGTTCTCAGCCACCATGTGGGTGGGTGCTGGGGATCAAACCCGGGTCCTCTGCAAGAGCAGTCAGTGCTCTTAACCGCTAGGCCATCTCTCCAGCCCCTACAACTTGCTTTTATAAGCAAAATGATGTCAGCTCCCAGAGCCAATCACAGAGCCCCAATTCCGCATATAGGTATAGGAGGTATACTGCTGCTCCACCTAGCATCATGTGCCTGGGCCATGTTTTTTGTTCCCTCTTGGGGCGGGGTCAGAGAAATCCCATGACTCCCACATGGTGCCCCAAGGGGTGCTGAGAGCTAGTCCCTAATTCAAACTGGATCTTCCCACATACGTGTGTGTGTGTGTGTGTGTGTGTGTGTTTGTACATGCATGAGCAATGGCATGTATGGAAGTCAGGGCACATCTTTCAGGAATTGGTTCTTTCCTTCCACCATGCAAATCCTGGGGATTGAACTCAGGTTGTCAGGCTCAGGTGGGGAGTGCCTTTACCTGCTTGGCCATCTCCCTGGCCTGAATCATACTAATTTTAATTTTCAGTGTGATACACACACACAAACACACACACACATATATATATATATATAGAGAGAGAGACTCTTTTGAGATAGGGTCTCACTATGCTCACTGTGTAGCTCTGATTGGCCTAGAGCGAGGTCGGCCTTGAACTTACAAAAATCCACCTGCTTCTGCCTCCCAAGTGCTGGGATTAAAGGCATGTGCTGCCATGACTGGTTGGTCATGAACATCTAACACCTTTTGCCAAGTTGGTTTCTGCCAAGCAGTATCCTGTTGGAGCTGGGTAGAGCACCTGTTTTGTTTGCCAGGGTTAATAACCTGGATCCATTCCTGGTGGGTGACATTGACTTGTCATTCTGTTCCAGAAAGACTTCGAGATGTGAAGCTTCAGAGCTAACAAGTCTGATCTGTGGGGCCCAAGAAACCCAAGAGAGTTAGACCAGGACATTTTGGAGAACCCAAAGGGAGGGGCACGTCAGCACAGCAGCATCTGGGTGTGGTGGTCAGGGCCAGAGTGATAAGAAGCAGGGTAGAGGGGCTGGAGAGATAGCCTAGCGGTTAAGAGCACCAACTGCTCTTGCAGAGGACCCGGGTTCGATCCCCAGCACCCACATGGCGGCTGAGAACCGTCTGTAACTCCAATTCCAGGAGAACTCCAGTTCCAGGGGAATCTGAGACCCTCTTCTGACCTCCGCGGCACTGCATGACACGGGTGCACAAACCTACATGCAGACAGTACATTCATACACATACAAAATAAATAAAAATTAAAAAAAAAAAAAAAAGAAGCAGGGTAGAGGTGAGAGGGACCTGGCCCTGAGCCAGCCACAGCTGAGGAAGCCGTCCGTTCCGGAGTCAAGCAGCAGTGAGCTGTGATCCATGGCAGACATGCTTTGTATAGGAAGCCTAGCTCAGCGCAAATTCAGCCATCCCAAGGATGGCAGAGGCTGCGGAGAAACAAGGCTGAGAGGGGTTCTCCCTCACTTCAAAAGTATAAATGACATAAACCAAACAAAAGCACAGAAAATCATCCATAATCTTTCCATCCTAACCAATCACAGTTTTTATCTTTCATTAGGCCTTTCTTGTCAAGGCCCATAATTTTTGTATAACTTCAACCGTACAGCATATGCAGTCGGAATCTTGTCCTGACCCCCTACTGTGTGAACAGTTTTCTCTGCTGCTGTGGAGTTTTCAGAGCTAATAGTGTTCATTCTGTTTTTTTTCTCGACAGAGGTAATAATTATTCATTAAGACAAATGAGAACATCTAAATAAGCAAACAGAGTCATAACACACATATTAATTTGTAGCTTGTTTCTTCTTCTTATTTAACTATGCACAGTGAACATCTTGCCCTGCTAAAGTGTTCATTTCTATGTTATTTGTCGATTTTTTTTTTTCTGTAGTGCTGGGATTGAACCCAGGTCCTTAAACATGCTAAGCATGTAGTCTGCAACTGAGCCACATCCTGGGGCCTCTGCGCTATTTGTAATATCCGCAATGCTTTACTTTGTGTGTGTGTGTGTGTGTGTGTGTATGTCTGTGTAGGTGTGTGTGTATGATATGTGCAGACCCACACTTGGAGAACATCAGCTACTCTGCTCTGTCGCTCTCAACCTTATCCCCTTGAGACTGTCTCTCACCTGAAGCTAGACTGGTGGCCAACAATCTCCAGCAATCTTCCTGTTTCCCACTCCCCATCTCCATAATGGGATTTCAGGGACCCATATGGCCACCCCCAGCAGGTGGTGTGCTGGAGATTTGAACCCAGGTTCCAATGCTTGAGCAGTAAGCCTTCTTACCTGCTGCACTATCTCCCAACCTTATGTTTTCCATTAAAAAAAAGTCGCCGGGCGTGGTGGCGCACGCCTTTAATCCTAGCACTTGGGAGGCAGAGGCAGGCGGATCTTTGTGAGTTCAAGGCCAGCCTGGTCTACAGAGTGAGTTCCAGAACAGCTGGGACTACAGGGAGACCCTGTCTCGTAAAGACCAAANTCTGGGCTCTTCAGTGGCCTTGCCCACAGATCTGGTTGGTGTTTACTCCTGATCCACAATTAATATGCACTAAACTATAATGAGATAAGTGGGCATTGTTACCCACCTCTTGATGATCCAGATGGCAGAGCCTTGGAGATCACCTCACTCAGTGCCCTCCTCCTCTGCAGTCCAGGGACCCCTGTGGACTCCAGGCAGTGATTCCATTGAAGGGCTCCACACCCCTGGGCAGTGTCATTTCCACCTTCTGCAGCTGTGAAAACAGCTCAAGCCCTGCAGAATGGCTTGTGGACCAGCCTGAAGGCCTCGACAGACAGCCCCCTCCCGTTCTCCTTGGCCTGCCACCTCCTCCTGCTGAGTCACTAAGTTAAGTATTCAACAGCAGAAGCTTGAGAAAAGGTTATTTCTTTTAAGAGCAATTAAAATGGCCAAAAAAGGAAAAGAAAATGACACCAATTACTGATTTGCTAAAGGACCAACCACTTCAGGATGTCCTGAGACTAGTGTCTGGTGGTACGGGGCGAGGCCTGTGACGCTGGGCCGGAATTTCCTTTCAACTCCCATCACTCTGATAATGATAATATTATTATTTAATGATAAATTTTAGCTGTGCATATTTACAGGGTTCAAAGTGATTCTCTTGTTACTAGTGGTCAGGGTCTGGGCTGGGTGTTTACAGGTTCTTGGGCCTCTTATTCAAAGAAATGAAATAAAGACTTATATAGATTGCAAAATTAGCAATGTAATTTTATTCAAAGCTAAGCTACAGTACGGGCCAGACATAGGCTGTCAAGAGTGACATGAATGAGGGTACCTAAGGGCCTGACTACTGTTTGGGGCTTCCTCTTATGGGGTTCAAGAGGTTTGGGTTGCTAAGGGGCATAGCCTGGGCAGCCCTCTGTTTTGATTAACAGACATGGACTAGGTAAGCCTTGGCTTACTATCTCTTCCCAAGGTGTGTCCTATTCTAATCGTACGAATACAGAACTATGTACAGACATGAGATGGTAAATAGGGCACAGTTGCCATACTACATGTGAACCCCAAACCAGGCTAGATGGACCCCATTGCTCAGGGTTCCCTGATGTGGGATGTGCTGCTAAAAGGAGTAACTTCCTTCCATTGTTAAAGTAGGTATTCATGCAGCTTGGTGTGGGGATCCTCAGTTGCCAGCTTGTTGCTTGGTCCACTGTTTGCAGGCAGTGTATGTGTAGCCTGAGCCAAGTGGAGGCCCAAGTGGCTACACTATTCCCCATGCTCACCTGCCTCACTGTGATTTTTCTTCCCTCTACCCCCATCCCATCTATGATTTTTTTAAATAATTAATTAAAATTTTTTTATTTTATCTGTATGACTATATTACTTGTATGTATGTAAGTGCACCCATGTCATGCAGAAGACAGAAGCGGGCACTAGACCCTCTGGAACTGTAGTTACGACCCGTTGTCAGCCATCATGTTTGTTACATGCCGTGGGGCTGGGATTCAATCCCGGGTCTTCTGCAAGAACAGGCACTGCTCTTAACTGCTGAGCCATCTCTCTAGCCCCAGTATGATTTTTTTTTTTTTTCCTTTGTGGTTGTGAGGTTGGAGTTATCCCCCCCAGCCTGGGATATAAAGGTGTGGTCTTGGCTTTGATTAGACTCTGTGGTGTTGGGGCGGAGTTGCTTATCTCCGCTGGTATTAAAGTGAGCTTGTTGAACTCTTCGGATTTGAGATTCCTTGAGCATAAGCCAGGAAACAGAGGGAGAGACACAGTGGTAGGAACTGGGTTCGTATGGACGAGACTGGATTGTGATCCTTTTGGTTCTGCTGTCCTTTGGTTTGGATTGACTTTGTGGCTGTGAGTTGGAGTTATTCCCCCAGCTGGGATTAATAGGTGGGTATTCTGGGCTTGATTAGCTACTAGTGCTGTGGGGGCGGAGTTATTCAACACAGGGATTAAAGGAACGCTTGTGTGATCTTCGGGAGTTTGAGACTCCTGAGACCAGCAGGCTGTGCCAACCCCCCCGCCCGCCAATAAGATTTACGAAGAAGGATCCTGCAGCGAGGAAGCAAAGATGCCTTAACAACCAGTGAGAGCCGCATTTTAGGACTCACATTGGCATACAAGCAAAAGGAGAAGCCCATATTCCAGGATCACGAAGAAGAGACACCACTGGAAAGGTGCAGGATAATCCCACGCCCAAGCTTTACCAACCCTGTGGATGACTCCTGAAGTGGGATCCCTCCGGGGATGCCCAGGACACAGACATCAGAAACACAATTGGGAACATACTTAAAGAACTACAAGATCATAAAGAACAAATTAAATATCTAAGAAAAGAGAATGAGGAGCTCGAGAAGGACCTAGAGAGCGAGAATGGCAAACTCGGAAGGAAGTAGAAACACAGAAACGCTCCCCTGTGAAAAAGAAAAAGAAACAACCAGCAAACCAGAGAGCTACAAAAAGAGATCGAGAAGAAGCTCCACAAAGCAATAGAAAAGAAAACACTAAAGAATCAGAAGAGGCAACAATGAAAAAGGAAATCAAACATTCCTCCAATCAAGCGGGAAGGAATGGAAAAAGCCTAGAAGCAGAATGGAGGACGCAGAACAAAGCATATCAGACCCGGAGGACCACACAGGCAGAACAAACTAAAAACCTCAAGACAAGATTATGAAAAATTTAAAAATACACCAAAAAATGAACAACCAGACTGTGGGGACACTATGTGAAAAGATCAAACCTCTGCCTCATAGGGCTAGAGGAAGGAAAAGAAACCCAAGAGAAAGGTATTATCCGCTCTTCACAGACTCATAGATGAAAACTTCCCCAAACTTAAAGAAAGGACAAAACCCAAACCAAATACAAGAAGGCACATGAAACTCCAAACAGACAAGATCCGAAAAGACATCTCCCCGCCAACATCATAGTTAACATGCTGGCCACCCAAAACAAAGAAAAATTCTTTTTAAGCGACAGAGAAAACAACAAGTGACCTATATAAGGGGAAACCTCTCGCATAACAATGGACTTCTCACAGCAAACGATGAGGCCACAGAAGAACCGGAGCAAAGCATTCTCCCAGTTTGAGGGACAATGGATGCCAGCCCAGGGTACTATACCCAGCAAAAAAAAAAAAAAAAAAAAAAAAAAAAAAAAATCTTCCATGACATACACAACTTGAAAGAATACATGTCCGGACAACCAACCCTTCAGAGAATACTTTGAAGCAATTCCAAGAACAGAGAAAGGGAGCAACCAACCCCAGGCCACTAGAAGGAGAAATCAATTAAAGCATAACTGCCGAAGTAGAAACCTAAATAAAACCGCCAGATGGGATAATAAGCAAACGGACAGCAACACAAAACCTCTCATCATACCTTAAATATTATGGACTAAATTCCCCAATCAAAAGACATTAGCTGGGAGATGGATTAGGAAACAGAATCAATCGATATGCTGTCTGCAAGAAACACATCTTACCTTCAAGGACAGGCACCACCTTAAAGTGAATGGATGGAAAAAACAATATTCCAAGCAATGGTACCAAAACGACAAGCAGGTGTTGCTATTTTCATATCGGAATTAAAATAGACTTCAACGTAAAAGAAATCAGAAGAGACAATAGTAAGGCCATTACTTTTATCAAAGGAACAATCACCAAGAATATTTCACAAATTATGAATATATATGCCAATTCTGGTGCACCACACTTTATAAAGACAAATTCTCCAGGACCACAAGTCCACAGACTAACCCCAGTACACATAGCGGGGATTTTCAATACTCCACTGAGTCCTCTTGGATAGGTCAACAGGACAAAAAATAAACAGAGAGAAATCTGAACTGAAACATGTTTTACACCAAATGGACCTCATAACCTCTACCGAACATTCCATCATAATACCAGAGAATACACTTTCTACTTAGCACCCACGGAACATTCTCCACAACAAATCGACACATCCTGGGACACAGAAGAAGAAACCTCACAAATACAAAAAGATTGAAATAATTTTATGCATCCTGTCAGACCACAGTGCAATGAAGCTCAACATCAACACCAGGACAAGCCCCTCCTGCCTACAAGAACACATGGCGGACTAAACACCACACTTCTTTGAACTAATGGAATGGGTCAAGGAAGAGGATAAAACGAAAGAAATAACAACATTCCTGGAACCGAATGAAAATAAGAATACAACAAAACAAAACAAAAAAAAAAAAAACTTATGGGATACCTTAAAGCAGTCTTAAGAGGGACATTTATAGCCCTGGGTCTGCCTTACCTTAGAAAAACAGAAAGAGCACAAGTCAAAAAACAAAAAAAAAAAAAAGCACTTGAGAGGCAACAAACAGATGAACCCTAAACGCAACAGACAGGAAGAAATAACAAACACATCAGAGAGAAATCCTCTGAAATAGAAACACAAGAAAAACAATACAAAAATCAATGACAAAAAGTTGGTTCTTTGAAAGAATCAAAGATAGGCAGAACCTTAGCCCAGTTAAACAAAAAGAAAGAAGGAACAACTCCAAATCAATCCAATCTGTGATGAAAGGAACTATCACAAAGACAAGGAAAAGATCCAGGAAATTCTATGGGAATATTACAAGAACTATATTCTACCAAGTTTAAAAACCTAAAAGAAGTCAGGAAACGGATTCCGCATATTTGACATCTTGGGAATCACCAAAGCTTGGCCAAGCAGAGGAGGACCAGCAGCCTTAAACAGACCCATAAACATATGAAGAAAATAGAGGATGTCGTAAGAAAGCCTCCCAACTAAAAAAACCCAGGCCCAGACGGTTTCACAGCCAGGAATTCTATAAAACATTTCAAAAAACCTACAACCATTATTTCTGAAACTGTTTAGAGTATACAATCAGATTGGAACTCTCCCAAATTCCTTTCTATGAAGCCAACATCCCTCTATTACCAAAAACCAGGCAAAGACAGAACTAAAAAGGAGAATTATAGACCCATCTCCCTCATGAACACAGATGCCAAAATTCAAACAGGCTTTGGCAAATCGCATACGACCCACATCAAGAAGCTCATCCATCATGACCACGTTGGATTATACCAGAGATGCAGGGATGGTTCACATACGAAAATCACTAAACATCATCAAACACTAAAACGGAATCAAAGACAAA
>VZQC01008741.1:552390-637688 GCA_009823505.1 Rhizomys pruinosus | reverse complement strand
CCAATCAAACCAAAGACAGCAGGACCAAACGATCAGCAATCAGCTCGCCAAGGCACCCAGTTCCTACCTGTCTTCCCCTCTTCCTGCCGCTGGGCTCAAGAGATCTCAAATCTCAAGAGTCACACAAGCGTGCCTTTAATACCGGCTGGGAGGATAACTCCGCCCCCACAGCCACTAGATCTAATCAAGCCAAAGACCACACCTTTAATCCCAGCTGGGGGGATAACTCCAACCTCACAGCCACAAAGGCCAATCAAACCAAAGACAGCAGGACCAAACGATCAGCAATCAGCTCGCCAAGGCACTCAGTTCCTACCTGTCTCCCCCTCTTCCTGCCGCTGGGCTCAGGAGATCTCCGTGCAGTTTTTTTTATTTATTTTGTTTTTTTGAGACGGTGGTTGTAGCCCCCCAGCTGGCCTTGGACTCGATGCAGGCTGGCTTGGATCTCACAGAGACCTCCATGCTTTTGCTTCCCCAGTCCTTGTACACCGCTCCAGGATAGAGAGATGGCTCAGCAGTTCAGAGCTCTTATTGCTTTTCCAGAGGACCTAGCATTCACAGGACATCTAACACCTGTTCTTGACCCCAGTTTCAGAGGATCCAGTGCCGTCTTCTGGGCTCCATGGACACCAGGCATGCATGTGCTGCACTAACATACATTCAGGCAAAACACTCAGATACATAAAAAAAGAATAAATCCTTATTTATTTATATTAAACCCTCTTCCTATAAAGGAACAGGTAAAATTCTTCACTTTTTCAAGCTGATCCCTGGGGCCATTTTCCAGAGGTCATGAACATTGTGTGTAACACTTTGCTGTATACTTCTGGGAAGACCTGTGGCTTTGTGAATGCATGTACTTATCAACTATTTTATGAAACTACTGGTTCTTTCGATACCTAGCTCATTCCTTCTAGCACTCATTTGGTGTTCTAATGTAAGAACAAAGGATGTCACATTCAATCTTGTCTCCTCTGATACTGATTTCTAGCTTTTTCTCTTATAAACAACTCTGTAGTTGCTGTACGTGTGCATCTCATAAACTCTTGAGTGTAATTGCAGGGTTAATGCTTGCTTGGAAATGTAAGGTGATCGTAGAGTGAATAAAAGCAGAACACATGCAAATTCAGAGGGGCCTGTGAGAGCACAGGTGTAGACTGGGGCTGTCTCAGGAAAAGCCGGTGTGTTTTTACTCCAAATTGGAACTTCTGCTAAATTAAAAAGTACTACATAAAATGCTAAGGTTGCCTAACAGCCTCTTATCACAATTGTATCAATTTATAATCTACCAGTATAGAACTTCTGTTTCTCCAAGCTGTCAAATTCTCAACATTGATAATTACTCTTGAACTTCTCAGATGAATTAAGAAGAAATTATATCTTATTTTAATTTGTACTTCTTTAATAATCAATGAATTTGAACATCTTTTTATTTCTTATTACCCATTTAAATTCACTCTTTTTAAATTTTTTCATGTGTATGAATGTACTGTCTGCATGTAGGTTTGTGCACCCATGTCGTGCAATGCTGTGGAGGTCAGAAGAGAGTGTCAGATTCCCCTGGAACTGGAGTTAAAGACGGTTCTCAGCCACCACGTGGATGCTGGGGATCGAACCCGGGTCCTCTGCAAGAGCAGTCGGTGCTCTTAACCACTAGGCCATCTCTCCAGCCCCCTAAATTCACTCTTCTAACTCCTTTGTATCCTTTATATCTGTTTCCTTTAAAGTCTGTGTTTTGTTTTCTTTTGTTGTTGAGACAGCATCTCATGTAACCCAGGCTAGCCTCAACTTGCTAAGCAGTCTGACACTACTGCTTTCACCTCCATCTTTTGATTTTTTTTTTTTTTGTCTTTTCAAGACAGGGTTTCCCTGTAGCCCCAGCTGTTCTGGAACTCACTCTGTAGACCAGGCTGACCTTGAACTCACAAGATCCGCCTGCCTCTGCCTCCTGAGTGCTAGGATTAAGGATGTGTGCCACCATGCCCTGCTAACCCCATCTTTTGAATTTTGGTCTTCTCTCATTGATCTGTTAGAGCACTACGTATATGTATATGTATATGTATATGTATATGTATATGTATATGTATATATGTTTTTTGTTTTGTTCTTTGAGACAGGGTCTCCCTGTAGTCCCAGCTGGCCTGGAGCTCACTATGTAGACCATGCTGGCCTTGATCTCACAGAGATCTACTTCCCTCTGCTTCCTGACTACTGAGGTTAAAGAGGTGTGGCACCACACCTAGCTAAAAGCTCTTTGTGTATTAAAGAATAGGGGCTGGAGAGATAGCCTACCGGTTAAGAGCACCGACTGCTCTTGCAGAGGACCCGGGTTCGATCCCCAGCACCAGTTCCAGGGGAATCTGAGACCCTCTTCTGACCTCCGTGGCATTGCATGACATGGGTGCACAGACCTACATGCAGACAGTATATTCACACATACAAAAAAAAAAAGTTAGTCCTGGGCTGGAGAGATGGCTCAGGGAATAAGAGCACACTGCTCTAGCAAAGGACCTGAGTTTGGTTCCCAGGACCTGTGTCAGGTGGTTTACAGCTGCCTTCAACTCCAGCTCCAGGGGATCAGATGCTTCTAGCTTCTCTGGGCACCAGTGCACATACCTATTCTCTCTCTCTCCCTCCTACCTTCTCTCTCCTGCCCTCTCCCTCCCCCCCATCCCTTCTCACCTAATTAGAAATAATAAAAACAAGAAGTTCAAAAAATGTTAATCCTTTTTCTTTAGATGATTTGGGTAATATTTTTCCCAGTATAGTTTATATTTGACTTTTGAGATGTTTTTGCCTAAAAAATGTTGTTTTGGGGCTGGAGAGATGGCTCAGTGGTTAAGAGTACTGGCTGTTCTTGCAGAAGACCTGGGTTTAATCCCAGCACCCACATGTCAGCTAACGACTGTAATTCCAGTTCCACAGGATCCATTGCCGCCTTCTATCTTCCATGAGCACTGCATGACACAGGTGTAGCATAATACTAATACACATAAAATAAAAACAAATAAAAAATATAAAAATGTTTTATGTAGTGTATTTATTTATATTTTTGAGACAGGGTCTCTCTGTAGCTCCAGATATTCTAGAATTCACTATGTAGATCAGGCTGGCCTTGAACTCACAGAGATCTGCCTGACTCTGCCTCCAGAGTGCTGGGATTAAAGGGGTGTGCCACCACGCCCAGCAGTGTCTTCTTTTATGACATTTTCTTTTTTTTTTTTTTTTTTTTTTTTTTTTTTTGGTCTTTTCAAGACAGGGTTGTAGCCTGTAGCCCCACTGGTCCTTGATTCACATCTGTAGACCAGGCTGGCCTTGAACTCACAAAGATCCACCTGCCTCTGCTTCCCAAGTACTAGGATTAAAGGCATGCACCACCATGCCAGCTGACATTTTATCTTTATGGTTAAGATTGGGAGGGGAAAAACATACTTTATACTTTTAATTTTCAAATTAAATTTTTGAGCCACCTGGCATTTTTTTTTTTTTTTTTGTCTTTTTGAGACAGGGTCTCCCTGTAGCCCCAGCTGTCCTGGAACTCGCTCTGTAGACCAGGCTGGCCTTGAACTCACAAAGATCTGCCTGCCTCTGCCTCCCAAGTGCTAGAATTAAAGGCGTGTGAGTCACCTGGCATTTTTTTAAAGAAACTAGCTCATTTTGTTGATTTCCTCATTGTCTAGTTAGTTTTCCAACACTGTTCATTGAATAAACATTGCTTCCTTCCCCCTGCCACTTGAACTACAATTCTATCTTATGCCAATTCTCTATGTGTATTTGGGTCTGTTTCTGACCTCTATTTTCTTCCATTGGTCACTTGGTCTTAGACCAGTAACCCTGCTATATAAAGTCTACATATAGTGTTATACTATAAAGTGTACAGTCTTACAGCTTTAATATCGGGCAGGCTTATGTGCTCATCTTCAACTTCTTTCCTTTTCTCCAATTTTTCTGATGGTTCTCTCATGTTGCAGCAGAAGCTCCTGTCTCCTAACACAGCTGTCACTGGCTCAGGGATACCTTGAATTTATGTCTTTGAAAGCCTGAGACTTTCAGGAATAACTTTTGTCTGGCCTTTGGGTCTATTTAACTTCAAGGTAGGTGTCCTTAAAGGAAATCATAGAGAAACATACAGAAAAAGTGTACTGTGCGCAACTCAGGAAACACTGCATGTCTGTTGATCTCTGTGTGTGTATATCTGTGACATGCTGTGATCAGAACATTTATATTAACTGTACCATGTCTCCCAAAAGAAATAAAAAAAAAAAGATTCTGTCTGTAAAGAAACAAGTATTTGGCTGTGCATGGTGGTGCTGGTGCACACCTTTAATCCCAGCACTCTGTGGATCTCTGTGAAATCTAGGCTATCCTGGCCTACCATAGCAAGTTGCAGGCCAGCTGCGGCTACAGAGAGACCCTGTCTCAAGAAAACAAAACAAAACAGAAATATTTATATCATCCCTGTTTCCAGATTTCACTATCTCAACTGTTAAATAAAATGCTAGGCTGCAGGTAGGGGAGGGGTGGGCGGGGTGTTGGTGTTATCCTGTGCCAGTCCGTGATCCCCTAGGGGAGATCAGTTACACTGCTGAGGCAGCAGACCTGGCTTAGTCCATCTGTTTTGCTATAAAAGAACATCATAGACTGCATTGCAAATAAACTACAGAAATTCACTTCTCACAGTTTTGCAGGTAGTCTGAGATCGGGGCTCTGGAAGGGTTAGGGTTGCATTAGGGCTGCCCTTCTGCTTCAAGATGGAGCCTTGTTGCCATGTGCTCCCCAGGGGGTGATGCTTTGTCCTCACAAGGTAGAAGGTGGAGGGAGAAAAATGGGTCAGTTCCCGCTCAAGTCCCTTGTATCAAACCTTTTTTGTCCATTCTCTAAGGCTTAACTCTTCCCTAAAGGCCCCACTTAATAGCAGCACAATGGAGATTAAGGTTGGACATTCAGTTCATGGCAGACCTACTGGGCGCAGGCAGCTTTCTCCCAGATTCTTCCCTTTTCCTTTTCCTTCAAGCTACATCTGATTCAGATGGTCTGTCTTATTCATGGACATTTTTTTCCCAGGAGTATACAGACAAACAATCCAATCGTTAGTCATGGACCATAGTAATTAATGTCTTGCCTGGCCCACAATGCCAATCAGCCACTGATGTGTCCCTGTTTGTTTCTTCTTTCTTTTTTTTTTTGCACGTGTTTGTATGTGTGTGACTATACACATGTGTGTGTGACTATACACATGTGTCTGAGTGTACATATGTGCACATGCACATAGAGGCCTGAAGTTGATATCAGGTGTCTACTTCAATCATTCTCCATTTTATTTAGTGGGACAGGATCTCTCCCTGAACCTGAGCTCACTGATTCTGGCTAGTCTGGCTAGTCAGCTTGCCCTGGGGATCTCCTGCAGATCTCTGCCTTCTAAGTGCTGGGATTACAGGTAGGCACCATGACTGCCTGGCTTTTACCTAGGATCTGGGGATCCCAAATCCGGTCCTCATCCTTGTATAGCAAGCACTTTACCCAGTGAGCCATCTCCCAGCCCTGATTTGGATTTGTTCTGAGAAGTGTTATAACTGAGTTACCTGTCTGCTGATCAAGGCCTTGCTGGGTTCTACCTGGTTGAATTCCATCTTGACTTAGCTGGACAGAACCTTAGTATGTGGGGTAGGAGGTTATCACCACTGTGGCAATCATCAGACTATATGTGTACTGTGTGGCTCAATCTTGTCCCCCCCCCAACCCCACAGTTAACAGCTGATAGGTCCAGGTTCAATCAATGGCTTCAGACTGAAACACCTGAAGTAACCTTGACACTTTGCACTTGTGACTGCAGCAAACAGAGGCTGGTTTGCACCATCTGTTGGCCAGAAAGATGTTTACTGCCAGCTGGGGAGCCCTGAAGGTGGCCTGTGTCCACAGCTCTTTCTGTCATTTCCTCTCCTTCAGCAGCAGAGCATTGCCAGCTTGTTGGGGATCTGTATGACAGGACAGACAAGACCCCCAAGCAGGAACTGGCTTTGTCTCCTGAATGTGGCTGCAGCTGAGATATTATCAGGACCCTGAGGGTGTTTTTGGCTAGAAAGAGTCAGGAGATCCCAGGCTGGTCCAGAAAAGTCTAGCTATGTGTTATTTTGGTCTAAGTAACACAAACTCTTGTATTTTTCCTTTTTATTTTTTTATGTTCTTTTGAACCATAAGCAGAGAACTGCTTCCAAATCTATGTGCAGGCCAATAATGACAGCATTGGGCATGTTCCTGTCTGAGCCATGAGCCAATACCCTGATCCCAAGCCAGGGAAGGAGGCAGTTTTGGGCCAGCTTTTTTTTTTTTTTTTTTTTTGTTTTTTTGGGGACAGGGTCTCCCTGTAGCCCCACCTGTCTGGAACTCACTCTGTAGACCAGGCTGACCTTGAACTCACAGAGATCCGCCTGCCTCTGCTGCCCAAGTGCTAGGATTAAAGGCGTGCACCACCACGCCCGGCTTGGGCCAGCCTTTGAGCTGAGAACGTCAGCATTGGAAGGCGGTTCCCCAGCACCTCTGGGCCTAGGAATGGTCAAAGGGACAGAGAGGCTTTGCACTTGGCTGTGTGGTCAGACAGTCACCATTCCAGTCCCATCCTAGTCACTCAGCTGTTGTGTGACCTGAGGCATGCTGTTGTACCTTTCTGGGCCTTGGTTCCTCCTCCATAAAGTATGGAGAGGAGAGAACCCATTTGACAGGAGAATTTGGAGATAGAAATAGCACCTAACAGAGCTCCCGGCACACAGCAGACCCGCAGTACAGTCTCTGCTTTGGAAGAGGCCCAGTTGTCCCATATTCCCTGGGCTACAGCAGCTGTGACTGGGAGGATAAGGCAGAGCTACGTTGCCCTTTGCTGATGCAGGAATGCTTTACCCACGCTGGGAAAACTGATGAGCAGGTCACACCACAAATCTCAGTAGCATTTCTGTTTTCCCAGATGGCCTCTGCCCTGGGCAGAGGGTAGAACATGGAGACCTGGGGAGCCTGTTGGATCTGAAGGGGACCAGTGGATCTGATCAGGGACTGTCCAGAGCCATGGACAGAAAACCCTGCTTGGCTCAGGTGCCTAGAGGAGAGTGCAGTGGGGCTCCCTTGGGTTTCCTGGTGAGACCACTAGGGCCACTGGAATGCAGAAGAGCACTCCAACTCTTTTCTTAGTGAGAGTACAGGTTCCATCAGCATCCCGGAAGAGTGATAGGAGGTGAGGCTCAGGAAGTTTAAGTAGAGACTCTAGGAAGGTGTCTCCATGTAGGCCCTATGCTCCTTGCTAGGTGAATGACTTTGAGTCTTCCACCTCAAGTAGGATACAAGTGCTGCAGGGTGGAAGGTCTCCACAGTAACTAGGCTCAAGCTTAGTTGCCTCTGCTGCTGGTGAAGTTCTAGGTCAATACAAATAGAGGTCAAGAACCAAACTCAAGGTAAGTCTTGCTGTAAGTTCCCTTGTTGTACTAAGGTCTGCGATTCCACCAGCCTGTGACTGGCAGTCCCTTATCATCTACCCATGTAAAGCTGCAGGTCTGGGCCCGTGGAACACTTTGGAATAACATGGGTACCTTCAAAGTCCTGATGTTTGTATCCTAGCTCCAGCTGACCAAACTGTTCATCAGTATAGCCTGGACATTGGGCTCTTATTGTTATTGTTGTTTTCTTGCTTGTTTTTGTTTGTTTTTGAGACAGCATCTCCTTGTAGCCCCAGCTGGCCTCAAACTTGCTGTGTAGAGCAGATCTGCCTGTCTCTGCTGGGATTAATGACGTGCTCCACCACACTGGCTGACAGACTTTAAAAATCTTCCCTGGTGCTTCTAAAGTGAAACTGAGGTTGAGAAGCACTGGTAAAAAGGCAGGCAAAGGAAATAATAATAATGATAATAATAATTATTATTTCAATGTACATGGCAGGTCCCATGCTAAGTGCATTACATACTTTAACTCCTATAATCCTCATAATTTCCTTTTTCCAGATAAAGAAGCACTCTCAAACAGGGTAAGTGGCTCTCCAAGGTTAGAGAGCAGTAAGAACTAGCATTCCATCCCAGGGCCATCAGATTTTAGAGGCTAAGTTGGCTAGCCACTGTAGTTACAGCTTCTGAGGTAATGCAGAACAAAAGATGGAAACACATCTGGGCCAGGCCCCTCAGGGATCCTTGCTGCTCAGAGGTCCCTGTACCCAGCCCGAGGCTTCTGTACCCAGCCCAAGGCTTCTGTACCCAGCCCGAGGCCTCTGTACCCAGCCCGAGGCCTCTGTACCCAGCCCGAGGCTTCTGTACTTAGCCCGAGGCTTCTGTACCCAGCCCGAGGCCTCTGTACCCAGCCCGATGCTTCTGTACCCAGCCCGAGGCCTCTGTACCCAGCCCAAGTCCTCTGTACCCAGCCCGAGGCTTCCGGCCCTGTGCCACTGCAGTCTCTCATCTGGTTGGATAAGAGCTGTGACAGATGTCAGAGAAGCCCCAGGGGACCCTACCCCAGACCTTGAGCAAAAAGACGTTGAAGGCTGTGCTTAGCGCTTCTGGTAATGAAGGGCAGTCTCCAATTTGGGCCACAGCATCTGCTGGGATTTTCCTTGTGTGGTGCAGGAGAGGGACTGGGAATCGTATTTTGTTCACCAGGTGTTTTTGGTTTAGGAAAAGTCAGGAGCCATCCATAAAATAGGGCCACTGCCGTTTTATTTGGGGTTTAATTGAAATTTAGTGAAAGGCAAACCTAGCAGGTACCTGTTTTACTGGTAGTAAAAGGAAATTGGGCAGCAACTGTTTAAAAGGATTGGAGTTGTTTAAATTGGAATTTTAGTGGTATGCATGTTTTAAGAAAAAGTTTACAAAGCTTGGAGATTGAGGCTGAACAGTTCTTGATGAAAATGACATGAAAAATATTTTCCTTTTCTCAGGCTGGGCATGGTGGAGCAGCCTTTACTAGCACTGGGGAGGCAGAGGCAGGAGGATCTCTGTGAGTTCAAGGCCAGCCTGGTCGACATAGAAAGCTCCAGGCCAGCTGGGACCAAAGGGAAACCCTGTCTCAAAAAAAAAAAAAAAAAAAAAAAAATATATATTTATATATAATTATATTTTTTTATATATATATATATTTTTTTTTTCCTTTTCTATTTCAAACCTTCCCCTTTGCTGTTTGTTTCCTAATTTTAGCAGTCCAAGAAGCAATAAGCAAATCTAGATGGGAAAAAAAAATGAAGCAACTCAGGCGAGTCTGAAAGTTTAATCAAAGTGATGGACTGACACTAAAGCTCTTCAAGATAAGGGATTTTCCTCATTTTCTGGAGCACAGTCATTATTTGAACTTAAACAGTTTCATATGTGATCGGCCTTATTGAATGTGGAAGTGCTGGGCCATGTTTGCCTACACTTCAGCCAAGAAGGGGGTTGGAGGAAAGTGGGAGGCTCATTGGCTCATCACTCAGTAGCTCCCCAACCCTCGTTCCTCACCATGACAACACGAAGGGGCTTCTAAAGTGTGGTCTATATGGACTCTCCATCTTGAAACCTGAACATAGCCCTGCCTGCTGGGAATGCCCCACCCAGCCCTAGACTGCAACCACTGGCCCAAATACCAAAGACCAGCCTGCTATCTGGGAATGAGTGTCTGCCACCCACGCTGTGTCTGCCACCAGCAGCTTATTTGCTGGGTTTTGGTTTTTACTGTGTTTTTTTGTTTTTTTGTTTTGTTTTGTTTTGTTTGGTCTTTTTGAGACAGGATCTCCCTGTAGCTCTGGCTGTCCTGGAACTCACTATGTAGACCAGGTTGGTCTTGAACTCACAAAGATCCACCTGCCTCTGCCTCCCAAGTGCTAGGATTAAAGGTGTGTGCCACTATGCCCAGCTCTTTTTTTTTTTTTTTCTGTCTTTTTGAGACAGGGTCTCCTTATAGCCTCACCTGGCCTGGAACTCACTATGTAGACCAAGCTGGCCTTGTACTCACAAGGATCCACCTGCCTCTGCCTCTGCTTCCCAAGTGCTGGGATTAAAGACTTGTGCCACCATGTCCAGCCAAATGACCAGTCTTGAATCATTTAGTGTCCCAAAAGGTGAAGTAATAAGATTGGCCTAACCCAAAATCCTATGCTCTTTCTTGTGGGAATACTCGGAGTGTTTGGACTCCGAGTATTGAATGACAGCCTTGCCAGGAGCATGTAAGCACAGAAGATCCCTTAGGCAGGCAAAAACTACCTGGTCACCTGCTTGGCCCACTGTAATTCCTCCTGGCTGATTATACTGCCTGTGAGAGCAGGGACAATATTTAGATACTCATTTGATCATTCAGTGAGTCAGCTATTGCTTTACTCAGTGAGTGCCTGCTGAATAACCACTATGTGTAGATGTCAAGTGCCTGCTGAGTACCTACTTTGTGCCAGGTATCAAGCACTCACAGATGGGCAGCTCTTTGGTTTTTGTAAAATATATTCTTATTTATTATTTTTATTTCATCTGTATTAGCGTATTGCCTGCATACATGTAAGTGTACCTTTGTCCTGCAATACCCACAGGGTTCAAAAGAGGATGTCAGATCTCTGGGAACTGGAGTTATAGACAGTTATAGGCAGGCTTTGAACCCAGGTCCTCTGCAAGAGCAGCTGATGCTCACTGAGCCATCTCTCCAACCCCAGTTGCTCTTTCTTTTTAAAATAATATTTTTATGGGGCTGGAGAGATGGCTCAGAGGTTAAGAACACTGAGTGTTCTTGCAGAAGACCCGGCTTCAATTCCCAGCTCCCACATGGTGGCTAATAACCATTTGTAACTCCAGGAGGGGAATCCTACACCTTCTTCTGACCTCTGTGGGCACTGCACAACACCACAGCATGGGTGTTCTTACACACATGAACATAAAATAAAAATATTTTAAAAATAATATTTTACTTTTTTGAGAATTTCATGCATGTCTACAATGTATTTTGACCTTGTCCACCCTCACGTTCCCTCTCCAACTTCCCCCGGCCTCCCAACCCTTCCTCTTTCCAACTTGATTACGTCTTTTTAAAAAAAAAAAGATTTTGGGGCTGGAGAGATGGCCTAGCATTAAGAGTGCTGACTGCGGGGCGTGGTGGCGCATGCCTTTAATCCTAGCACTTGGGAGGCAGAGGCAGGCGGATCTTTGTGTGAGTATCAAGGCCCAGCCTGGGTCTACAGAGTGAGTTCCAGAAGCTGGGGCTACAGGGAGACCCTGTCTCAAAAAAAAAAAAAAAAAAAAAAAGTAGTGCTGACTGCTCTTGCAGGAAACCCGGGTTCGAACCCCAGCAGTCACATGGCGGCTGAGAACCATCTTTAGCTCCAGTTCCAGGGGAATCTGACACCCTCTTCTGAACTCTGCGGCATTGCACGACATGGGTGCACAAACCTGCATGCAGACAGTACATTCATACACATAAAAATAAATAAATAAAATTTAAAAATTAAAAAAAATATTTTATTTTTATGTTTATGAGTGTTTTGCCTGTGTATATGTAAGTATACCATGTATTTGCCTAGTCCCTACAGAGGCCAAAAGAGGGTGTTGGATCCCCTAGAACTGAAGTTAAGAATGGGTATTAGCCACCATGTGGGTGCTGGGAACTGAACTCAGGTCCTCTGCAAGAGTAGTTCTGAGCCATCTCTCCAGCCTCCATGTCTTCTTGAGTCACTGAGTCCGATTAGTGCTACCCTGCATGTGCATAAATGTGGGGCCATCCAGGGCCCCATCCTCAGAGAACAGTGACTCTCCCTCCCCCAGCTCCTCAGCTAGGATCTCCCTCCTGAGACTCTCCCCAACTCATGAACCAATCACTTTCTAGGGGAAGAAAATACAAATGTCAATCCATGTGACAGGCCCCCCGAGCCTGACATAGAATTCCACAGATAGTCAGAGTACCCTCACTCACCACAGAAAAGGTTCCACACCCAGGATCTCCAGTTTCAGGCTGGTCCAGCCTTAGCATAGCTCCTGAGGGCCTTGCAGCCAAGGGTCAAATGCTGTGTTTACGTCTTCTCCCTTGTGATGCTTAGTAAGCCACATGGATGGGAACTTGGATAGCAGCATTGTGTTCCCCTTAGGAGGGAGGAGATGGGAGATAGCACTCATCTGTTGGCACCAGCTATGGTTACTGCCCAGCAGGAGTTGGATGGGGTGGGGTTCTAGTCCTGTCATCATGTGGCCTGCTATAAATCCTCACCCTAGGGTGAGGATTCCTTCTTCATGATTCTCTCTAGCCATACCTGACATGAAGTGAGCAAGAAAGGTACCAGACTCCAGGTGCCTGTTCTGGGGCTACCCTGCTTTCCAGACCTTCCTTCCTCCCTCCCTCTCTCCCTCCCTCTTTCCCTCCCTCTCCCTCCCTCCCTCTTTCCTTCCTCTGTCCCTCCCTCTCTCCCTCCTCCCTCCCTTCCCCTCCCTCCCTCTCCCTCTTCCCTCCTCCCCCCCTCCCTCTTCCCTCCTCCCTCCCTCCCTCTCTCTTCCTCCCGCACCTCCCTTTCCCTCTTCCCTCCCTCTTTCCCTCCCTCTCTCCCTCTCTCCCTCCTTCCTTCCTTCCCTCTCTCCCTCCCTCTCTCCCCCCTCCCTCCCTCCTTCCTCCCTCCCTCCTTTCCTTCCTAATTGTTATTAGTGTGGGGGTATGTACATATCACAGCATACATGCAGAGGTCAGAAGACAACTTTATGGAGTTGGTTCTCTCCTTCCATTTTTACATGGGTTCCAAGGTTCAAACTCTGCTCACAGGTTTAGTGACAAGCACCTTTACCTGCTATGCCATCTTACTGACATTACTTTAAATGCATGTGTATGTATGTGTTACTCATGTATATGCAGGTACATGTGTGTACTCATGCATCTGGAGACTAGAGGACAGCCTCCTTTGAGACAGGATCTTTCACTAGGCTAAACTGACTGTCCAGTGAGCCGCAGGGATTTCCTACTTGTACCTTCCCAGGACTGGCTTTTTACTTAGGGGCTGGGAGCTTTTTACATAAGTGCTGGGGATCAAACTTGGGTTCTTATCCTTGCAAAGCAAGCACTTTACTAACCAAGCCATTCTCCCAGCTCTTTCTGTTTATTTCTGTATTCCTAGCTTCACAAAGTATTTGCTATGTTAGTACTGTGGTACTGCCA
This sequence comes from Rhizomys pruinosus, assembly GCA_009823505.1. Taxonomy (NCBI): domain Eukaryota; kingdom Metazoa; phylum Chordata; class Mammalia; order Rodentia; family Spalacidae; genus Rhizomys; species Rhizomys pruinosus. The sequence goes on along the minus strand of VZQC01008741.1, from coordinate 624,578 downwards.
TAGGCCACTACCTAAGAGAGCCAAGTCTGACTAGACTGCAGAGTACAGGAATGGCAATAAGATGACCTTGAACTTGTGACTTGGAGGACAGAGATAGAAGTGCCAGTCTCTGCTATAGAGAGCAGAGGGAAGCATATGAAACAGGGAGAGAGAGGAGACCTGTCATGAGAATGCTGTCTTAAAAGTTCAGGACATGACTGGGCATGGTGGTGCACACCTTTAATCCCAGCACTTGGGAGGCAGAGGCAGGCGGATCTCTGTGAATTCAAGGCCAGCCTGGTGTACTTAGTGAGTTCCAGGACAGCTGGGGCTATTGGGAGACCCTGTCTCAAAAAGGCCCCCCCCCAAAAGCTCAGGACATGAAGTACACATCTCAAGATCAAAGGACACTAAAGGTAAAAAAGCAGTTTGAGAGCAAGAAGGAAATTAATTATGGTCTAGGCAGATGCCCTTGCTGTTAGATGTAAGAGACTGAAGGGCTGAGGTGGTGACTAAATGGCAGCTAGGGAGGTCTGAGGGAAAGGGAGTGAGAGACCCCTAGGGCCCATGCCATCACCAGAAGACAGCCTACCGCCCTCACCAGGCTGGCTCAGGGACAAGTGATGCTTCAGCTCCATCCTGAGAGCCAGCCAGGTCACCGTGAAAGGAGATCAGAGTCCTCTGGGAGGGAGTGGGCCCATGTTCCTTGGCTACCTTCTTCACAAGCTATCTCTAAGGAAGAGGATCTCACCCCAAATTCTGGCCCATGCAGAGTCAGACTGGGACACTCTGCCTCTGGGTTCACAAGGGAGCTGCAGACTTTTCCCCTTGATGCTAATTCCGTTTTGAGGGCTTGGGAGGGACGTCTCCAGAGGGCTGTCGCCGAAGTAAATGTTCCTCCCTTCTTTTTTTTTTTAATTTTATTTATTTTCTATGTGTATGAATGTACTGTCTGCATGTAGGTCTGTGCACCTGTGTCGTGCAATGCTGCGGAGGTCAGAAGAGGGCGTCAGATTCCCCTGGAACTGGAGTTCTCCTGGGATTGGAGTTACAGACGGTTATCAGCCGCCATGTGGGTGCTGGGGATCAAACCCAGGTCCTCTGCAAGAGCAGTCGGCGCTCTTAACCGCTAGGCCATCTCTCCAGCCCCTCCTCCCTTACTTCTAAGGCTGGCAAGGGAAGGCAGCTAACAAGAAACCATCTCAGAAGTATTCCTCCCGCTCTGGGTACATGACCATGCTCTTTTCACTTTGTTTAGTGAATAAATCCATGAGTGAGGGAATGGATGGGCTCAGGCCTTCCTAAACACATGTATGAAGGCTCAGGAATGCTTGAGCCCTACAGAAGGGTGCTGGATAGGCACATGGCTCTCAGTCGGTGTTGAATGAACAGTGGGTGAGCACAGGACAAGACTCAGAGGTTTCCTGAACCCACAGAGTGGCCATAAGTCCTGAATAAATAAACATGGTTGTTTCTTTCCCACAGTCAACTTGCAGGATAATGAGGTGATATGCTCTCCCTTTGGGACCTTCAAAAACTCTTTCCTCTGTGGTTTTTCTTTCATTTTAGCTCCCTAGCCATCACCTAGAGGCTTCTTTCTATTCCCCTGATCCAGAGATGGGGGGTGTTGGGGGGTAGCATTAGCTGTGTCCTTGCCCAGATGGGAAGGACATAGAGGACTACTCTCTCTCACTCTCAGAGCTGGCTGCTTTGGATCCTTGTAAGCAACTCAAGGCTCAAGTTGGAATACTCCTTTCCCTCTCCCTCCCTCTTCTTTCCCTCCTCTCTTTGCTGAAATGGATTTTGAGCCCAGGGGGGGCCCTGCCACATCTGTTCATTTCCTGACATGGCACTGACTCAGAATATTAGAGTGCCACGGCCGCAGCTGTGTCACCTCTGAGCATACGCCCTGAGCATCTGTGTCTAGTGTGGGACAAGGCCCAGGAGAAACAAGATTCCCCTCCCTGGATCTGCCCTCGGACATCCCAGGCTCCCGAGAAGCCCCTAGGACAGGATACTGGAGAAAGTCCAGCACCACAGAGTGGGAGATAGTCAGGAGCTAAGAGCTTCTAGATCTTTCAGGGAGGTCGGAGGCAGGGCTCTGAGGAGAACATGGAGACCTGGTGGACTCCTCCGTGTCACCCGACCCAGTTGTCCCACATAGGCCTCATTGTGATGCTAGGACCATCCTTCTTGGACGAGGCATGTGACAGTCTTCATTCATGGATTCTCTGAGTACATAGTTCTTGTCCTCCTTCCTGCTGCCTCCATTGTCCCAGGTCTGCTATTTTTTGGAAGGTTTGGAGTTGGGATGTAGTCACAGTCTATGGATGTCATACCCCTGCTGGGAACTTGTGGCCGGCAGTTAGGTTCTAGTAATAAGATGTCACAATGCATGCATGCATCCATTCATCTCTGCTGTATCTCCCCCACTTGTGTGTGTCTCTGGAGACTCTGGTTGCACAGGGTAGGGTATGGTTAAGGAACATGAGGCTGGGTCGTGACATCTGTCATCCACTTCTCCCCAGTGCTTAGCACCTGTGGGCCCTGTGCATCCTGTGTGGGGCCACTGAAGCAGCAAGCAGAAGTCCCAGAGAAGTTACAGCATTGTATTAATATATTTGGTCCTGGTGGCTCAGGCATTAGTCTGTGATGGCTTGCTTGTCCTTAAGGGAAGCGCTCTACAGCAGCTTGTCTAAGCCCTGGGCTCATACTGACAGACAGCTCCTATGTGCCTAGCCCAGAGCTGGGCTCAAGTACATTCCTAAGAGACAGTTGATCTGCAAGGTGTCCTCTTTAGTTTCTAGCCTCCTCAAGATCCCTCGTCCTGAGTAACTGGTGCTCCTTGTGACCTACCTCCTCCGATCCAGCAGAGGACATTGACTTTTGCTTCAGAATAATGACTGGTTTGGGGTCTGGAGAGATGGCTTAGTCAGTAAAGTACCTGCCACCCAAACATGAAAATCTAAGTTCAGATCCCCAGAATACATGTTTAAAAAAAATAATCTGGGCATAATGGCACATACCTATAAACCCCAGCCCTAGGGATGCAGAAACAGGCAGATCTCGAGCGCAGGAGCCAGCCAGTCTAACTAATCAGTCAGCTTCAGGTTCAGTGAGAGACCCTGTCTCAGAAGACACCTGGGCATCAACTTCTGGGCCTCCACCCTCACATATGCATACATATGTGTACCATATACCACACACATGTAGCACAGAATATCATATATCATACACACACACACACACACACATATCAGTTTGAATCTAGATTTATAATTTACTAGTTCTCACCTCTTCAGACTTAGTTTCCTCATCTGTCAGTGGTGCAGAAGGGGTTACAGATGGGAATGTTGCCGTCACCTGCCTGGCATGTACTCAGTGTACCTCTTCCCCCTTGTCACCAATGGAACTCTCCTGCCTGGGACCCCCTCTGATGCCGATCTTTGTCTCAGGTGACAGGAATACCTTCGAAAGGCTTTGATGAGAAGGCGTACCTGTCAGTCAAGCAGCTGAAGCCAGGAGAGGACCCATACCGGCAGCATGCCTTCAACCAGCTGGAGAGTGACAAGCTCAGCCCAGACCGGCCCATCCGGGACACACGCCATTACAGGTATAGCCTCCACTTTACAGACTGGGAGGGAAGGGAGAGAAAAAGCCAGTGTCGTTCATCTCATCTCCATTTACTCATGAGTATTTTATTTCTTTATAACATTATTTATTCATCATGTGTGGCTGTGTGTGTGCATGAATGTGTGTAGGCACACACATGTCACGTGTATTTTACAAATATAGAAGATGTCCTCAGCCTTGGTCTAGTGACTTAGACGTCCAGTAGCTCTCATCCTCAGCTGTTCTCAGGCCTCCTCTGTGCTTCTTTGGCCTATCTGGAAAGGCCTGGAAACCCCTAGCTGTGGCTAGAAGGGCCCCTCAGCACCAGATTGGGCAGCCCAGCAAGAGTGACTTGTGAGGGGACCATGAGAGAAGCCAGGAGGGGCTAGCTGCACAGCTGGAGAGGGGTGTCCAGCCCTGAGCCCTGCCAACAGCGGCGGGCTGTGACCACCCCTTGACATCCCCCTTCCCTTTTCACCTCCTGGCCCTGTCCTACGTCCTTAGCCACTCCCAGCAGCCACTGCTGCCCAGTCTTGTTCTGGGGAACTCCAGACACTAGCTCCACTCTCCCATCAGCCTTCAGAAATCCTTCATATTACCAAGTAAAGCTGTCCTGTTGCTGGGCAAGACTCCCACTGGGTCTAATTCCCATTTCTAGCCTTAGAAGTCAGTCAGCCCTGGGAACTTCCCCTCTCATACCTGCAGGCAATGGTGGGTCCGTGTGCTTCCATTTATAGGCCTTTGATGGGCATTCAAACCATGGCCAACCTAGTCCCCAGACTTGGAGGACCTGCTGTCTGACCTCGTCTGCCGACTGAGTGCTTAGCCTGGATCATCTCTGCCCAGTACTCAGCTCCCTCCTCTTCCCAGGTCTCCTCCCCTTGGGTGTTCACTGGAAAGCTTAAAGGAAGAATGGTGCTGGGGGCTGTGCATGTCCAGGGCAGTGGAGGGATAGGGATGTGCTGTGTCGGGTCCTCTCAGAAGGCGGAGGTGGACCGGGATGTGGATGTGCATGAGCCGTGCGTACTCACATGCAGAGGGAGCAAAGGACTGCCAGCCCGGGGGCTCAGCCAGTATGCTAGCGTGGACCTTGCCATCCTGCACTACAGTTTTTGGTGGACCCCGTACTATAGGCCAGTTTCTGGTCCAGGCTTCTTTTTAGAGAACTCCCTTCAAGGGGAACAAAGATTGGTAAACCACATAAGACAGACCTGCTAGGATCATGAGAAAACTCCAACAAACACAGACATGGAACAACATCCTCTGTGACTCTTGGCTCCTGGGAATGAGTAATCTCACGCTGTTTCTGGTCCAGCTCTCACACAAGTGTGGGAGTTTGACTCTTTCAGGGAGACAGGGGTGTTGCTGTGGAGTTTCTTTGTAGATATAGGATGGCTGGGGGACAAGGACAGAGAGCTGGAGCACCTGAGGTCAGTGTCCCAAGGCTGGGCACCAGGAGGAGACAGCTTTTCAGCAAGCCAACCTCACTCCAGTCCTCTGAAGCCCTGGCCCTTCAGGAGCAGGCATTTGCCCAGTGTGGCTTCTTGGGATGGAAGGAGGGTCCCTCCCCCATAGCCCCCTCAGGAAGAAATATTTTAAAACCCCTCATGAGCTGGGCGTGGTGGCTCACGCCTTTAATCCTAGCACTTGGGAGGCAGAGGCAGGCAGATCTTTGCAGCCTGGCACAGAGTGACTTCCAGGACAGCTGGGGCTGCTACAGGGAGACCGTCTCGAAAAACCAAAAAAAAAAAAAAAAAAAAAACCCTCATGATTTCTCCCTGGGGGTCCCTTGCTAGTGGGACTTCCCTTCTGTCTGACCCAGCTGCTCTGCAGGACAGGAAATAGGCCTGGGAATTCAGACTGTGAGCTGCTGTCAGTGGAGTACATGCTGTAATGAAAAAATAGTCGCCGCGGGAATAGTTGGGGAGCAATTGTAATAAAGAACATTGCTTAGGAAAACCAGTGGAGGCAGCTGCCTTGCATGGGCCTGGAGGAGCCCAAATGAATGCATTCACAGAAGCGACAGGGAGACAGGCTGGCAGGAAGGAGTGTTGTAATTCCCCTTGCTGAAGAGAGGGAGTCAGGGGTCCAAAGATGGGGTATCTATAGCCAGGAACCCAGGGCTTCTAAGCAGGAACTGTCCTTGGTGTCTCCTGGGAGCCTGGTTTGCTCACAGGCTGCCCCTCCCTGGTGGTTCTTGAAGGGCTATTAGTGCTATAGAGAGAGGAAGGGACACCCCCCACCCCTACCCTGCAGGCAGAGTGGGAGGAATTCCTGGCCCGATCCTGCTAGAGCTGGGAGATAGGAAGGAAGAAGCACAGGGCTGTCAGAAGGCAAAAGGCTAAAAGGAAGGTAGCGTTCTGTCTCTCTCTCTCTCTCTCTCTCTCTCTCTCTCTCTCTCTCTCTCTCACACACACACACACACACACACACACACACACACACCTTGTCTCACTGGCTTGCCCCATTAGAAGCACTTCTGTTTGGTTCCTGACTGAACCTTGAGCCCTGTACATTGTTGGGATCCCTCTCAAATAGGCAACAGACAGTCCATGTGAGTTCTGCTGCTCTAAGTCGTTGGCAATGAACCCCCAGGCTTGGCAAGACTCCCCAACCTTCTGCTTTCTCTCTGGACTCCAGGCTGGCAGTATGTAGGAACTGGGCCCATGTGGGATGGAGCATTGGTGTGAGAGGCAGGCTGTACCCTGGCTTTGAAATTGTCTTTCTGCCTCTCAGAGGTGTCGTGAGGGCCGCAAGCTGGACATAGACAAGCACTGAGCTGGCTGAGCCGCTCCACAGCTCACCTCTGACCCCTCTGTCCTCCTCTCAGCTGCCCCTCCTTGTCCTACTCATCGGACCTGCCTTCCACCAGTGTCATCATCACCTTCCACAATGAGGCACGCTCTACTCTCCTGCGCACGGTGAAGAGGTAAGGCTGTCAGTGGGCCTTCAACTCAGAGGCTCTGTCCCCGGAAGCTCCGGAGGTCAGTGAGCCCTCTGACCAGGCAGAGCATTGGAACTAGGGCTGGTGGCCAAACAGTGAGCACTGAGAGGATGAGTCTTACCCTTCTGAGAAGCTGGGGCTGGTGAATCCTCTGGGAGACCCCAGAAGTCTACAGCAGCCAAACCCAAGGTCAGGCGAAGGTGAGGGCAGACATGCAGTGGTCAAGAACAGAGGGATGGGCATAAAGCCTAAGGAGGCTCGACGGCAGCCCCGCAGGTCCTCGTTGGCAAATCAGAGAGAAGTGCTGCTTCTGGCCTACCGTAAGCCGGTGGTCAGATTTAACCCTTATTCATCCCATTCACCCAATGAATATAGATGAGGATCGGACTTGGAAAGGCAAGGCGTGCCCAGTAGCATTCCATGGACTGAAGTAGCTGGGGCTGCCCTATCCCAGAGGAAAGCAGACATGGAGGGGCCCTAGAGAACACCCCTCCCACCACTAGGCCAGGAGGGGTCTTCCTGGCCTCCCAGGCAGGTAGCTGTGATCCAGCTGGGCTGCCCCTAGGCAACTTAACAGTAAGTCTCTGAGCTCCAGCAGCTCCCAGACCTGCCCCAACAATCCAAACAGCGCAGCCTCCCGCCATCTGAGATGGGTCCCACGTGCCTACCGACCCAGGCAGCAGCAGCGGCAGCCAGGACAGGGAGCCTTGCCCAGGGCCTAGGGGGAGTTTCAAGCCATTGCCTGTGGCTCAAGGCTGGGGAATAGGAGGCCCCCCACAGGGAGGGGTCACGGGAACTAACTCAAGACCCCTTTACTGTCCCTACTGCTGCTCCAGCGTCCTGAACCGAAGTCCTGCCAGCTTGATCCAGGAAATCATTTTAGTGGATGACTTCAGTTCAGATCGTAAGTTTTCACTTTCCTCTGTGGCATGCCCCTCCCACCCACGCCCCTTCCTGCCTCTGTTCTCCCAGAATGCTGAGTCAAGCTCTGCCGTTATCCTGGTCCTTGCATACTAACCCCTGCCACGTAGGGAATCTTTTCGTCTTTTCTAGGAAAGTGGAAAGAGTGGTAGTGCTTTGGGTGGAACACCCATGACATGACATTAAAAAAAAATCTGTAACAAGGGGGGTGGGGAGATGCCTCAGTGATAAAACAACCTGAGCTCAGATCCCCAGCACCTATGTGAAAAAACAAGCATCTCTGTGCATCTGAGATAGGTGGGAGTGGGTGCTCCCTGGCTAGTCGGTCTAACCAAAGCAGTGAGAGACCTTGTCTCACAAAATAAGTAATAGGGGGCTGGAGAGATGACCTAGCAGTTAAGAGCACCGACTGCTTGCAGACGACCGGGGTTCGATCCCCAGCACCCACATGGCGGGTGAAAACTGTCTGTAACTCCAATTCCAGGAGAACTCCAGTTCCAGGGGAATCCAACACCCTCTTCTAACCTCCGCGGCATTGCACGACACGGGTGCACAAACATACATGCAGACAGTACATTCATACACATAAATAAAAAATTAAATTAAAAAAAAAAAGAAAAGAAGTAACCAACCAGACCATTATGCTCTGATGTCCATAACTGAATGAGCTTCCCTCTTCCCTCTGCCCTCAGCTGAAGACTGTCTGCTTCTGACTAGGATTCCCAAGGTTAAGTGCCTGCGCAATGACCGGAGGGAAGGTGAGTGCTGGACCTGGGTCTCGTCCTGGACCTGGGTCACTGCGGCCTTCTCACCTCCCCACTTCTGTTGGGCAGCCTTCATGGTCTCTCCTGAAAATTGGGACACTGACAGCAGCTTTCTGCCTGACAAAGTTTCTGTAAGGATGAATGAGAGTTTTGTGAAGAGGCCCTGAGAAAAACCAAAGGGGACAGGTATGGCGGCACACGCCTTAATCCCAGCACTCAGGAGGCAGAGGCAGGTGGATCTCTGAGAACAAGGCCAATCCAGTCTACATAGTGAGTTCCAGGCCAGCTGGGCCTCGTGATGGGAAACTGGAGTTACAGACTGTTAGCTGCTGTGTAGGTTCTGGGAACTGAATGAACCCAGGTCTTCTGCAAGAGCAGCCAGTGCTCTTAACCACTGAGCCATCTCTCCAGCCCAGTTATATTTTTTGAACCTTATAGATAAAAAAGGAAGGAAGGAAGGAAGGAAGGAAGGAAGGAAGGAAGGAAGGAAGGAAGGAAGGAAATTGAGTAAGGCTCAGAGATTAAATAGCATGCTCAAGGTAAGAGAAAGGGTGTCTTCACACAAGCTTTGCTCAGTCTAGAAGATTCTCTCCCTGGGGCTGGAGAGATGGCTCAGCAGTTAAGAGCACCACAACTGCTCTTGCAGAGGACCCGGGTTCGAATCCCGGCACCCACATGGCGGCTAAGAATGGCCTTTAAGCCAGGCATGGTGGCATACGCCTTTAATCCTAGCACTCAGGAGGCAGAGTCAGGCGGATCTCTATGAGTTCAAGGCCAGCCTGGTCTACAGAGTGAGTTCCAGGCCAGCTGGGGCTATAGGGAGACCTTGTCTAAAAATAAATAAATAAATAAATAAATAAATAAATAAATAATTGGGAACTCAAAAAATCTGGATTTAAATTAAAAAAAAAAATTCTCTCCCTGTCACACCTGGTTGTGTAGCTGAAGGCAGCCATGTAGGTTCTCAGGGGGACAGATGTTATTGCCTGGGCTTTCAGTACCAAAGTCCACTTAACTATGGTTCCACTCATTCAACTTCACCGTTCATCTGGTCTGGAACATTGAGGGCACTTGTGGGGAGGACAATGATGGTGGCCCTGTGGGACAGGAAGACAAGGAGGGAGGAAAGAAACAGGCACGAAGGGAAGCCCAGTCCCAGTAACTGAGAGACCTCTTAGTGCCTGAAGCCATGAGAGGCTTCACTGGTTGTATATTGGCTCAGCCCCATCTTTTCCATTTGCAGGGCTGATCCGGTCCCGGGTTCGTGGGGCAGATGTGGCAGCAGCCACCGTCCTCACCTTTCTAGATAGTCACTGTGAGGTCAATGTGGAGTGGCTGCAGCCGATGCTACAGCGGGTGACAGAGGTGAGCTGCCTGTCTGAAGGAGCTGGGCCCCTTGGGAAGGCTCCTGCTATGCTCCCAGTCCTCACCAGGCCATGAAGCTAGGCTGGCATCATGGTGGGGGCCTGAGTCTGCTTCCCTGAGTGACTTTACCTCAGCTCTCTAACCAGAAAGTAGAGATAATTATCATGTTTGTCACAGACACACACACACACACACACACACACACACACACACACACACACACACCCCTGGAGAGGCGTGAGAACCACATTACATAGGCTTGGTGATCTAGGAAGCCTGCATCGTCATGGACGCTACCCTTCTGAGAGAGACCCGGGGAGACCACAGTCAGGCTGGGAGGCAGGACAGGCTGGAGTTTTCTGTGAAAGGAGAGCAGAGAGCAGGGGGCTCCTGCCCAGTGGCTGTTGATTCTCAGGTTGGGGTAATAGAAAAAGATGTAGCAGTTACAATTCTACCATAAGAAGGCAGAAAGCCCTGGCTGGGCTTGTGGTGCGCTCGAGAGGCTGATGATCCTGAGTGCAGGGGAAGAGAAAGAAGAGGGGAAGGAAAGTGGAAGGGTCTGACTGGACGATGGGAACCTGGGGTGTTCAAAGAAAGTGGAAGGGTCCGACTGGACTATGGGAACCTGGGGTGTTCAAAGAAAGTGGAAGGGTCCGATTGGACTATGGGAACCTGGGGTGTTCAAAGAAAGTGGAAGGATCCGATTGGACTATGGGAACCTGGGGTGTTCAAAGAAACTAGAAGGGTCCGACTGGACTATGGGAACCTTGGGTTGTTCAAAATTTGGACATAGATACTTGCAAATTGGTTTTACATGAATGTTACTTACATTCATTGCTTATGCTTAATAATTTGGCTCACTTAAAAAAAAATGCACCAATTACCTAATTGTATGGCAAACTGAGCAACGTCAATGTTATCTGAAAACAACTGTGCTCTTATATTGTAGAATCCCTTAAAAAATAAACAAAGGAAAAAGGAAAAANTTTTTTTCTGGGATTGTTAAAGATATATAGAAAAGTATGTTTTTAAGTTATTATTTTGTGATCCTTTTTTCTTTTCCTTATTTTTGTCTTTTGAGATTAGTCACATTACATAGCTCTGGCTGGCCTAGATCTCTCTATGTAGGCCAATCTGGCATCAAACTTACATGCCTCTGCCTCCCTAGTTCTGAGATTTTTTTGATGATTTTGAAACAAGGTCTCCCTGTAGCCCCAGATGGTCTGGAACTCACTCTGTAGACCAGGCTGGCCTTGAACTCACAAAGATCCGTCTGCCTCTGCCTCCCAAGTGCTAGGATTAAAGGCGTGCACCACCAGGCCTAGAAACGTCTTTAAGCTGGGTGTGGTGGCATACACCTTTAATTCTAGCACTCAGGAAGCAGAGGCAGGTGGATCTCTGTGAGTTCAAGGCCAGCCTAGTCTAAGAATTCCAGGCCAGCCGGGGTTATAGGGAGACCCTGTCTCCAAAAATAAATAAATAAATAAAATAAAGTGCACTGTTAATTAAAAAAAAAAAAAGAAAAAGAAAGCAGAAGGGAAGAAGCCCAAGTTTAAAACCAGGCAAAGAGGCTGGCGAGATGTTCAGTTAAGAGCACTGGCTGCTCTTGCAGAAGACCCAGGTTCCAGGGGGACCAACGCTCTCTTCTGATCTCTGTGGGCATTGCACAACATGGGCGCACTTACATACATACAGGCAATATACTCATACACAAATGGCCAATAAGTGTATAAACAATCATTCAACATTATTAATCATTCAGGAAATGCAACTCTAAGCCATAATGTGATAGCACTTCATACCTAAAAGAATGGCTATAATAAAAAAGACAGACAATGGGGCTGGAGAGATGGCTCAGCTGTTAAAGCACTGACTGCTCTTGCAGAGGACCCAGGTTCGATTCCCAGCACCCACATGGTGGCTAAGAACCCTCTTAGGCCAAGTGTGGTGGGTGGTACTTGCCTTTAATCCCAGCATTTGGGAGGCAGAGGCAAGTGGATCTCTGTGAGTTCAAGGCCAGCTTGGTCTACACAGCAAGTTCCAGGCCAACTGGGATTAAAGGGAGACCCTGTCTAAAAAAACAAAAAACAAAACAAAACAAAAAAAGTCAGATAATAAGAAGTGCTTATAGGATGTAGATAAATAGGAACCCTCATGGATTGCTGGTGAGAATGTAAACTAGTGCAGAGACTTTGAAGGACAGTTGCAGACCCCAAAAAGTTTAAATAGAACTACTCATGTGACCCAGCAGTTCCCCTGCTAGGTGTAGACAAGAGAAACAAAACCAAAAACTACATTCACATAAAAACATATGTGTTCAGAGCAATGCTATTTAGAATAGTCAAAAGGCTGTGGTATATTTATACAGTATAATATAAACTAGCCATGAAAACAAATGGAGTATGTTACAACCTTGAAAACCTGTGAAGTGAAATATAGTAAAAAAAAAAAAGTTGTATATGGTCTCATTTATAGGAAATGTCCAGAATAAGAAAAGCCTTAGAAACAGAAAGTAGGTTAGTTTCTTTGGGGTGATAAAATGTTCTAGAACTATCTGGTGGTGATGGTCGTACTACCTTGTGAATATACTAAGGGCCTCTGAATTGTGTTTTTAAACACAAAATATAAATTTTGTGGTATATTGATTCTATTTCCATATAAGAGAGGTCTATGAACAGGTAGAGGCTGGTTCCCTAGGAAGCACTAAAAAGCTATAGGCAGTCTCCTGGTTAGCCCCACTCCAACACCCAGCTTTCAATAGCTGAACACTGTGGGAACTGAGGAGTTTCTAAGTATGTGCAAGAGGACTTTGGGGGACAGTTGCTGCCAAGCCTGAAGATGTGAGTTCAATCCCTGGGACCCATGGTGAGAGGAGAGACCTGACCCCACAAGTTGTCTTCTGGTCTCAACCCGAGTGCTATGGCATGCTCATGAGGGCACATACTACATACCTGTAAAAAGCTTGGTGCTGGAGAGAAGGCTTGGTGGTTAAGATCACTGCCGCTCTTGCAGATGACCTGGGTTCGGTTCCCAGCACCCACATGGCAGCTAACAACTGTCCATAACTCCAGTTCCAGGGGATCCAGCACCCTTTCTTGATCTGCACGGCACTGCACAAGATGGGTGCACTTACATACACGCAGCAGTACACTCACATACACAAAAAATAGGAACAATAAAATATTTTTTAATTTAAGAGGGGATTTATTCATTTATTATTTTCTCTCTCTCTCTTTTTTTTTTTTTTTTTGGTCTTTTCGAGACAGGGTCTCCCTGTAGCCCCAGCTGTCCTGGAATTCACTCTGTAGACCAGGCTGGCCTTGAACTCACAAAGATCCGCCTGCCTCTGCCTCCCAAGTGCTAGGATTAAAGGCCTGTGCCACCACCCCTGCTTTTTTGTTTTCTATGGGAGACGGTCTCATTATGCAGTCCAGGCTGACTTTGAATTCATGATCCTTTTACCTCAGCCTCCTGAGTGCTGGGGTGAACAGGTGGTGTTCCTCACATCTGGCTCAGATAAGATTTTTTATGGTGAAAGCAGAGTGAGGGAAGAGAGGAAAGAAGCTGTCCACCATGCCCAACAGATGTGAGAAAACTGTGATAGGGTTTTCCTGGGGTATACAGAACATTTACCCCCACTCGAGAAATCAGCAAATCTGTATGACATATGATGCTTTAGAGTTGGATTTGTGTTCTGGGAGGTGACCAACAAAGGGACTGCCAGGTCTGACTCTAAGTGGAAACACAGGGTCCTCGGCCCCCAGCTGTTAGTGGCCCTGCTGGGGAGATTTAACCCAAAAAGGTAGAGAAGTAAATGATAGTGCACAAAGCAGCTCAAACCAGCAGCAGAGGAGCCGCCTCGCTTGGCATGTGACTCACTGTCTCAGGATTGTCTAGACTGTGACAGTGAGAGGAAGAAATCCTTCTGCAGTCAGGGAAGGCCTCATCGAGGTGCCAAGACCCCAGAAAGGCTCAAAAGCATTCAAGAGGAAGGGGCTGGGAAAGTGGCACTGTGCCTGGGAGCCCACGTGAGGCTTCCCTGGAGTCTGGGTTTGGTGATACAGCCCAGGGCTGGGAGGGCACTGGCAGTCCCATGTTCCAGAGGTCCCTCTGCAGAACAGGCAGCTGGGCCTCTTTTTCAGGAGTCCCGATGTCTCAGCATCTTATCCTCCTCTCCTAGGACCACACCCGCGTGGTGAGCCCCATCATCGATGTCATCAGTCTGGACAATTTTGCCTACCTTGCAGCATCTGCAGACCTTCGAGGAGGTGGGTCCTCCCCCCCTCCCCCAGGGGAGGGGCTCTAGGCCTGAAAAGAGGCAGGTGAGAGCAGGCACAACCCTTGGCATGCTGCCCTTCTGTCCTTGATTCATTGCCAGTCCTGACTTCCAAAGACAAAAATGAGGAGAGCCTGGGCTTGAGAGGATGTTTGCACAGGCTGGGTTGGAGCCAAAGTAATCCCTTGTCCTTCCGTTCCCTAAAGACGGCTGTGTCCTTTAATTTAGAATTAAATAAGATCTACCGTTTGTGGGCTGGACAGATGGCTCAGCAGTTAAGAGCACTAGCTGCTTTGGCAGAGTACTCAGGTTCAATTCCCAGCACCCACACAGTGGCTAACAATCATCACTAACTCCAGTCCCAGATGATCAATGCCCTCTTCTGGCCTCTGCAGGCATTGTACACACATGGTGCCCTTACATACATGCAGGCAAAACAATTCAGTTCTGGTTGTATTTTTTTTTAATTATAGTCTTTATTTTTTAAATTTATTTTTTTTGTGTGTGTGTGTATGAGTGTACTGTCTGCATGTAGGTTGGTGCACCCGTGTTGTGCAATGCCTTGGAGGTCAGAAGAGGGTGTCAGATTCCCCTGGAACTGGAGTTAAAGACCATTCTTAGCTGCCATGTGGGTGCTGGGAATCGAACCCAGGTCCTCTGCAAGAGCAATCGGTACTCTTAACCACTGAGCCATCTCTCCAGCCCCTCTGGTTCAAGTGCTCAAGACACATGAGGTTCTGGGGACCTCACTGTACCATACAGAAGTAGACTGTTTCCATCATTGTGGAAAGTTCTACTGGATACTCCTGCTCTAGAGATTCTGCTACTGGGAGCTAGTAGGCAAGAGAGTTCCACTGTGGGTCTTGGTTACCCACTAAATGAACCCACCAATGAGTTAGACTTGGAGTTGAGTGGGATTCTGAAGTGAGCCAGACATTTCCTCTCTGACCTTTGTGCTTGCTGCTGTCCCTGTCTAGAATTCCTTTCCCTAGATGCCTACATGGATTGCATTCTTCATTCAGATCTCTGTTCAGAAGTCACCTTGGCATTGAGCCTTACTACTAATCTTACTAAATAGTGTACTATTAGTATTTACTTACTATTTAGTACACTATTTAGTAAGTACACTATTTAGTAAGATTAGTACTCCCTACCTTCTAAGTAACGAAACAATGGCACGAAGCAACCAGGGCCTCTACCACCCCGCTCTGATTAAGAGAAACTAAGGAGTGGAGAGAGCACAGAGCCCTTTGTGGGCTCTGCCCTGAGCCCACCCTTACCATGCTCTGCCCCTAGGATTCGACTGGAGTCTGCATTTCAAGTGGGAGCAGATCCCGCTGGAGCAGAAGATGACCCGGACAGACCCCACCAAGCCCATCAGGTCAGGCTGCCGTGAGCTCTGCGGAGCCCTCTCCTTTCTGGGATAGGGGCCTGGGAGGCTCGAGGGAGGGTGCATCATCACTGGGGCCCCAGGGGGCTCCAAGTCTACATGCTGACTTTGTCCTGAGCCCTCAGATCTGCCTGTGGGGACAGAGAAGACAGAGACTATGGAACAGTTGTGAGGGGCCTGAGAACTGGCCAGGCCTCCTGTCCCAGTGACTACAGGAAGGGATTTAGGAGGCAAATAGCATCAGATTTTGCGGGCAGAAGAGAGGCTCCTAGCTTCTCCATCTCATGGTCGAACCTTCCTCTCCTTGTCCCCAGGACACCTGTCATAGCTGGGGGAATCTTCGTGATTGACAAGTCCTGGTTTAACCACTTGGGAAAGTATGATGCCCAAATGGACATCTGGGGAGGAGAGAATTTTGGTGAGTCAAGAAATAATTTTATTACAAAAACAAATTTTTTTAATTAAAAAAAGGGGGCTGGAGAAATGACCTAGCGGTTAGGAGCACTGACTGCTCTTGCAGAGGACCCGGGTTCGATCCCCAGCACCCACATGGCAGCTAAGAACAGTCTTGAACTCCAGTTCCAGGGGAATCCGACACCCTCTTCTGACTTCTGAGGTGTTGCACGACATGGTTGCACAAACCTACATGCAGATAGTACATTCATACACATACAAAAATAAATAAAAAAAGAAAAAAAGAAATAATTTTAATAGTAAAAATATAACTACCTGGGTGAGGTGGTACACGACTGTAGTCCCAGCTAGCTACTCAGGAGTCTGAGGCAGAAGGATCACTTGACTCCAGGAGTTCTGGGCTGTAGTGTGCTATGTCTTCACAATAAATTCAGAATCAATATGGTGACCTCCTGGGAGCAGGGGGGTCACCAGGCTGCCCATGGAGGCCCAAGTTCGAAATGGAGTAAATCAAAACTCCTTTCCGGATCAGTAGTGGGATCGTGCCTGTGAATGGCCACTATACTCTAGCCTGGGTAACACAGTGAGACTGCATCTATTTATTTATTTGTTTGTTTGTTTATTTATTTATTTATTTTGGTCTTTTTGAGACAGGGTCTCCCTGTAGCCCCAGCTGTCGTGGAACTCACTTTGTAGACCAGGCTGGCCTTGAACTCCCAAAGATTCGCCTGCCTCTGCCTCCCAAGTGCTAGGATTAAAGGCATGTACCACCACACCCGGCTTAGGTGCATCTCCTTAATTCCATTAAAAGAAAAATCCAACCCCCACATTAAAAAATAATCCCATAATAGCAATACTAATAGCCCAGACTTAACACAGTCTATGCTTGAGGCCTGTGTTTTAAGAACTTGACACTAAGTCGTCACATATTCATCTTTCTGCAAATAACTTAAGACTGAAGGCAGTAAAATCTTCCATTGATGAAAGCCAAGTAAGGGGCCATCTAGATGGCTCAGAGGTAAAAGGCTCCTGCCGCTAGGCCCGATGACCTGAGTTTGATGCCCAGATCCACATAGTGGAAAAAGGGAGCTGACTCCCCACAAGTTGGTGCACTGTGGCACAAAATAAACGTTGGAAAAAAAGCCAAATAAATACAGTAAAATACACATCAGAAAGCAAATGTTTGTTATACATTTTCATGTTTATTTCAGAGGTATATGTGTTTCTCCTGACACCTGGAACTTATTTTAAAGCAAAGAGCAGTATTCATATCATAAACTTAAGAGAATTCTGGCATGTCAGAAATATGTTTATGATATTTTAAGTGAGGCTATTTCTCTCAGGGCATTTTAGAATGTAGACTAGTAATGGAGAGCATTAGTTGTTTGTTTGTTTGTTTGTTTTTTTGGTCTTTTTGAGACAGGGTCTCCCT
Source organism: Rhizomys pruinosus (assembly GCA_009823505.1). Classification (NCBI taxonomy): domain Eukaryota; kingdom Metazoa; phylum Chordata; class Mammalia; order Rodentia; family Spalacidae; genus Rhizomys; species Rhizomys pruinosus. Next base: position 607,481 of record VZQC01008741.1, on the reverse strand, counting down.
GTAGCCCCAGCTGTCCTGGAACTCACTCTGTCGACCAGGTTGGCCTTGAACTCACAAAGATCCACCTGCCTCTGCCTCCCAGGTGCTAGGATTAAAGGCGTATGCCACCATGCCGGCTTGTAACAAAATCTTTAAGGAAGACAGTAAGCTGTAGTTATCCACATTTGTCAACAAATCTTAAAGTGAATAGCTTCAGGTTAGATGTCCTCCCCCGGCCTCATCCCCAACAAAATGTCATGGTTTTGGGATTTTTTGTTTTGTTTTGTTTTGTTTTTGTTGTTGTTGTTGTTTTGTCTTTTTGAGACAAGGTCTCCTTGTAGCCCCAGCTGTCCTGGAACTCACTTTGTAGACCATGCTGGCCTTGAACTCACAGAAATCCACCTGCCTCTGCCTCCCAAGTGCTAGGATTAAAGGTGTGCACCACCACAATCTGGTTGGTTTTTTTTTTTTAGCAGTAATGTGCAAATGATCAGCATTTTTCTATGATGAGGTTTTTAATCTTTGTTATTAAATCTTTTTATTTTTATTTTTTGTCTTTTCTTTTTTTTTTTAATTTTATTTATTTCTGTATGTGTATGAATGTACTGTCTGCATGCAAGTCTGTGCACCCGTGTCATGCAATGCCGTGGAGGTCAGAAGAGGGTGTCGGATTCCCCTGGAACTGGAGTTCTCCTGGAATTGGAGTTTCAGACGGTTCTCGGCCGCCATGTGGGTGCTGGGGATCGAACCCTGGTCCTCTGTAAGAGTGGTCAGCGCTCTTAACCGCTAGGCCATCTCTCCAGTCCTTTTTTGTCTTTTCAAGACAGGGTCTCCCTGTAGCCCCAGCTGTCCTGGAACTTGCTTTGTAGACCAGGCTGGCCTCGAACTCACAAAGATCCGCCTGCCTCTGCCTCCCAAATGCTAGGATTAAAGGTGTGCGCCACCACACCCAGCAGGAATGTTTTTGTGTTCTATTTTTTCAGTCCTTAAGTGCCATGCCAGTTCTTTATATAGTATATTAAATTTTTCCCAGAATACTCATTAGAGGAATAGGCTTTGGGATGAACAGTCAGAATGATTGGCATTTTGGTGGTCCTAGAAATTATTTTGCATAAGCATGTAGTCGGATCATTATATGCACATGGATTGGCTGTCTGGTACTATGCATGTTCAGTGCCGATACATTTGCTTTATAAATTTATTTTAATTTTCATCATGTAGCATACTGCCTTGGTCACTGTATTGTAATCTGTATTTGTATACTTTTTTTACATTCAGATCTTTATTTTTTTTTTATTTTTTATTTTATTTTATTTATTTCTGTATGTGTATGAATGTACTATCTGCATGTAGGTCTGTGCACCTGTGTTGTGCAATGCTGCGGAGGTCAGAAGAAGGTCTCGGATTCCCCTGGAACTGGAGTTCTCCTGGAATTGGAGTTTTGCACGGTTCTCGGCCCCATGTGGGTGCTGGGGATCGAACCCGGGTCCTCTGCAAGAGCGGTCAGCGCTCTTAACCGCTAGGCCATCTCTCCAGCCCCTACATTCAGATCTTTAAATAAAATGTTTAATACCTAAAAACAAACAAACAAACTTGACACTAAGTCATTTCATCATCATAAGGCCCTCAGAGGTGATGGTGTCCTTTTTACTGATTAAAAGCAGAGGCACAGCTGAGCACGGTGGTACGTGCCTTTAGTCCCAGCACTCAGGAGGCACAGGCAGGTGGATCTCTCTGAGATCCAGGCCAACCAGGGCTTAAAACAAAAAAAAGGACGCGGAGGCACAGAGAGGTAAAGCAATTTATCCAGAGCCACACAGCTAGAAAATAGACAAAAAATTTAAGTGTCCAGGGGCCTATGGCCACATGGCTAGACATGTCTGTGGAGGAACACGTAACTGAACATAGCTTGAACTACAAGGCTATTTCCCTGCCAGAAGGGCTAGGGAGGTATGCAGCAGACGATGATGGTCAATTATAAGCAGACAGTTGGAGGCCTGGGTGCAAGCCCTTCAGTCTGTTTGGTTCTGGGGCAATCAAGCCTCTCTGGGTCCCACTTTGTTCCAGAGCTTGTTATGAGTAAAAATGAGGCGATGAGTTAAAATGTCTGGCACAGTGCTGTGTTGCTAAGTGAGATCGTCAGAACCTTGGGGTGGGAGCTGCCTGGCCTCCTTCGAGCAGCGTGAGAGAGGAGAGAGGAGAGACGGAACAGGGCAACACATTTCGGTGGGGACCTTGATTTGTTGTTTTGCCCTCAGAGCACAGTAGAGTGGTTACCAGGTGGGACTGGATTCCAGATTCCAGCATAGATATCCTGGGTCTCCTGGGGGAGTCAGTTAACTTTTGGAACCCCAGTTTAGTTGCTTGAAAAAAAGTGCAAGTAATACTGGGTGTGGTGGTGCACGCCTTTAATCTCAGCACTTGGGGGCATCTGGCAGGCAGATCTCTGGTGAGTTCAAAGACAGCCTGGTCTACACAGTGAGTTCCAGGCTACCCAGAGCTATTCGGAGACCCTGTTCAGGAAAACTAAAAATGAAAAATAGCAAGGAAAAGATGATGCTGTGTCTATCAGGCCTGGGGGTGGGCAGCAGGGCACAGATGGGTTCACTAAGGAACTCATGTACAGTGTGGGCCACATAGAAGGACCAGTCAGCACAGTCCCAGGGGGCCCCGTGGCCACAGGGAGCTGTATCTAGTCACTGTCAGCTCTGAAAGATGGAGGAGGGCCCCCTGGCTGGTTCTGTCTTCCTGTGGCCACTTTCCATCTGCTGCTGGCTGAACCTGGCTGCTGAGGGAAGGAAGTCCCTGGGTCTCAGTCTACACTGAGTTAGAGAAGCCAGAGAGGGCAGAGAGGTATCTCAGGGTCCTTGGAGCAGCCTGGGAGATGCAGAGCCCTGGTCCTGCGCTTGGAGCTCTTCGTCGTCCTGGCCAGCTTTCTGGAGCAGTAGATAGGGCTGGTGGTCTCTCTCACCCATGTCCACACAGGAAACTGAAATGATACTGTTGCTTTCCAAGTTCAGTCAGAAAGTGCCATGTGGGACAGGCCAGTGCCCCTGAGGGGTCCTGAGGTGGTCTTAACATTGGTGTCTGAGATTAGGTGGTGGGCCTTGTCCTCTCCACAGCACCAGAACACAGAGGAGCAAATACCAGGCCATCCTTTTGTTAGGGTCCGAGAATCCACACCAGAAACACCGAAGGATGGAAAACTAAGACTTTGTGGTTTGTTTTTTTTTTTTTGAAACTAAGACTTTATTTCAGAAAAAAGTAAACCAGCATGCTGGGGTGGGAGGGAAAAGGCTCTGACCCGGATAACTTGGCTCGCAGGCCTTTTATACAGGGTCTAGGGGAATTTTAGTGGGGTTTGAGTAACTTCTAGCCTTATTAGATAATAGTAGGATTACAACTCATGGGGTCAGCCCACCTGCCCCCACATACCAACAGTTACCTTTAACAAGTTTAAATTTTATTAGCTGTTCTTAAGGCCTCGAGCAACTGACCTCTGCCCGGGAAAGGTCAGTTTCCAGTCAACCTTGAACAACTGGTGTCTATACCCAAAGCGGAGTCAGCATGGGCCCCTCTTACACTTTCACCAACCAGGTGATTTTCTCCCCTCCACCGGCTCTTGGAGACCATTTCCAGGCAGTGTTCACAGGAGTAAATTCTGGGATCTGGAGCACGGTAACCCCATATCCTCACTCCCCTTCCGGTGATTGGAACCCAAGTGTCCAGGATCTGAGCTGGAAACAGATTTGGGCAAAGCCAGCCCCCCCCCCCCCATGTGGAGACCTGATGGGCTGGGAAAGGCCTAGCCTTTCTGCACATAGACACTTCTCCTTTCCTTTCTTTTTCTATTTCTTAGGCTGGGGACTGACAGAGAAACAAGAGAATGATCAAATAGCTCACTTCAAACTCTGCCTGAGGTGAGGGCTGGGGAACGACAGGCATAGCCCGGAGTAGTTCTCTGCCAGGGTTTTGTTTCTTAGAAGAAATTCAAAGAGGCTTCTAGGCTGACTGCGGTGCTCAGAGGGTTGGATGCTGGGCCAGTTTTGAGCTGGGAGACTCCTGTCCTCTGGTGCCTTTGAGGTTTTCATTTTATTTCTTTGTTGAAAGCCAGGAAATACCCAAACTGAGTCATGCTCCCGTGTGTCTTGAGACATCACCTTCAGGAGCCCAGAGGCCACCCTGAGTGGGGCTGGCAGATCCCATGACCTTGAGCGTCATCTCAGGGGTCCTTCCTCTGCTCAAGCTCTGCAAGGACTCCCGATGATACCAGGGAAACTGGGGTCCCTTCTTAGGTTCTTAGTCCTATTAATAAAAGAATTTAAGAATGGATTCAAATCGAAGCTTGAAGACAATTTTATTAGCATTTTGTGGTGCATACCTTTAATCCTAGCACTCCGTAGTTCAAGGCCAGCCTGGTCTACAGTGTGAGTTCCAGGACAGCTGGGGCTACAGGGAGACCCTGTCTTGAAAAGACCAAAATAAATAGATAAATAAATAAGTTGAGCTGCTGTTTACTTGGGCCAATGTATAACTGCTGGAATTTCCTTTGAGCTTCAGTTTACCTAATGCTGTGTTAATGTTGTCATGCTGTGACGTAACTGACTGAAGAAGTCTATGTATGCTGTCTTCACCTCTTCCTGAAACAAGGGAAATGCCCAGTCGTTAATAAAATCATTCAAAACCCTGATCAGGTCACAGTGATCTTATTTCTGCAGCCTATTACACTGTAAGTTTAAGGCCAGCCAAGTCTCCATAGCGAGTTGCAGGCCAGCTGGGCTGTATTGTGGCATGGTGGTGCATGCCTTTAATCCCAGCACTTGGGAGGCAGAGTCAGGTGTATCTCTAAGAGTTTGAGACCAGCCTGGTCTATAAAAAAAATTAAAAATAAATAAATAAAGCCAGCCAGCATAGAGGTCAGACACATGGCAAAGTGGCAGCCACATGTTCAGGGAGAGGAACTTTAGAGAGAGAGTACAGAACCCAAAAGGTTGGGGCAGCCCAAAGTGCTAGGGAAAGAGATAGAAGAAAAGAATAGAGAAAAGCAGGCACATTTACAAGGTTGCATGTCTGTGGCCCTATAAGCTACTGATGTTGGGGTGGAGATTCAGGGCAGGAAAAAGTAGACTATCTCATTAAAGAACTAATTATACCACCTATCTCTTTAGTATGGCTTAAGGTAAACCTGGCTTTCTAGGGGTGGTACCTGAGCCAGGTGATTAACAAAACCCCCTCTTCTCCCATCTTCATCCCCCTCCCCACCCCCACTCACCTCTGAAAAGTTAGGCCTCTGCTCAGGGCAGAGATTTTATTCTCTTGACCAGGGGTTTCCTTTAAAAAATTATTATAGCCAGGTGCGGTGGCGCACACCTTTAATCCTAGACTTGGGAGGCAGAGGCAGGTGGATCTCTGAGTTCAAGTCCAGCCTGGTCTACAGAGTGAATTCCAGGACAGCTGAGGCTACAGGGAGACCCTGTCTTGAAAACACCAAAAAAAAATTATTATTATTATTATTATTATTATTATTATTATTATTATTATAGCTGGGTGTGGTGGTGCATGCCTTTAATCCTAGCACCTGGGAGGCAGAGGCAGGTGGATCTTTATGAGTTCAAGGCCAGCCTGATCTACAGAGTTCCAGGACAGCCGGGGCTATAGGGAGACCCTGTCTCAAAAACACCAACCCCCCCCCCCCGCAAGAAAAAAAAACAGAGTGAATGCTAGGACAGCTGGGGCTACAGAGAGACCCTGTCTCGAAAAGACCAAAAAAATTTATTATTTCACGTGTATTGACTGTATGTATATAGGTGCACCCATGTTGTGCAATGCTCACGAGATGAGATCAGAAGTAGGCATCAGATCCCCCTGAAACTGGAGTTAGGGAAATTTGTTAATCATCATTTGGGTGCTGGGAACAAAACCCTGGGTCTGCAAAAGCAGCCATTGATCTGAACTGCTGAGTCTTCTCCATCCCCAGTAATTTCTTTTTGAGACAAGGTCTCCCTCTAGCTAGCCCCAGGTGGCCTAGAACTTACTTTATAGACCAGGCTGTTCTCAAACTCTTAGAGATCCACCTGACACTTCCTCCCAAGTGCTGGGATTAAAGGCATGAACCACCATGCCACAATACGGCCCAGCTGGCCTGCAGAGAGACTTGGCTGGCCTTAAACTTACAGCGTTATAGGCTGCAGAAATAAGACCACCGTGACCTGATCAGGGTTTTGAATGATTTTATTAACGGCTGGGCATTTCCCTTGTTTCAGGAAGAGGTGAAGACAGCATACATAGACTTCTTCAGTCAGTTACGTCACAGCATGACAACATTAACACAGCATTAGGTAAACTGAAGCTCAAAGGAAATTCCAGCAGTTATACATTGGCCCAAGTAAACAGCAGCTCAACTTAATGATGGACCTTAAAGCAAGCGAAAAAAATAGAAGCGAAGGTCAGCAGTTATAGCAGGGGCAGTCATGTAGGTTCGGGAACGGGATAGAAACTTAACTTATTAAAATGGGGGGGGTGGGCTTAAGATGAAGTCAGCTTAGTTCAGATGATTTATTCCTTTCAACAGCATCAGCCTAATTAAAAATGCAGCCCCAAGCCGGGCGTGGTGGCGCACCCCTTTAATCCTAGCACCTGGGAGGCAGAGGCAGGTGGGTCTTTGTGAGTTCAAGGCCAGCCTGGTCTACAGAGTGAGTTCCAGGACAGCTGGGGCTACAGGGAGACCCTGTCTCGAAAAGACCAAAAAAAAAAAAAATAATAATAATAGTAATTCATAGCAGCAGGGATGGTATGGGCTGAGTGAGATGCGGTGACTTCACTAGTGTAACAGTGGGTTTGGCAGAACCAGAAGGAGAATGCAGATCATCTGCCTCTAGTTCTAAACCTCGGCCACCAAGGTCAGCTGCAAAGCTCTGGCTGGGCAAAGGGAAGGTTCCTGGCAGTTTATGGGCAGACCTAGGGAAGCTCATTACCATGGCTAGTGCTGTGTATGGACCTAGGGAAGCTCCTGGCAGTTTATGGGCAGACCTAGGGAAGCTCATTACCATGGCTAGTGCTGTGTATGGACCCAGGTATGCCATGCAGCAGTGTTGGCCCTGTCTCAGCTAGATGCTGCCCAGTATATACAGGGATATAGGCCCCACCCCTTCCACTCACGCTATGCTAGTCCTTGGGAAGCCCCAAGCAGCCACACAGGTGAGGGCCCCAGGCCGGGCCGGGGCCCACGAAAGTCCTTAGGGCCAACTATGGAGTAAGAAGAGGGACCAAGTTATGTTACAGCATGACAACGGTAAGAATTTATAAGAAATCATAAGAAAACAGTCTCTCTCTCACTCTTGCTCTCGCTGTCACTCTCTCTAATTATGGATTTTCTGTGTAAGGAAGGAAGGGTTGTACCATCACAGGATTTCTATCTGGAGGGTTAATAATATGAAGGAAAGTAGGAAGTTGAGAGACTGAGACTCAGCGCAGGTGGGTCCTTGCCACAAAAGGGGATTGGTGAGTGGAGATCAGAGAGGAGAAGCCCTTTGGGAAGCAGAGAGGCCACTTTCTTGCATCTCTTGACTCCAGTGGGGACCTCAATCATTTACAAAAGGTTTGGGTCCATCACCACCCTCAGAAGGAAGCATGTCTCAAGCAGGTTAGAAATAGCCTGATACAGACTCCTTGGAAGCAGGCCTAGCTAGAGTGGCCAGAGTTTCTAATAGTGGTTGGTTTATGGGCCCTGCAGGTGCCCAGAGTTTCTGATAGTGGTTGGTTTATGGGCCCTGCAGGTGCCCAGAGTTTCTGATAGTGGTTGGTTTATGGGCCCTGCAGGTGCCCAGAGTTTTTGGCCAACACTGTTTTTCCCTAGCTTGTCAGACTCTGCACATAGGCTGGAAAAGTTGCTGCCATTTGCTTTAGTTCTCCTGCCTGTGGTCTTGTGTTCTTTTAAAGCTTCTTCACTGCTCTCCTAGGGCATGGCCACAGTGAGTGAATGTGAGTGTGTGTGTGCACACACATGTGTTATGTTATTACATGCACAGGTATGTGCTCATGTAAGGAGCAGGAGTATCCCATTTTACCAAGCACAAGAGCTGATACCCCAGCATGTACCTTTGTGGAGACAGCAAAAAGAAGGGGAGCCAGCCCATTCCTATTGTCACCCCAGGACCCCTAACCTGTCTTGACACTCTTCTCCTTCAGAGCTCTCCTTCAGGGTCTGGATGTGTGGTGGCAGCTTGGAGATAGTGCCCTGCAGCCGGGTGGGCCATGTCTTCAGGAAGCGGCACCCCTACAACTTCCCTGAGGGCAACGCCCTCACCTACATCAGGTAGGTCCCTGTGGGAACACCCTGGAGGAAAGCAGGCCATGGATCTAGACACCCTAGCCAGTTGCTGCCTAAGCACCTTGGGCCTCAGTTTATCCATATGCTTCCCAGGCCCAGGTCTGACATTCTGGAATTCCGAGTATTTCCAGGTGTAGAGGATGATTGTCCCCAGGTCTCTCTTGCCTTGATTCCTTTTGTCTTCAAGTCTTGGAAAACCATCCAAATGATGAATGTAGTATTGTCCTCCACGCCATGAACTTCAAGGACTGGGCACGGTTGCTAGTGTCTTGACATTGACTTGCTCTGGTTTCCGACCATGCACATCCCTATTCTCAGGGGTCTCACAGGAGAGTGAGTGGTGTCTTGGGGGGACTATCCATGACCCAAGGTCCTGATGGAGGTGGCTGGGGGGGGCAGGGGGGAGACTGTCCTGAGTAGCGTCTCTTGCTAAGGATACTCATCTGGCCATGCTGGTTTGCATAGGTTTGGAGCAGTGCTTCCCATGTGTAATTACTGAATGACTTAAAGTTTTGTTTGGCTTCTCTCACCATGTTTTTATAGCAAAAGCCATACAGGTTTACTACAAACACATAGGCAGGATAAGATAATTACTTTTTATATTATCACAGAGAAAAAAGTGAAAGTCATTTTTACCCATTCTTCCTTCTGTTCGTCCCATTTGTCTAAACTATGGTTAATAGTAGGTAACTGATTGTTTCCAGCCTTTAAATAGAACTTACTACTCTTTTTTGTTGTTGTTGTCTTTTTTGAGACAGGGTCTCCCTGTAGCCCCAGCTGTTCTGGAACTCACTCTGTAGACCAGGCTGGCCTTGAACTCACAAAGATCCACCTGCCTCTGCCTCCCAAGTGCTGGGATTAAAGGCGTGCACCACCACGCCCGGCATAGAATTTGCTACTCTAATCAATGGCTGGTATATTGTGTCAGATCATTACATACATCCTCCCATACACAGTTTGTATATAGAGACCTACCGCCTTCCCTGGGTTTGTGTTAGTGTTGTCAGGTTTCTGTTTGTTCTTCCAGCAATGTGCCTTCTGGCCCCTAGCTCTCCTCCACAGCCACCCTTCCTCATCACCATTACTGCTGTGTCCTTTGTCCAAGGTTGCCTCAGTCCCCATTGTATAGAAGTATTCTGTTCAACGGTTTTTAGTTTCCACCTATGTTTTGCCTCTCCTGCTGCGATTCTCATTGCTCTGTACTGCAGTATATGTTGTTACTCATCAGACACCAAGGGCTCAATAGTGCAGGCCTGTAATCCCAGCTACTTGGGAGCCTGAAGCAAGCAGATTGAAAGTTCAAGGCCTGTAAAGGCTGTAGAGTGAGTTTAAGACCAGCCTAGATAGCCTGTATCTTAAAATAAAAATTAAGCCAGGGGGCTGGAGAGATGGCTTAGTGGTTAAGAGCGCCGGCTGCTCTTGCAGAGGACCCTGGTTTGATTCCCAGCACCCACATGGCGGCTAAGAACCGTCTTTAACTCCAGTTCCAGGGGAATCCAACACCCTCTTCTGACCTCTGCAGCATTGCACCACACGGGTGCACAAACCTACATGCAGACAGTACATTCAAACACATAAAAAAATAAATAAATAAAATTAAAAAAAAAAGTAAGCCAGGCATACTACATGCCTTTAATCCCAGCACTCAGGAAGAATTATCTTTGTGAGATCAAGACCAGCCTGGTCTACACAGTGCATTCTAGGCCAGCTGTAGATGCAGGTTGACCCTGTCTCAAAAAGACCAGAAATAAAAAATAAAGTAAAAACAGGGATGTGGCATAGCTCAGTGGCAGAGTACTTGCCTAGCAGGCAGAGGCCCTAGATTCAATCCCCAGCACCATTTAAAACAAGCACACACTCATCTTGTCCTAGCCTCTCTTGGTGAGTTGATTTTGCTCTTTTCTCTCCTATTAGGAATACAAAGCGGACAGCAGAGGTATGGATGGATGAGTATAAGCAGTACTACTATGAGGCCCGGCCCTCAGCCATCGGGAAGGCCTTTGGCAGGTGGGTCCCTCAACTCCCCTCCACCCATGCTTGCACAACCCAGCAAATCAGAGTGGAATGTGCCCCGGAGAGCCATTCACAATCCCGCTAGTAGTCCCAGTTCTTTTGGCTTCTCTGGGCTCTGGGAGGGAGGGCAGTACCTCCTAGGGGCAGATAACAAGCCATGAGAGATGAAAGCACCATCCACTCGAAGCTGCCTGCCAAGGGGAGAGCCCATCTGAAGTGGTGCTAAGGCCTAGTTGTCTGCCAAAGACTGCATGTTTCCTGACACTGTCCAAGCTTGTCACCTGTCAGCCTAGTTTCCTGTCATGGCCTGTGATAACCACAATCTAGAAAATCCTTTTGAAAATGGATTTCTAAATGCAAATAAGTTATGGAATCAGTTTAGTGATGAGGAGTGAGGCTGACTGTTCATACATGATGAGGAGTGAGACTGACCATTCATACATGCTGAGGAGTGAGGCTGACCGTTCATACATGCTGAGGAGTGAGACTGACCATTCATACATTTTGAGGAGTGAGGCTGACCGTTCATACATGATGAGGAGTGAGGCTGACCATTCAAACATGATGAGCAGTGAGGCTGACCATTCAAATATGATGAGGAGTGAGACTGACCATTCATACATGATGAGGAGTGAGACTGACCATTCATACATGATGAGGAGTGAGGCTGACCATTCATACATGATGAGAAAGTGAGATTGACCATTCATACATGATGAGGAGTGAGACTGACTGTTCATACATGATGAGGAGTGAGACTGACCATTCATACGTGATGAGGAGTGAGACTGACCATTCATACATGATGAGGAGTGAGACTGACCATTCATACGTGATGAGGAGTGAGACTGACCATTCATACATGATGAGGAGTGAGACTGACCATTCATACATGATGAGGATGTGAGGTTGACCATTCATACATGCTGAGGAGTGAGACTGACTATTCATACATGATGAGGAGTGAGGCTAACTATTCATACATGATGAGGAGTGAGACTGACCATTCATACATGCTGAGGGGTGAGGCTGACCATTCATACATGCTGAGGAGTGAGGCTGACTGTTCATACATGATGAGGAGTGAGACTGATCGTTAATACATGATGAGGAGTGAGACTGACCATTCATACATGATGAGGATGTGAAGCTGATGGTTCATACATGATGAGGGTGTGAGGCTAATCATTCATACATTTTGAGGAGTGAGGTTGACCGTTCATACATGATGAGGATGTGAAGCTTACTGTTCGTACACTTGAGGAATGAGAGGCTGAGGATAAAGTGTGACCCTAGGAGCTGGGGCAGGTTTTGAGGATCAGGAAGTGGGGATCCAGGAGACCTGGGTGAATGTTCAGGTAGGGGATTAGTATGAGATAGTGGACAAGACTGGGCAGAACAGGCTTGAATCACCACTGACCCTTGACTGCCTGAGATATGTCAGAAGAGGGGGCCAGTCTGCTGGGGCCTGGGGAGGGTCATCTGCAGTCCATGTCGTATTCTGGTCCTGGCTAAGCCATCTTCCCCTTCAGTGTGGCCTCACGGATTGAGCAGAGGAAGAAGATGGACTGCAAACCCTTCCGCTGGTACCTGGAGAATGTCTACCCTGAGCTCACGTGAGTATAGCCACTTTCTGGACGGAGGCCAGTGGCCTGGCGCTTGAGAGCTCTGGAGGGACCAAGGGGGCATTACTATTAGTTAGGTGCGATAGGGACTTAATTCTCAACAGACAGGCTCTCTGACTCGAAATGAATATTTTCTCCCTAGAAAAACAACACTGCATTATGCGGCTGAGGCCACTCTGCCTTCATCACCTTTGACTCTGTTCTCTCCCTGAGGAGATAAAGCAGCCAGAGCATAGGTCTGTTGACCACAGTCCCTGCAGGCCCCTTCTGCTGTGGGAAAGTGAGACCCAGCTAGCATGGGCTAGCCCAGTGAAGCGTTGAGACATCCTTTTAAACAAGTATTTATGCATCCATTAGTATTATAATCTCAAAGACTGAAAACACACAGAGAAATGTTTGCTCTACCAAATATAGAAGCAAAATGCAAATAGGGTTGCAGCTATGTAGATATATGCATGTGCTCAGGACTGCAAGGGAGGTGAGGAAGGACAAGATGACTGACAGGTGGGGTGGGCCGTCCCGTAACTTGTTCCTGTTTCTAAATCCTTTTCACCATCTTGCTCCATGCACATGGCTCATTTCCTTGCCCTCTTCAGATTTTGACTCAAATGCCTCTTCCTCTGGGACACTTGGTCTGAATACTAAATTGACAGCAGCATCAGTCCCTGGCATTTCTGGCTTGATTGTCCTCTGGCTGCATGAACAATTAGCGTACACCTAGCTGGTTAATTTGATGTCATCTCCTATGCTTGCCTGGAAGCTCCTCGTTTGTCCGTGACTCCATCTCTGATACCTGGAATCGTACTGGTCACAGAATAGGCACTTGGCAAACATCATTTTTTAACTAATTTATTATTTTTTTATGTGTATCAGTGTACTGTCTGCATGTAGGTTGGTACACCCATGTCATGCAATGCTGCGGAGGTCAGAAGAGGGCATCAGATTCCCCTGGAACTGGAGTTAAAGACTGTTCTTAGCCGCCATGTAGGTGCTGGGAATCGAACCCAGGTCCTCTGCAAGAGCAGTCGGTGCTCTTAACCACTGAGTCATCTCTCCAGCCCTGGCAAACATCTTTTAAGATAAACATTTTTGAGGGTCTGGAGAGATGGTTCAGCAGTTAAGAGCACTGGCTGCTCTTGCAGAGGATCCAGGTTCAATTCCCAGCACTGACATGGTGGCTAATAACCATCTGCAACTCTAGTTCCAGGGAATCCAACTCCCTCTTCTGACCTTCATGGGCATTGCACGGCATGAGTGCACTCACCTACATACAGACATTAGACTCATACACATAAAATTAAAATGATAAATAAAAATACTTTAAAAAGATAAACATTTTTGAGTAAATAAATTGCAGTGTTCAAGACTTGGTGGTGTCTGGAGTTAGCCTCGCTCCTCTTGGAGCCACTGCCTCTGGGAGCCACTGCCTGTGGGAGCCAGCTCATCCCCCTGCGCCCTTCTTCTGAGGATAGCAGGGTTTTCTGGAACATTCTACCTGTCACAACCTGCATTTCTTGGAAGGAGAGAAACCTCTGTCCTCTGAGGGCAGATCTAACGTCTGGAAAGTTCCCACTGTTAAGTTGTAGCCAAGCCCTGGGAAATAGCTTGATGATGAACCCAGATAGTATAACCCAAAGTTCCAAATAGTCTCCCTGGAAAGCAGTAAGATCAAACGGACTACAGGCAATTTCTAAGAAATTCCAGAATGATCTGAACCAAGACAGCCTCCCTGGAAGCAAGCTGGCAGCCTGAGTAGCTAGCCCCAGGCCCCTTGACGCTAGCTGAAAAGGAAAGAACATTAATTCATGAGAATGCGGTAATAAGTTCCTGAAGGGGCTACTTGCACGGACCTCGTGCTCACCCACATACAACTTCTGAGACACTGAGGAGTAAAGAGCAACTGTCCCTACATTTAGATGGTACCTTGGATACCAGGCCTGGGGTAGGAGCTAAGAAGGCTGTGGAGAGGGATTCACAGGGAGGGGAATGGAGACGGACCCTTCCTTTCCACACCTGAGCTTCCTACCATAGTCCCCCTAGCATCCTGGAGGCCCAAGAGGAGGAAGGGCTGTACCTACAACCTAGATCCATCCCAAGACAGGACAGCAGATCAATCATGACCTGCTAACCCAGAAGAGGGAGTCCCCTGCTATTGACTCTGGCTTGTTCCATCTAGACGGCTCAGCTCCAGTTCCAGGGGTGAGGGGCCAGGGGTGGGTCAGGTTGTTGGGAAGGAGACCTATTGGACAGAATGATGCCAACTCTCCTCCACATGGAGGATCCTGGGATTGCTCACATTGCTCAGGGGGTCACCACAGCGATGCAGAAGGCTAGGAGAGCTTCCATTTTGCTAGGCCTGCCTGCATCTCTGCTCTGTGTCCAGGCAACTCTGCAGTGGCCTCAGCCACTGCTGATATATTACTTTGATTAGGACTGTCCTGAACAGTAGTACAGACTATACGTTGCACAAATATACCACATTGAGGGTGCTAGTCACAGTGAATATTGTACATTTCTTACAATAATTCTAAGTAGGTAGCAGGAATCATTCTAACAAAAATAGTGTATCGTGACAATTTTCTAATAGGTGGAAGTAAAGCACCTTGAATCAATGGGTGCCTACCGTTATTTCAGTGACAGTCTAACAGCAGCCCTGCTTAGAAAAGAGCCACCAAGGGCAGCACAGACAGGACAGCTCGACGTGCTATGCTAGGCATCTGGGGAAGGGAATGGTGACTGCCGCCCTAGCTGTCCAGAACTGCTGTGGCAGTGACACCTCAGGAGCTGCATCTGCTCTTGATGTTGCTGCCCAAGTAGGGGTCCTTCCACAAGCATCACTGGATGGCCACGCCTCTGACAGCCAATCAGCTGGCGCCTCTCCTCAAGCAACAGGGACTGGGGGCAGGGGAAGAGCTTGGGAGAGTGAGGAACAGCCCCGTGCCCCTCGGAGCACTCCATGGAGCACAGTTCTCGAAGGTCCTGGCAGGTAGCTTGTCTCTGCATGCTGCGGGATGGCGAGGTTGTTGGCCTGGCAGGGGTTGCAAGCTCAACTCCTTCCAGTGGTCCGCAGGCCATGGAAGCACGGGAAGTGGTGGGATGAGAAATGGGGACTAGCAAGGGATGGCAGAAACAAGGACAGCGGTCAGCAGGGGCAGCAGCTCTGCATGGCAGTGGGCAGTGCTGCTGGAAACCAGCTCAGGGAGGCCTGACCTTCCTGGACTTTTAAAATGTTTTATTACATATTACATTTTTTAATTTTTTTTTTTTATGTGTCTGAGTGTACTGTCTGCATGTAGGTTGGTGCACCTGTGTCGTGAAATGCCTCTGAGGTCAGAAGAGGGTGTCGGATTTCCCTGGAACTGGAGTTAAGGATGGTTCTTAGCCGCCATGTGGGTGCTGGGAATGGAACCCAGGTCCTCTGCAAGAGTAGTTGGTGCTCTTAACCGCTGAGCCGTCTTTCCAGCCCCTACATTTTACATTTTAGTTCGTGAATAAATTCTGTGTAGGGAGGGTGCGTATGTGCAGCAGAGGACAACCTGCAGGAGGCGTTTCCCTGCTTCCGCCCGGGATGGAGCTCAGGTTGTCAGGCTTGGCGGCAGTGCCTTTGGGGTCATCTCGCCAGCCCTCCGCCCTTCACGGCCAGCTGATCAGAAGCACAGCAGCAGCAGCAGCAGCAGCATGGCAGCTGAGAACTGTCTTTAACTCCAGTTCCAGGGGAATCCGATGCCCTCTTCTGACCTCCGTGGCATTGCATGACACGGGTGCACAAACCTACATGCAGATGGTACACTCATACACATACAAATAATAAATTAAAAATTTTTTATTAATTTTATTTATGTATGTGTATGAATGTACTGTCTGCATGCAGGTCTGTGCACCCGTGTCGTGCAATGCTGCAGAGGTCAGAAGAGGGTGTTGGATTCCCCTGGAACTGGAGTTCTCCTGGAATTGGAGTTTCAGATGGTTCTCGGCCGCCAAGTGGGTGCTGGGGATCAAACCCGGGTCCTCTGTAAGAGCGGTCGGCGCTCTTAACCGCTAGGCCATTTCTCCAGCCCCCCAAATAATAAATTTTTAGCCAGGCGTGGTAGTGCACGCCTTTAATCCTAGCACTTGGGAGGCAGAGGCAGGCAGATCTTTGTGAGTTCAAGGCCAGCCTGGTCTGCAGAGTAAGTTCCAGGACAGCTGGGGCTACAGGGAGACCCTGTCTCAAAAAGACAAAAAAAAAAAAAAATTTCTAGAATTAAAAGAAGCTACTGGGGCTGAGGCCTCTTCTACCCCTGTTCACACTCCCCCATTACCCCTTTACTCCCACCAGGCCTACAGGTCCCAGAGACCTCAATGATATGGTATTGCCCTTTGGAGGAGGGGGAAGATAAGCCAGGGTAGGCTGAGAACTAGCCTGACTGCTAGGCTTTCTCCTCAGTGTCCCAGTGAAGGAAGTGCTTCCTGGTGTCCTTAAGCAAGGAGTCAACTGCTTAGAAACCCAAGGCCAGAACACAGCTGGTGACTTCCTGCTGGGAATGGGGATCTGTAGAGGGTCGGCCAAGAACCCTCCACCAGCCCAGGTAAGCTGCTTAGAGCCCTCGGGTAAGGCCTAGAGACTGGACAGGATTGGGGTCAGAACTTCTTCCCTTTGCTTATTCTTGACCTTTCCGTCTCCATCTTCAATGAACCCCCCTCCCCAGAGGTCCCCACTGCTCCTGCCACATGCTCATCCTCCTTTCAGGCTTGTGTCCTTCACTTCGTCTTTATACAGGAAGCAGTGCTGCCTAAACCATACCCAGCTCTCTGCTGGGTGCAGCTTCAGTCAGCTGTGTGCTGAGCTACAGGTCTCCAGGACTCAGTGCACATAGCAAATAAATGCATGAGTCCCAGAGCCCCCAGCCCTGGGCCAGCTGCACGGCTGGCCTGAATTCTTCCCTCATTCTCCCCAGCCTCCAGCATCCCTCGGAACCTCCTTGATTGCTCTCTGGCTGGCTCCAGCTAAGCTTCTTCATCTTACTATTTGATTCTGAACATTTTCAACATAAAGAAAAATTGAGTGCCAGGCGTGGTGGCGCACGCCTTTAATCCTAGCACTTGGGAGGCAGAGGCAGGCGTATCTTTGTGAGTTTAAGGCCAGCCTGGTCTACAGAGTCAGTTCCAGGACAGCTGGGGCTACAGGGAGACCGTCTCAAAAAGACCAAAAAAAAGAAAAAAAAAAAAAAAAAAAAAGGAAATAAACAATGAATACCACACACTTACCTTTTGCTTCTATGATTATTTGTAGAAGGTTCTAAAAAAAACAAAATTACCCAACCTATTTGCTTTATTGCCTGTCCGCCCATATCTGACCCTTCAGCTTTGCCGTTTCCATGTCCTGTAGGCGTGGCTGTTCAGCGACCACCTCATCCAGCAGCTGGGGAAGTGCCTGGCCACCACCTCCACCTTAATGTCTTCCTCTGGATCCCCAGTAACACTGCAAACGTGCAACCCAAGAGAAGGCAAGCAGGTAAGCTTCTTCCCCACCCGCAGGTGGTCAGGAGCCCCAGGGCACGTGCTGCAGGCACCAAAGACCCTGATAGACGAGTCCCAGCTTCAGGCGCCTGCTCGTAGATAAGCCCTCCAGAGAGAGGGTCTGTGGAGCCCAAAGTGGCATCTGAGTCCAGCATGTTATTTCACTCCAGAGGAAATACTTCAGCTAAGTGGGTTTTTTTTTTAATTTTTTTTTTTATTTTTGTGTGTGTATGAATGTGCTGTCTGCATGTAGGTCTGTGTACCCGTGTCATGCAATGCCGCGGAGGTCAGAAGAGGGTCTCAGATTTCCCTGGAACTGGAGTCCTCCTGGAATTGGAGTTACAGACGGTTCTCAGCCGCCATGTGGGTGCTGGGAATCGAACCCAGGTCCTCTGTAAGAGCAGTCGGTGCTCTTAACTGCTAGGCCATCTCTCCAGCCCTTCAGCTAAGTGTTTTTAACATTATTCCTGCCAGTCTGAGGGCAAGAACAATTTGTCTTGTTAATGCTACATGCCTGGCCCTTGACAACTATGGAGGTCAAACAAGTGCCAACCCTGACTGCCAGCCTGTGCTTAGGAGTTTTACATGGACCATCGCATCTCCTCTTCCCTTACTGTGTAGCAAGTAAGCCAAGACTTCCTGGACACACAGACTAGTAGGGCAGGAAGGGAGCTAACGAGGCTCTAACCCAGGTCAGTGTGATTCCTAAGCCCATAGTCTGAACCAGAATTTAATAAGGATTTCTTGACTACTGGCTGATGGGAAAACTGTGGCCAGATACAGTGATTTGCATGATCAGCCTTGGGGAAGTTTAGAAGGAAACACTGATGCTTACAAAAATGAGGTCACTTGCACAGGTCATACATATCTCAGCCGGTGATGGAGAACTGGAAGCCACATTTATGGAGTCAGCCCCTCTCTTCTCTGATGCCCTCTTCCTGGCTGAAGGAGTTCCCTGTTTCCCAGAACACGGGATCCAAGGCCTGTGTCCCCCCAGCCTTTCCCCTGCTCACCCCAGTGGCAGCACAGCAGGTCTTCCGATCATGCAAGAGTGAGGAGAGGAGTGCCTGCCTCTCAGAACCGGCCTGCGGGGCTCTCTTCCCACCTCTCTTCTGTTTGCCTGGGTCAGCTCTTTCTTTAGGGATGATTGGAAATTTGGTATTCTGTTCTGGAAAAGCAGCCACTTCTCTCTCTCTCTCTCTCTCTCTCTCTCTCTCTCTCTCTCTCTCTCTCTCTCCACACACACACACACACACACACACACAGAATGCTAGAGCTTGCTGGGTTGCCTTGTCCTCTGCGCTGCCCTGCAGTGGGGCTGGCTGGTTCTGCCCTTCAGCAAGAGCCTCAACCCCATCCTGAGAGGAAAGCCTTGAGGCCATGAACACCTCCTCCATGTGAAGGCCAGAGCTTGTGAATATCTGCCCAGGAGGCTCTGCTGAAATACTTCTATACAGTACTTTGTGAGCCACAAGATTGCTCAGTGGGTAGAGGCGCTTGTTACTTGCTGCCATTTCTGGTGACCTGAATTTGATCCCTGGGATCAAACATGGTCACTGGCTGCATGGATTCTGCTCCTACAACCCTGCCAGGCCCCTGAGCACTCTGGGTTCCATGCCTCTCCGCACCATGGAGGACTCTCTCACTGCCAAAGCCTTCTGGAATCTGAACTTTAATCTTCCTGGCCCCAATTTGGATCTGATTCCAACCAAGACCAATTGGGCTTCATGTGTCCTAGGGGCACGTCAGTGTGAAGTCATGTGCAGTGGCGTCCCAGCTCAGTCCTTCCCCAGGCTCCTCACTCATACAGTGGGGGCTGGGGGGCTGCTCCTGCCCAGTCTGTGGAATCTGCAGACACCAAGTCTGTGGGGATAGGAGACTGCCTGGATGTATAGTATCTCTGAAAATGGCTCAAAATTGAGTGGCTTCCAGGAGAGTTAGTAAAAGTGACTGCCTGGTTGGAAGCGAGAATTCTAACATTGGATAATTTATCCATTCTTCACTGCCCTGAGTATTTACCCCACACCAAGAAAAGTGGAGATCATGTTGGTCATAGGAGGACAGAAAGAGGGGCATGGGTTGGCTCCCAAGGCACTTATAACTGGTGAGGGAGGTGAAATAGGCAGTGCAGCCACTGCACTACTGGAGGCCAGATGTGGCAGCAGTAAGCATGGCTGCACAGCCCAGAGAGGCCCCTGCCACCTAGACATGTGGTTGGCAGGATCCCCCCAGGAGGTGATGGCCATAGTATTTCCAGGTTGGCATTGTTAGAGGTTTGGCCAATGGAATTAAATGTGAGGGACTAGAAGAACACAAGGCAGTAGCGTGCTATGAGTCTCAGGGGGACACATGCTGTCTCCCACCCACTGCCCCTGGTGCTGAGGTCACACGTGAGAGCCTACTACAACCCCCACCTCCCACGCTGCCCACCCCACCTTCCCTGCAGCCTTCATCCTGACCCCAGAGCCGGGGGCAGCTCACTTCTGTCCCCTGGATGCTTAGTAAAAACACAAGCTCTGCCACCTCTTATGGAGGACAGGGTGGACCCAAGAAAGGAGATGGTGGGGCTGGAGAAATGGCTCAGCAGTTAAGAGCACCAACTGCTCTTGCAGAGGACCCAAGTTCGATTCCCAGCACCCACATGGCAGCTAAGAACCATCTTTAACTCCAGTTCCAGGGGAATCCAACACCTTCTTCTGACCTCCGTGGCATTGCACGACATGGGTGCACCAACCTACATGCAGACAGTACATTCATACACATAAAAAAGTTAAAAAAAAAAAAAGGGGAGATGGTTGCATGTAAGGAAAGTAGGAGAGAAACAATAAAGCTGATCCCTTTGCTATTCATTCTTCTCTGAATCTTAAATCCTGGGTCTTGGCCTTCTTTGTGCTCCAGATAATACAGTATCTGCTGTCTAGGCCCTTCTAAAATATTCTATGGGAACAGCTCTTCCCCCTCACCTTGTCAGACCTGAGAGAGGATGTCAGGAGCTCCTTCATGACTCTGCCACAGAGAACCCGAGTTCTCTGCCCCTCCCTCCCGCCGCATGCCATGCCAGCAGAGACTGTAGGTACCTGACTGACAATCATTGGCCAAGTCAGGCACGTAGGGTACAGGAAGAAGAAATTGTGTTTTCCAGGAAGAGGGAGTTCACCTAGGCAAGGACTTGCCAACTCAGTAGCTATAGAGAGCTGGTGAGGAAGCTGTTAGAGGAGAAGAGTTAGGGCCAGGCAAGGACCCTGGTGAACTGGAGAACAGGAACTCCATGTAAGATAGAGAGCAGGCAGAGCCTCAGCCCAGCCAGCTGATGCTCCATGAGAAACCAGGCCAGTGTCCAAAGAGAGCTTAGAAATGAAGATTTGTATGTGACAGCAAAGCCAAGTTTTAAATAACATTGTGTAGGCCAAATAAAACACATCTCTGGGTTGGACGCAGCCCATGGGCATCAGTGTTGCCTCCTTTGATCTAGACAGTAACTTTGTGCCACGCCAGAGAAGCGAGTGCCCCAGAGAGGGACAGGCTTTAAGAAGGGACAGGGTGTGTTTTAAATGAGGGGGATATGGGCTGGGGAGATGATGGCACAGTGCATGAAGTGCTTGCTGTTCAAGCTGAGGATTTGAGTTTGGATCAAGCACCCACAAGGAAGTCTAGGCTCAGCCTGCAGTCTCTGGGGAGATGGACATGAAGATCCCTGGGGCGTGCTGGCCATCCAGTCTAGTGGGATCAGTGAGCTCCAGGTTCAGCAAGAGACCCTGCCTCAGAAAATAAGGTGGATAACGATAAAGACAGACCTGCATCAACTTCTGGCCTCCGTGAATGCACATGTGCGCACATGCATGCATAATATGAGCACATACATATGCATATACTGCATGCACACACATGCATAACATATGAACACATACCTATGCATATACTACATATGAGCACATACCCATGCACATACTACATATGAACACATGCATATACCACATATGAGCACATACCCATGCATATACTACATATGAACACATACCCATGCATATACTACTATGAGCACATACCCATGCATATACTACATATGAACACATACCTTATGCATATACTACATATGAGCACATACCCATGCATATACTACTATGAGCACATACCATGCATATACTACTATGAGCACAGACCCATGCATATACTACATATGAGCACATACCCATGCATATACCACATATGAGCACATACCCATGCATATACTACATATGAACACATACCCATGCATATACTCCATATGAACACATACCCTTGCATATACTACATATGAGCACATACCCATGCATATACTACATATGCATATACTACATGCACACACAAATAAGTAAATAAATAAATGAAGGTGGCATGTTCTAGGTGTACGCAGTGTTGTGTCCACACAGGTGAAATGAAGGTACAAAGAACTTTTTTGTCCTCGTGGTGCTGGACATACAGCTTGCAGCCTTGCCCAGGTCAGGTGATGACTCTATCACTGAGCCGCACCCCAGCCCATTTATCGTTGTTTGTAACCATTTTCTCCTTCCTTTTCCCTCTCCCTTATACCCAGAAATGGAGGAGAAAAGGATCTTTCATCCAGCATTCAGTCAGCGGCCTCTGCCTGGAGACAAATCCTGCGCAGGTGGTGACCAACAAGTGTCAGGCGGATGCCCCGGCCCAGCAATGGCAGCTGCTGCCACACACATGATGGTAGCCCCAGCCTCCTGTCCTTTTTGCATGAGACTTGGGGACTGGAAGGGGATAGGGTGGGGGAGTGTCAAGGGGGCCGTTTCCATCTCCACATTTCTGTCAGGACCGTCAGCAAACACCCCTACCACAAGTTTCTCCACAGCTAGTTCAGGGAGGGCAGAGGCCGTGCCCTTTGCACCACCCCAGCCTTGCTCTGGGAGAGGAGACAGTTCGTGTGCCACCCTCATCGGGCAGAGACCCAGTAGGTGCTCCTGGCCTCTGTCCTCTCCTGTGGCCTTTCTGAGGCCCCGATAATGATGTGTGAGCCTTTTCTTTGCTGCCTGGGGAGAACAAGGGCAGAAGGCCACAGAGGGGCCAAGTGTGGTCACAAGGCGGCCTGAGGTCAGCATGAGAGGAGAGGTGACAACATGTACGGAGAGGATGAAGGCTAGGAAGGGAGGAGGTGCAGAGAGGCTGCCAGCAGAGGCAGCTGGAGAACAGGAAGGAGTGAGAGGCTCAGCCTGGGGGCTGAGGGAGGGAGGGAGGGAGGGAGGGAGGGAGGGAGGGAGGGAGGGAGGGAGGGAAGCACCCTAGGAGCAGAGGATGGGGATTTGAGAACAACATGGATGGACCACAGTGAAGCACCAGGACATTATCCCGCCCCAGCTTTGCCAGGCCCAGGGCCCAAGTCCAACATAAGCCCGTCATCCTCACTGCATAGAGGACCACAGTCATCCTCACTGCATAGAGGACCACAGTCATCCTCACTGCATAGAGGACCACAGTCATCCTCACTGCGTAGGGGACCACAGTCATCCTCACTGTGTAGGGGACCACAGTCGTCCTCACTGCATAGGGGACCACAGTCGTCCTCACTGCATAGGGGACCACAGTCGTCCTCACTGCTTAGGGGACCACAGTCGTCCTCACTGCATAGGGGACCACAGTCGTCCTCACTGCATAGGGGACCACAGTCGTCCTCACTGCATAGGGGACCACAGTCGTCCTCACTGCATAGGGGACCACAGTCGTCCTCACTGCATAGGGGACCACAGTCGTCCTCACTGCGTAGGGGACCACAGTCGTCCTCACTGCATAGGGGACCACAGTCGTCCTCACTGCATAGGGGACCACAGTCATCCTCACTGCGTAGGGGACCACAGTCATCCTCACTGCATAGGGGACCACAGTCATCCTCACTGCATAGGGGACCACAGTCATCCTCACTGCATAGAGGACCATAGTCATCCTCACTGCGTAGGGGACCACAGTCTTCCTCGCTGCGTAGGGGACCACAGTCTTCCTCGCTGCGTAGGGGACCACAGTCGTCCTCGCTGTGTAGGGGACCACAGATGTCTTCACTGCATGGGGGACCACAGTTTTCCTCACTGCATAGGGGACCACAGTCTTCCTCACTGTGTAGGGGACGGCAGTCCTCACTGCATAGGGGACCACAGTTGTCCTCACTGCATAGGGGACCACAGTTGTCCTCACTGCATAGGGGACCACAGTTGTCCTCACTGCATAGGGGACCACAGTTGTCCTCACTGCATAGGGGACCACAGTTGTCCTCACTGCATAGGGGACCACAGTTGTCCTCACTGCATAGGGGACCACAGTTGTCCTCATTGCATAGGGGACCACAGTTGTCCTCACTGCATAGGGGACCACAGTCTTCCTCACTATGTAGGGGACTGCAGTCATCCTCACTGTGTAGGGGACTGCAGTAATCCTCACTGCATAGGGGACCACAGTCCTCACTGCATAGGGGACCACAGTCTTCCTCACTGCGTAGGGGACCACAGTCCTCACTGCATAGGGGACCACAGTCCTCACTGCATAGGGGACCACAGTTGTCCTCACTGTGTAGGGGACTGCAGTAATGCTCACTGCAGAGGGGACCACAGTCTTCCTCACTGCGTAGGGGACCACAGTCCTCACTGCATAGGAGACCACAGTCGTCCTCACTGTGTAGGGGACCACAGTCTTAGCAGGAGATTGCAAAGGACTCTGGAGCTTAATTTATTAAGTGGACTCTGCTTCCACCTGGACACAGGTCAGGCTGAGACTTGCTCTTTTGAGCCTTTACGACCAGTCAGTCCCCTGTCTCAACTGCCTGGCTCTGTGGCTCACACTTTGGAACACCCCATCCATCTTTATTCACTGTTTTGGATGCCCACTTCTCAAAGATCTTTGTTTCTATAAATATAGCACCATGGGACCTCTTTTCTGGAGTGAGACCACCCCCTAATCAGTAGGGGCCAAGTCACTCAGGACAAACCTCATCCTTAGGCCCCTTTCCAAGTAGGAGCAGTTCCCTCCAAACGCCAGCTGTTGCAGTGGGCTGGGAGCTGGCTGGTGGCTCCTGTCTGTGCGGAGAATGTCCAGCTCTCCCCAGCCTTACTGCTGAGAACACAGGTGCCACGACTCCCCGTGGCCTTGTCCTAGAATCTCCCCTGCCATTCCCCTGTGTCCCACTCCCTGCCACCAGTGGCTTAGACAGTATGATCTTGGGTAAAAGACTGTTGGTAACCAGAGCCCCTCCAGTCTCCCAAACCAAACCAAACCAGCCCGAGGTGGGCGCTGCCACTCCAGAAGTACTCAGTCTTTGATAGACCAGACAGCCATACACTTGGGAATCCACGGATTCCAGAAGTTGTAGAAGTCCCCAGAATTTGTCCCAGTATATTGCATGTGTGTGAACATACACAATTTCTTAGGGGAGAGAGTCTGGATTTCTCCTGCTTCTTAAAGCGGTCCCTGGTGTGCAGAGGGTCCGAGCCTCCGCTCTGGAGCAGAGCTACCATCCTTCTGAGCTGACACCTTCATCTCCCTCCCTGCTGTGCCCTGACTCTCCACATGGCCCTTGGAACTGGAAGCTAACTATCTGGTCTGCAGCGTCCACTCTGGAAGGCTCTCCAGCAGTTTCTGTGCACCTCTGTTCTCACCAGCATCCTCTCACCAGTGCTCCTGTGCCAAGTACGTATGCATCCCTGGGCTCAGCTGAGGGGCCCTTCGCCTCGGTGACCAAGCTTCTCCCATCCCGTTATGATGTCTCATCCACCACCACCTGGCCTTGGATCCCTCGTCCATCTGGGAAGCCGCCTGCTGCAGTCCTGGACAGAACTGGTGCCAAGGTGGAAGCCTTTCCTGGGGGCTTGGGCCTGCTCCAGTGTGGACCATGGGGCTGAGAGCCTGGGCTTCTCTGTGAATGTAAGGACTGCTTCTCTCTCTCCATTTCCTGTGGTCAGACCAGGCTTAGCACTTGTCAGCTGTCCTTTGTGGGGACTCAGTCCAACTCTGTTTTGCTTTTCCTCTTCTTGACCAAAGCATGTGCCACTAACTGTCCTTGAGGACACTGTCCTTATGAAACACACCTGGAATAAAACCACTTCTTAAATGCTCATGTGTGTCAGTTCATTCATGTCTAACTTTCTAAAACCTTGAGTTAGGCCCCTGTGCTGGATAGCTTTAGTGTCAACTTGACACACCTGGGTTGAGGAAGCCTCAATTGGGGAATTGGCTCCATTGGATTGGCCTGTGGCCACATCTGTGGAGTATTGTCTGATTGTCGAGCAGTGTGGGAGGGCCCAGCCCACAATGAGTGGTGCCACCCTGGGCAGGTTGTTGTGTACCGTATAAGAAGGCAGGCTGGGCATGAGCCAGGGGAGCAAGCCAGTGAACAGCATTCCTCCATGGCCTGTGCTTCAGCTCCTGCCTCCAGGTTCCTGCCCTGAGTTCCTGCCTTGGGCTCCCTAAGTGATGAACTGTGACCCAGGAGATGTAAGCTGAATAAACCCTTTCCTCCCCAAGTTGGTGTCGGTCAGAGTGTTTTGTCACAGCAATGGAAGACAAACTAGAACAGAAATTGGTACCAGACGAGTGGGGTATTGCTGTGACAGACCTGACCTTGGTGTTTTGGGGAAGGATTGTGGAGGCGTTTGGAACTTTGGGCTGGGAAGATCATTGAATGCCTAAAGATTGTTGCTGTGGAGCTTGGAGCAGTTTTGCTGAAGGAGTTGTAGAAGATGGAGGCCTGGCTTGTGAAGTTTCTAGTTTCAAAGGAGAGCAGAGATCATCAGGACTGTGTAATCTGTGGGTTCTGGTCAGCTGGGGCTGTGGAGAATCAGCTGTAAGTAACAAGAGACCAGAACCTGAAGTGAAACTTTTGTGGTACTGGGGCAATTGATGCTGGTTAGCTGGGGCTGAAAAATCAGCTGTAAGTAACAAGAGACCAGCATCACTGAGGTGAAATCTTCTGGGGAGAATATCTTCAAGGTCAGCACACAGAAGCTGTGACCCAGAAAGGGCCTGAGCCTCCATCTCGAGCCAGAAGCCGGACTTGGTAACGTGTAAGAGTCTCCTATATGGTTCCGGTGTTGAAATTTGAGGGGGTCACAGAGAGCAGCCGAGGCTTGGCACTGTGAGAGGTCAGGAAAGACCATTGGTGGAAGTGCACCTCGGTTGCTGTGAAGACCCCAGGATTGCAGGGGTCATGGAGAGAAGCTGAGGCTTTGCACCAGGAGAGGTCAGAAGAGACCATTGGTGAAGGTGCTGCCTCAGTTTCAGTAGCGACCCCAGCTTTTTGGAGATGCCGGTACCCTGGGACGACCACCAAGAGCAGCGGTAGGTGTAGAATGGAGTCGGCCTGGGCCTGCGAGATGAGTGTGCCACGGACGGCAGAGTCGGAGAGGGGGAGCTGCCGAGACCCTTTGGAGCCCAGAAGATCGTGAGTGAATCCCAGGTGTCCAGCCTTGAGCTACTTTGCTGGACTTAGGTTTTGTTTGAGAGTGCCTGATTCTTCCCTTTGAAATAAGACAGTACTTGTTTTGGATTTTACAGCAGCCCACAGTTAAGAGACTTTTAATAGACTGTGAACTTTTAAGTGTTTGGACATTTTAAGGACTGTGGGGCTTTTAAGGTTGTACTGTCTTAGGTTGTGATTAATGTTAACATCATACTTTGGGGATAAGAACTGGAAAGGTGGTGGTTTAATAGTGATGTGTTTTGTGTGTCAAGTTGACAAGGGGTCAATTGTGCTGGATAGCTTTAGTGTCAACTTGACACACCTGGGTTGAGGGAGCCTCAATTGGGGAATTGGCTCCATTGGATTGGCCTGTGGCCACATCTGTGGAGTATTGTCTTGATGGTCGAGCAGTGTGGGAGGGCCCAGCCCACAATGAGTGGTGCCACCCTGGGCAGGTTGTTGTGTACTGTATAAGAAGGCGGGCTGGGCATGAGCCAGGGGAGCAAGCCAGTGAACAGCATTCCTCCATGGCCTGTGCTTCAGCTCCTGCCTCCAGGTTCCTGCCCTGAGTTCCTGCCTTGGGCTCCCTAAGTGATGAACTGTGACCCAGGAGATGTAAGCTGAATAAACCCTTTCTTCCCCAAGTTGGTGTCGTTCAGAGTGTTTTGTCTCAGCAATGGAAGACAGACTAGGACAGCCCCCCTGCTTATGGGGCGTCAGGTCTCTATTCTGTAAAAATGAACTTGCTCCTGGTGAATCCTCTCCTGCATCTGGGGGCCAACTGTTCTGTGGGGAGTCAGCAGGAAGCCCTGCTACTAGGACAGCCTGGGACCAGAGCCCAGGAACCAGCATGTCAGACTGAGCCTAGGCTCCTTGTCACCTGCCACTAGGCCCTATTGTTGCTTAGAAATAGAGATCCCAGGGCTTCTCAGAATAGATACAGCCATCCCACCAAGCTTGCTTTGAACAACCTCTCCTTCCCCGAGAGCTGTACTTCCCAGAGCCCCGCCCCCCACCCTGCTGTACCCATGAGAAGGTAGCAACAATTTGAAACAGCAAAAATTATTCTAGAAGAGTCCTATCAGCCTAGGCCTGCTTGATCATGTAGCAGATGCTCTGCCTAATAGTTTCCATAGAAACCAATAGACAACCTCTACCATTTCTGTGATCAGAAGTTAACCTACCTAGATAAAAATAAATACTGATTTGTCACATAGATGAACTGCAGTGGACTGGCCAGGGCAGCCCTGACCCCTCTTCCTCCCTGCCACTTACCTTGAGGAAGGTAGCCGATGTTCCCAGAATGTCTGACCTGAGGGGCCTGGAGCAGTCTGACTGACTACAGTGCACACAGCTTGGGTACAGCCTCTGTTCCTTGCTGGAGCTCCTGAGCGCAGTCTCCATTCATCCCTCTGTCCCTCCATCCCCTCTAGGAACCCAGCTGACTGCCAGCTCCTTCTCAGGGCCCCTCCTGGCTAGTGAGTGAGCTTTCCACTCTCCTCACTTCCCAGCCTTGAGCTCTCTGCTGGAGACAGGCTTTTTTCCTGTTCCCTTCCAAATCTGCCTCTTCAGAGACCTGAGTTTTTTTGTTACTGTTTTGGGGGCTTGGGGTTTTTTTAATTTTTTTTTCTGGCGCCACCCCAGTTTGCCCTGGGAACTAAGGCTTTTTCCTGGGACATTAGCAGCTCCTGGAAGAATCAAGACCTCACATGAGCCTGCAGGGGAGTCTTCAGTGCCAGGCTGGGGCAACAGAGGGTTGTTTACTTTAGGGCTCGTCTCTCCAGTAGGAAGCAGTTCCTGGATCCTGAAACTTGGCTTCCTTTTTTTTTAATGTTTTGTCTGGTTGGTTGGCTGGCTGGGTCACTGGTTGGATTTTGCAGTGCTAGGGACAGGTCCTGGTCCTAGGCAAGCGCTCACCAGTTGACTGGTACTCCCGTTTGCAATTGTGAAAAGTAATCCTGACGGCACCACAGGGCTTCAGAACTCTTCCTCCACACTGCCTGGGGTGTGGTCCTCAGCACCAGGGAATAGAAACGGAAACCTGGAAAGGCCAGAGTTCACCATGTCCCCGGGACCACACCCAACAATGTTTGTCTGATGTTTTTATGTCCCATGTGATCTGAGTCACAGCTCTTCCAGCAGGGAGGGGACCCAGAGTGGGCCTTTCTGCCAGGCACTCAGACATGGCCATGGACCACGCTCTCCTGGTCAGATGCTGCTGGTGGACTAGGCCGGCCATATTGAATCTGGCACCATCTGAGCACAGCCCTCTCCTGCTGGACCCAACCCATGAAGTGCAGGGAGGGCAGACAATGGGCTCAGACTCAAAAGACCCCATCAGCTGGGTTTGGCCCACGCTGTAGCTTACTAGCCACATGTAAAATGGAGGCCTTCATAACCCTAGAGGATTTTTATGAGCACTTATTTACTTAATGATTCCAAAGCATCTGGACCTCTGATTATTTTGTAAGCCTGTGTTATTGCTGCTATTAATATCATTTTCTAGCTGGGCAGGTGGTGACCCTTGTAATTCTACCACTCTGAAGGCGAGATCACGAGTCTGAGACCAGACTGCGCTACATGAGAACCTGTCTCAAAACAATTGACAAGGCTTGACCTCATAAGTCTCAGGATGACTCTCCAGAATGTGGATTTCCACAGAGGTGGGAGAGTGGGCAATTGTTTAGGTTAAGTGGGTCACAGTCATCCAGTGGTCTTGGTCCACAGTCATCCAGTGGTCTTGGTCCTACAGTCATCCAGTGGTCTTGGTCCTACAGTCATCCAGTGGTCTTGGTCTTACAGTCATGCTGTGGCTTTGACACTGACCTCCTTCACTTTGATGGGTGCTGGCAAGTTGGCAGGCTCTGGGCAGCAGTGTTAGCCCTGAGAGATGGCTTTGTAAATGTTCCAGGCACCTATAGAACCATCATTATGTGCATCACAGAGCTCAGGATAGTGTGCCGAGTACCTACCCAACTAGGGACTCAGGATAAGCTCAAAGAACCTTCTGGAGGTCAAGGCTGTCCAGTTCCTAATACCAGATAGCTAAACTATCCTCTGCTCCCTCCCCTTTCCTTCCTTACCTTGAGGTTTAATCTGTAATCTTCTACTCATTCTTTTCTTGCAATGCCAGATAAGTACTCTACACTGAGCTATACATTAAAAATAATATTGGGGCCGGGCGTGGTGCGCACACCTTTAGTCCTAGCACTGGGAGGCAGAGGCAGGCGGATCTTTGTGAGTTCAAGGCCAGCCTGGTCTACAGAGTGAGTTCCAGGACAGCTGGGGCTACAGGGAGACCCTGTCTCAAAAAGACCAATAAATAAATAAATAAATAAATAAATATTTATTTATTTATTTACATTTATTTTTTTTTTTTTTTTTTTTTTTGTTCTTTTTGAGAGGGGTCTCCTGTAGCTCCAGCTGGCCTGGAACTTGTATGTAGACTAGGCTGGCCTTGAACTTATGGAGAGCCACCTGCCTCCCAAGTGGCTGGGATAAAGGCATGTGCCACCACACCCTGTGTTTAAAATTATTTTAACTTTGTATGAATGTTTTGCCTGCATGTGGTAGTACACCCACATCCTGCAATGCCTGTGGAGGCCAAAAGAGGGTGCCAGAGCCCCCAAAACGAAAGTTAAGGATGGTTGTTAGCTGCCATATGGATGCTGGGAACTGAACCCAGGATCATTTGGAAGAGCAACCAGGGCTCTTAACCACTGAGTTATCTCTCCAGACCCAGCTATATATTTTTTTGAGAAAGGGTCTTATGTAGCCAGGCTAGCCTCAAGTTCACTATGTAAGCTGAAGACGACCTTGAACTTCTTGGTCCTCCTGCCTCTGAATGCTGGGATTAGGACGTGTGCTACACACCCGATTTTAGGAAGTCTCAGGATCAAATCCAGGGTGATTCCTAGATAGGTTTCCTTCCAAGTGAGCTACTTCCCTGGACCTTCTTTCTGCTTCCTCTTTGTGCTTTTGCTTTTTTTCTTTCTACCCTCTACCTTGCTATGTCTGTAACAGCTGCCCATTTTTATAGACCAATATGACTTCCAGAGGAGCCTCCTTACCATCTGCATTCTTGCCTTAAAAGAATCCGCCTGGGGCGGCAGGAGAGATAGCCTAGTGGTTAAGAGCGCCGACCGCTCTTACAGAGGACCCAGGTTCGATCCCCAGCACCCACATGGTGGCTGAGAACCATCTGTAACTCCAGTCTAGGAGACTCTAGTTCCAGGGGAATCCGAGACCCTCTTCTGACCCTCCACGGCATTGCACGCACGGGTTGCACTACATTCATCACATACAGAAATAAATAAATAAAAAAAAAAAGATCCAGGCTGTTCAGCATTTTGATCATCTTTGATCTCTGTTTTCTCTGGCCCTTGTCTCTCCTCTGTGATACAATGCAGCTCCTTGCTACAGAAGCCAGACCTGCTCCAACTTTATATTGCCACAGCCACCACATGAATGAATGAAAAGATAAGGCATTAAAGCTGGGTTTATTTATTTATTTTGGTCTTTTTGAGACAGGGTCTCCCTGTAGCCCCAGCTGTCCTGGAACTCACTCTGTAGACCAGGCTGGCCTTGAACTCACAAAGATCTGCCTGCCTCTGCCTCCTGAGTGCTAGGATTAAAGGCGTGTGCCACCACGCCTAGCTGGGTTTATTTTTTTCATTTTTCATTTTTTTTTTTGTCTTTTTGAGACAGGGTCTCCCTGTAGCTCCAGCTAGAACCCTCTCTGTAGACCAGGCTGGCCTTGAACTCACAGAGATTCCCTCTGCCTACTTCCTCCCATGCAACACCACATTTCTTAATGATAAATGTATTCTGGGGCTGCCAGTGTAGCTCAATGATAGAACACTTGCCTAACATGCATGAGGCCCTGTGTTCCATCCCCAGCATCATCAAAAACCAAGCCCAAGGGGTTGGAGAGATGGCTCAGTGGGTAGGAGCACCCACCATCTGCTCTTGTAGAGGAGCCATGTTCAATTCCCAGCACCCACATGGCAGCTAAGAACCATCTTTAACTCCAGTTCCAGGGAAATCCGATGCCCTCTTCTGACCTCTGTGGCATTGTACGACACAGGTACACCAACCTGAATGCAGACAGTACACTTATACACATAAAAAAAATAAAAAACCAAGCCCAAACAAAAGCATTCTTTTTTTTAAAAAAATTATTTTTTGTAGGATCCAACTATTTGACCACTTACTCAGTTGGTATCCCTGTTTTTTAGAATATTTTATTTATTATTTTTTATATGTGTGAGTATATTGCCTGCATGTGTGCAGTGCAATGCCCAAGGAAGTCAGAACTTACAGATGGATGTTAGCTCCATGTGGGTGCTGGGAACTGAACTTGGGTCCTCTGCAAGAACAGTCAGTGCTCTTAACCACTGAGCCATCTCTCCAGCCTCTATTATGATTTTTATGTGAGTGTATTGCTTTCATGTAAGTAGGTGCACCTGTGTCATGCAATGTCCACAGAGGTCAGAAGAGGGCATGAGGGGCTGGAGAGTTGGTTCAGTTCAGTGGTTAAGAGTACTGGTTGCTCTTGCAGAGGACCTGGGTTCAATTTCCAGCACTCACATGCTGGCTAACAATTATCTATAACTCAACTTCCAGTGAAATCCAATGCCCTCTTCTGACCTCCATGTGCATTGCACAACATGAGTGCACTTACATACATGCAGGCAATACACTCATACACATAAAAATAAAAATAATAAAAACAATTCTTAAAGAGGGCATCAAATCTCCTGGAACTGGAGTTGTGGATGGTTGTAGCTGCGATATGGGTGCTAGGAATTACCCGAGTCATTGGAAAGAGCAGCTACTGCTCACAACTGCTGAGGCATCTCTCTGGCCTCCAAAACATTCTTGTACTTAGAAATTAAGACATTCTTAAATATACGTCTCAAGCCCGCTATATGTTTTCTACCTTTTTCAGTTCTCATCTGCTTCTGGGGCATCCTAACAGCTCCTCTTTTCCTAGTCACAGGGCACTGGCTCTATATGAGGGCTGTTATGAGCTGAGCATTTTCTTGGGACCCAGAATCCTGGGAAAGCTACTATAAACAAGGAGTGAGGTAGGTTCTAACATGCCTGTTTAATGGATGAGGGAGTGGAGGCTCAGTAAGGGAAGAAAGCTGCCCAAAGTGTGTGTTCCCAAAGAGCAACCTCTTGAGCATCACCTCTTGGACTTACTAGAAATGAAAATGGGGCCCCTCCCCCAGGAAAGCTCTTCTGTTGTGGTTTTCTAAAAGGGTCTCTAAAAGTCCCTGCTGGCCTAGGCTTGCTATATAGCCAAGAATGACCTTGAACTCCTGCTCTTCCTAGCTCTACTTTCCCAAATGCTGTGATTACAGGCTGGAGCTGCCATGCGAGCTTGCCTGTTCACCTGCTCGTTTTTTTAGCAGATTGCTTTGCTGACTGAGATGAGTTCTGGTATCCTGATTGAGAGCTATGGGTCATTGCCTGGTGCAGAAGCTTCAGACAGTGGTGTGGTGTGGCTTCACCTCTGCTAAGCAGGGTGTCTGTCACAGGGCACAGACAGTGATGGATCCCACTAGAGCCGGGGCTGGTGAGGCTGAGCTGAGGGCTGCCACTGAGCCAGCTGCCACATGTCAACCTCACTTTCTGTGATTTATGAGTCTCTTCCTCAACAGCAGCCTCATATGGCTGACTTCCTTCTTGAAGAGCTTCCACCCCAGAAGACCCATTAATCAAGGAATCAGTGCCACACCACCCGGCTTCCAGAACTAATGTGTATTTTTCTGTAAGTTACATGGCAAGTTACATTTCTATGAATCCTCTGTCCAGTGACTTTCAGAGCAGTCCTGCCGCACTCACTGACCAGGCATGGGAAGACACATATTCTAGCTTCTTTAATCCTTCTCACAACTGCATCAGACAGGTGTTTTCCATGCCATACCATTGACAAAGTAGGAAACTGACTCCCAGAAACATTAACACACTTGTTCAGGATTACCCAACTAACAGGTGGTAGAGCTAGGATTTAAAATGAGGAAGACTAGGCTGGCAAGATGGCTTAGCAGGTAAAGAGACTTGCTGTCAGGACTGATAACCTGAGTTCTCTCCCTAGGTTCTACATGGTGGAAGAGGAAAACCAACTTCTGCAATTCTCCTCTGACCTCCACTTGCATACATGCACAGATAGAATTAATTTTTATTGAATTTTTATGTGTTTCATCCATAATTTTTCAGTCAGTCTTAATCACCACTGCACCTGGTTCTCCCTTGGCACCCCCACACCCCCAAGTTCACACCTTCTGTCATTCCTGCCAGAGTCCATTCTGCCAAACTACTCTCCCTGCTCACTCCTCAGTGCCAGCCCCTCCCCCTGAGCTCTAGTCAGCCTATCCAGAGTCTCTTTTCTTTTTTTTTCTTTTGGTCTTTTTGAGACAGGGTCTCCTTGTAGCCCCAGCTGTCCTGGAACTCTGTAGACCAGGCTGGCCTTGAACTCACAAAGATCCACCTGCCTCTGCCTCTCAAGTGCTAGGATTAAAGGCATGCGCCACCATGCCGGACCAGAGTCTCTTTTCTAAAGGAGGCCAGGTCTTCCTCACCTGACCCCATCTGTTGCCAATATTTCCTCAGCCAAGGTTGGGCTCTGCCACCCATTTCTGCAGTTCTGTGCTGGGTTTTTGTCCAGCTGAGCTTGCATGGGTCTTGTACATGCTGACACCAATGCTGTAGGTTCATATGAACCAGGTCCCAGGAGCTTGTAGGATTCATTTCCATTTGGTCTTGTGCCACCTCCCTGGCTCTTACAATCTTTCCGCCCCCTCTTCTGCAATGTTCCCTGAGCTCTGGGTGGATGAAGCTGAATACAGGCAGCCTGTCCGTGGAACCACCCAAGACTCCTAATCTTCATGGTTTAGGCATTCAAGCCCTTTTGGGTTCCTGGTCAAGAGACACCAATTTTTTAAATAAAATTCTTTAAGTTTTTTATTTGTTTGTATGTGTAGGAGTATTTTGCCTTCTTGCATGTGAGTGCATCATGTATGTGCAACGCCCATGGAGGCCAGAAGAGGGCATCAGGTCCCCTGGAACTGAAGTTAGGGATGGTTGTTAGTTCCCATGTGGGTATTGGGAACCAAATTCAGATACTCTGAGCCATCTTTCCAGCCCATAAATAAATAATTTTTTTGGTCTTTTTAAAAAATTATTTATTGGGCTGGAGAGATGGCCTAGAGGTTAAGAGCGCCGACCGCTCTTGCAGAGGACCCGGGTTCGATCCCCAGCACCCACATGGCGGCCGAGAGCCGTCTGAAACACCAATTCCAGGAGAACTCCAGTTCCAGGGGAGACCGACACCCTCTTCTGACCTCCGCGGCGTTGCACGTCACGAGTGCACAGACTTGCATGCAGACAATACATTCATACACATATGGAAATAAATAAAAAATTAAAAAAAAAGAAAAAAATTATTTATTTTATGTGTATGAATACACTGTCTGCATGTAGGTTTGTGCACCTGTGTCGTGCAATGCCGCGGAGGTCAGAAGAGGGCGTTGGATTCCCCTGGAACTGGAGTTCTCCTGGAATTGGAGTTACAGACGGGTCTCAGCCGCCATGTGGGTGCTGGGGATTGAATCCGGGTCCTCTGCAAGAGCAGTCAGTGCTCTTAACCGCTAGGCCATCTCTCCAGCCCTGGTCTTTTTTTGTTTTGAGACAGGGTCTCCCTGTAGCCCCACCTGGCTTGGAACTCACTATGTAGACCAGGCTGGCCTTGACCTCATAAAGATTTCCCCGCCTCTGCCTCCTGAGTGTTGGGATTAAAGGCTTCAAATAATTTTTAATTAAGTCTTTAAAATCTGGGGCTGGAGAGATGGCTCAGTGGTTAAGAGCATTGACTGCTCTTGCAGAGGACCCAGGTTTGGTTCCCAGCACTCATATTCAACTGTCCATAACTCCAGTTCCAGGGAATTAAATGCCCTCTTCTAGCCTCCATGGGAATTGTATGGCATGGATGTACTTACATACATGCAGGTAACCCTGAAATTGTGTGCACCGAGGCCCACACCAAGCCTTCACAGTCTCATTCCAAAGTCTGCCTTATGTTTTCTGATTCCCTGGGCAATGCTGAGAAGGGTGATCCAGGCTCAGTTAATTCTATTGTCTTTTTACACCGGTAGGGCAAGTGGAGAAACAGAAGGGGCAGGCTAGACCTGAGATTCCTAGTGTCCCAGGCTGTAGGGATAGAGTCAATTGCTAGCGATCTGCCTGGCTTCAGCACATTCTGGAACTCAGGAAGGTGAGACCTCTGAATGACCCAGCCCTGAGGAAGCCTGGCTGCCTTGCCAGCACCCTTTGCATCCCAGGGAGGGCACCTTTTTCCCAGCTGTGATCCTGCTATTAAACTACTCTGGGTTTAGATGTTAATTTTGTTTTTGTTCAAATATGTGGATACCCAGCTCTGTGGTTTTAGCCACCAAAGGTGGGGGCCAGGGGCCTTTGTGGAGAACAGT
The DNA here is from genome assembly GCA_009823505.1 of Rhizomys pruinosus. Taxonomy (NCBI): domain Eukaryota; kingdom Metazoa; phylum Chordata; class Mammalia; order Rodentia; family Spalacidae; genus Rhizomys; species Rhizomys pruinosus. Next base: position 571,103 of record VZQC01008741.1, on the reverse strand, counting down.
AGTTTGCACTAGGTACCTCATCAAGCAGCTGTACTTACTTTGAATTGATTAGAACCAAATGTGTTCCTCCCTGTTATTTCCTGGCTGCTTTAATGTGAGACCACCAGATTAGACAGGAGAGAGGTTCAACTTTGCATAGGAGAAAGAACACTCCAGCTCTGACCTAGCCACTGAAGGACGTCTGAGCCAAAACGTGGGCATGGTGTGGGGCAGATGAAGCGGGCAGTCCCCTGTAGGCCAGCCACACTGGGAAGCCTGTGCAGTAGTATTAGGACACATTGTGACTCTGGGCAGGATGGAACTGCTCAGCCCCCAGCGCGGACTCCCCAGCTGGTCAGGACCTTTTCCAGTTCTAAGGGTGAGGCCCTGCAGCTCAGGCATGGTGGCCCAAGAGTCAAGCAGTAAGAAAAGTTGGGGTGGGGGGGTGGGGGGCACTGGAGAGATGGCTCAGCAATTAAGAGAACTGGCTACTCTTGCAGAGAACCCGGGTTCAGTTCGCAGTACCCACAAAGCAGCTAACAACTGTTCATGACTCAAGTTCCAGGGGATCCAATGCCCTCTTCTGGCCTCTGTGGGCACTGAATACATGGATACACTTACATGCATACAGGCAAAACTCTGATACCAATCAACCAATCAACCAGTCAATCAATCAATAAGATGTGGAGAGGCTTGGCATCCACTTTGATCCTGAGCTGGCCATTGCTAAGCTGGATAAGAAAGCCTTTTTACAGTATTGCTTTCTCTGTGAAGCAAGAGAAATTGATCAGGGGACTTCATTTCCAAACAGGCCTTGAACATCATCGGAGCAGTAGGGCCTGAAGGGAGACTGAGGCAGGCAGGGTGCCTTCACTTGAGATCTTCAGAGCAGAGCTGGCCTGTCTCCTGTGTGCATCCTCTGCCTGATATGCATGGGGCCCCTGGTGGTGCGAAGGAGAGAGGGGGCTGTGATCCAGGCCTGTGCCTCTGCCCTTTGTGTGAGGAGGCAACAGAAGGCCTAGCCAGTCACTATCAGGAGGCTGCTCTGCCAGGCAGCATGGAGAAGAGGTTGGGGAGCCAACCTTAGAGCTGAGGCGAGTTTCCTTAGCTCTCTGAAACTCAGTCCCTTGCTGATGAAAGCAGTTAATTACACTTATTCCTTAGGGATGCTATGAAGTTGATTAGGTGACATTTGTAAATAAAACTGGAGTAAGTGCAAAAAAGGAGGCCTGGTACCCGAAGGAAAGCCCAGTTCTTAGAGGAAAGAGTATCTGTGTTATTCACAGTTGTACCACTGGAGTGTGGTATGGAAAGTATTTGTGAGTAAATGAATGAATGAATGAATGAATGAATGAATGAATGAATGAATGAATAAATGAGACTGAGCAAGGCAAAAAATGGAAAGATACTGCTCGACTCTAACTTCAGGTCCAACTGTGGCTCAGAGTCTGTAGGAGTCAAAAGGTGGCATAGTGGTACATGCCTTAATCCCAGCACTAGGGAGGCTTAGGCCAGGGGATAGTGATTTTGTGGTCAGCCTGGGCTACATAGACTCTGTCCCATCGTCCTGCGCTTCCCACAATGGCAGGTGTACACTGAGATTGTTAATTTTGCAGATAGAGAAGTCCTGGCAGGGATGGATCCAAGAGACAAATGGGGCCAGCATGGGCAAGAGCTGGTGGGTGCTGTGGTGCACACCCGTGATCCCAGCACTCAGGAGGCAGAGGCTGGAGGAGCACCCACAGGTTTGAAGCCAACCTAGTCTATATAGTGAGTACCAGGCTAGCTGGGGCTAGATGAAATCCTGTTCCCAACCCCCAAAGTAGTAGCAGTACAGTACGTAGCTCAATAAAGATCTATGGATGAAAGAATACATGGCAGTTCTCCCTCAATTCTGAGAGTGAGTTCTGAGAATTTGTTCTGAGCCTTCTTCTAATTTGTCTATTGACTCAAGTTTTCATGAAACCAGATGAGGTTTGACCCCGTGCAAATTCCTTTTCATCAGAAGCTGGAGACTCAGCATTTGCAAGTTAATGCCAAATCAGTGCCTGATTAAACAGACAATGAATGTGAACTTGAGAATTCTGCAGCAAGCCCACAGAACACACCTCACTTGTTAGACAACTGCCTGCCATACTAATGAAGTCCTTAGAGAGCTATCGCAGTGGAGGCTGCAGCTTTGGAATGGTATGAGGTTCTCCTTTAAACTGGCAGCAGAGGGGCTGGAGATATGGCCTAGCGGTTAAGAGCGCCGACCGCTCTTACAGAGGACCTGGGTTCGATCCCCAGCACCCACATGGTGGCTGAGAACCGTCTGAGGCTCCAATTCCAGGAGAACTCCAGTTCCAGGGGAATCCGAGACCCTCTTCTGACCTCCGCGGCGTTGCAGGACACGGGTGCACAGACTTGCATGCAGACAGTACATTCATGCACATACAGAAATAAATAAAATTAGTGTCATTGTATTGTAGAATCCCTTAAAAATAAAAATAAAAAAATTAAATTAAAAAAAAAAGAAATAAATAAAATTAATAAAAAAAAAATCTTTAAACTGGCAGCAGAGGGAAGCTGACGGGAGTCTCTGCCCAAGCAAGAGTCTTCTTCCAGCTCCGCCCAGGGCCATATCTCAGCTAAGGACAGAGGAGTCTCACTTATTTGCATACAAATTGCAAATGTATACAAGATCTTTGCTCAAGCAATTTTTAAGTGAAACGTTATTGCTTTCCTGAAGGCTATCATTCCCGAGCGTTTCTTCTCGTCCATATTCCTCTCACTTCTCAGACATTCATGTTGACCCAGATTTTCCATCCCAGGAGTGCACAGGAGAGCCAGAGGAAGGGGTGCAGGTGAGGGAGTGATGGAACCTGCCTTGGGAAGCCGAGCGCCTGCTCTGGGTGCTTACAGCATTAGTTCATTTGATTCTTCAGTAACTCAGTGGGCTGCAGTCTGTGCTCATCCCATTTGTAATTAAGAGATCCAGCTCAGAAATGCTGTTTGAGTCCCTCAAGGTCACACAGCTAGGAAATGACAGGGCCTGGAATCCAAAGATGGCTGACTCCCAGAATTCATTCTTCAACTACACCAGCTCTATAAAATACATATTCTTTTTTCTTTTTTTTTTATCTTTTTGAGACAGGGTCTCCCTGTAGCTCTGGCTGTCCTGGAACTCGCTATGTAGACCAGGCTGGTCTTGAACTCACAAAGATCCACCTGCCTCTGCCTCCCAAGTGCTAGGATTAAAGGCATACACCACCATGCCCGGCTCAGCACATATTCTTTATTCTGTTTTAATTATTCTTTTTATTTTATGTGTATGAGTATATTGCTTGCATGTACATAAGTGCACCCATGTCATGTAGTGCACACAGAAGTCAGAAGAGGGCATCAGATCCCCTGGAGCTGGAGCTATGGATGGTTGCTAGCCGCCATGTGGATTCTGGGAGCTGAAACCAGGTCCTCTGCAAGAACAGCAGTGCTATTAACCACTGAGCCATTTCTCCAGCCCCAAACACATATTCTTTACAAGTCTTTAAACATAAAATAATTCTGTTAAAATTATTCACAATCATATATATGCAGGGTCTATTGTTGAAAAACACCTCACAGTGTTAGGTCAATGGAGAAGACATCCCAGAACCTTCCTCTCTGCCTCTTGTGGTCATCCCGGACAGCAGCCTTTGTGTCTCCAGAAAGTCACATTCCTGTTGCCTTTGATGTTATCTATCTGTAAACCAGGCCAGGATGTCACATTTGCTATCTGAAGACCAGGATGCCACATTCCCATGGCCTTTGTTTGCCTGATACCTGTTTTACCATTTATGTGTTACATGCTCAGGGCTCGCGTTTGTCACAGGGGTATAAAGTGTCTAGAAGACTCAGTCATGCTGCTGACTCCTGCATGGAATGATCCCTGGGGGTCAGCCCACACGTGTGAAATAAACGCCCTCTCCTCGCCTAACTGGCTGTGCTCTCATGGTTTCCTACAACGTTTCTCCTGTTCTTCCCTCAACTGTTTTGAAACCTGAATGTTTTATGAGCTTTTTTGAGTCAAAGTCAGTGCCTGGTGAGCAGCAGCATTTTGGGGACAATGCAAAATGAAAATATGGGTCATAGAAATCAAGTTGTTAAGAAATTCAAAATGAGTGCCGGGCGTGGTGGCGCATGTCTTTAGTCCTAGCACTCGGGAGGCAGAGACAGGGGGATCTTTGTGAGTTCAAGGCCAGCCTGGTCTACAGAGTAAGTTCTAGGCCAGCTGGGGCTATAGGAAGACTAAAAAAAAAAAACCTGTTGGCAAACTAAATAAAATGATACAATCCAGGGTTATCACCTAGTGCATACCAAGCTGTATTCTGGGCACAGGGGCACAATAGTAACCATTCAGGCAAGCCTCTGGCTCCCTGACACAGGTATCCTAGAGGGACAGGAAAACAAGTAAACCAGACGATGTACAAGACTGTTCTGAGAGATGAGTTATTATGGGGAAATTTAACAGAGTGCTGAGTAACTAGGGAGGTGGGCTAGAGGGACAGAGGCCGGCTGCATAGGGCAGCAGGGGGCATTTGATGGAAGCCACCAGGCAAGGGCTTCTGGGTGAAACAATCTTGATGCAAGGCCTGTCGGAGGACTGTGTTGGCCTGAAGGAATAAATGCCAGGGGTGGAAAGAGTTGTGGACTACTGCCATGCTTGGTGAGGATGATGTTAGGGAGCAGGGTGGTCAGCCAGCCAATGTACATGAGAAGCATCCCAGTCCTTGGCCTCTGCAGCTCCGACAGTGTATCCCATGGAACTATATAACTAGTGCTATGAAAGCCTCTTCCGCACTAGAGAAAGACAAGATAAAATTTTTTTTGTCTTTTCAAGACAGGGTCTCCCTGTAGCCCCAGCTGTCCTGGAACTCACTCTGTAGACCAGGCTGGCCTCATCTCACAAAGATCCGCCTGCCTCTGCCTCCAAGTGCTAGGATTAAAGGTGTGCGTCACCACTCCTGGCTTGAGAAAGACATACTTTTGCAAATCACAATCACCTCAGGGACTGGACACTTTGGGCACTGGGCACCTTGGGGACTGGTGGCCTTTAGGCCACAAGTGAGCATGACATAATGAACTATCAAGTGGCAGAGTAAAATGAATCCTTCTGTCTTCCTGATGGTGCTCTAGGGTCACTGTGTGACTATGTGCTACTGCCCAGACTACGGAAGATCAGGGAGACGCATTTGGGAACCGAACTGAGAGGCCTAAAATCATGTATCTAGAAAACATGTGTGCTTTCTTCTTTCGGGAAGCCCACACTGAGGCTGGGCTTCCTTGGTAGCTTCATCATACATGGCACTGTACAGCCATAGAGTGGGGAAGTCACCTCTGTGCATGGTAGGTGCAAGCAGGGGGACCCCACGCAGGAGCCGTCCAGAGGACGAATCAGAGCACAGAGAGGGGTCAACGCAGAAGGTGCCGCAGGGTCAAAGTCTCACTCTCTTTTCTCTTCTCTTCTTCCTTCCTTCTCTTCCTCTTTGTATATGTGGTCTGTATGATGTGCATGCATATATTCATGTGTGAATGTGTGGAGTGTCATTGCATGTGCATAGTGGTCAGGGACAACCTTGGGTGTCAGCCTTCTCCTCCCACCTTGTTTGGAACAGGGTCTCTTGACTGCTGCAGCATCTGCTGCATGTGTCCAGGAGTCTTTGTTTCTCTGCTTCCCATCTCATCGTAGCAGCATATAGACAGACACTACCAAATCTGCCTTCCTGGACTGGGGGATCCAAACTCAGATCCTCGACACTTGCATGGCAGGTGTTTACTCACTGAGTCATCTTCCAACTCCAAGCCCCACATTTCTATGAAAGATTTTGGTACTTACCAGACCCACAAAGGCAGCTTTCAGAGAGCCACTCATTGAAGCTGGTGGTCTGTGTGGCCAAGCCTGAGTGGCCCTTGGATTGGTGGCTCCAGGACAGCCTGCCCCAGCTTCTTGTAGGGAGAGGCTACCAACATTGCTCCCTGCTGTTGGATGCTGACACAGACTTTTTTTTTTACTCCAACTGCACAATCCCAGTGTCTGCTGCAGTGGCCAGCTGCAGGAATAACCTGGTGATATTACTGAGATGCTCTCCAGACACACACAAGCCACACAGGCCTGTAGTACTTAGTTCTGTCAGTAGTGTGATCACAGCTGTTCACAAGAAAGAAAGAGGTCCTTTTTCAGGGGCTGGAGAGATGGCCTAGTGGTTAAGAGCACCGGCTGCTCTTGTGGAGGACCCGGATTCAATCCCCAGTGCCTACATGGCGGCTGAGAAGCTGAGAAGCATCTTTAATTCCAGTTCCAGGGGAATCTGACACCCTCTTCTGACCTCCACGGCATTGCATGACTCGGGTGCGCAAACCTACATGCAGACAGTACATTCATACACATAAATAATAAATAAAATTTAAAAAATTAATAAAAGGAAAGAGGTCCTTTTTTCAACCCAAGTCCTAGAAAAGCTTCAGAAGGCCAGGCTTAGAGAAGCTACCACCTTTGGGGATGTCAAAGCTTCTGATCTTTTGACCCCTTAGAGGCACAGTAGTCCTGAGCTTCAGGAGCATTTATTTGCCCTTAACAGTGCCTTCAAACCCTTCCCTAATGCTCTGTCCTTGCAATTGCAACCTCCACTGGGACCAGTAGTGACTGGGTTGAGTACTGTGGAATCCTTCCTGGAACTGCGTCATAGGTAGAAGTGGTGGCCATGTTTCCAACAGACATCTGGGCTCACTGAGGGTCCAGGGCAATGTGATCTCTGCAATGGCCAAGGCTCTTGAGGGGGAAGAACACAGTGTTTCTCGGTGTCCCCCACCTATTTACCCTGGAGCAAACAAGACTCAAGTATACATTTTTTTTTTTCCCTCTGAGACCACAGGACAATATATTTAGCTAAGCCTGGGGGTCCTGAAGCAGAGCAGGTTCTCCTCAAAGAAGCCTGTAGGTGGAAGTGGGAGTTAGCATTACCATGGCAACTCATCCAGCCCCAGGCTTCCAATGAAGAAACCATCATCTATCCCATTTTTCTTAAATTACAATCCACAGGACTTAACTTCAAACATCTGTTGACAAGGACCCAGGGCTGTCTCCGTTAAGGATGGAATCAGATCCTGTTAGCCTCTCCGTACTCTCTTGAGAAGCATAACGCAAATTACCTTTGGCACCTAAGAGGCTTTTAGACCAACCTTTCCTCATTACGTCTTGAATCCGGCATCCAGCCGAAGCATATAATTATGAAAGAGGAAGGTGTGTGGCAGAGGAGGCGGCGCGGGCGCAGCTACACAGAGAGGACTGCTATGTCTTCACAGGCAAACCGTCTCTTAGGGTCGGCTTCTAATTCAAGCTGTGTATCGGAGTAGTCAGGAGAGTAAATCACAAGGAAATTATCCCCCTAAGGTTTCCATCAGCAGAATTCCCCTCGGACCGTCAGCTGGTTTCTTCCAACTTAGCTATCTCTAACATGTCCTGACCTAGGCTCCTACCTCTACCCCCTCACCTGTCGCTCGCTTGCTTTCATGCCTAGCCTGTTGCTTGGCCTTTCCATACTACATGCCACCGATTTCCCTGTCCACTCCTCCCTCCCAGGATAACTTCATATAGCACCTGCTATTCTCTGTCCAGACTGCCCAAGACCAGTCTTTGTTTTCACAGGGGAGTTTGCACCTTGCAATGTTTTGTCAGCCTTGATCACTAGTTTTGTGCATCTAAACCTCATGGAAAACTGTATGGTGTAGGGTACCTTGCTGCTCAAAGAATGATCACAGGCTACCGACTAAGCAAGACACCCCAGTGTGCAGCATCCAGGTGGTAACTACCTGTCAGCATCTCCTCAGAAGCAATGTATTGCTTATTTCTTTTGTTTTTGATTTTTGCAGCAGGGTCTCATGTAGCCCAGGCTGGCATCCAATTCCCTGTAGATGAGGATGATCTTAAACGTCTGATCCTCTTGCCTCTGCCTCCCAAGTGCTAGGATCACAACTCTGTGCCATCACATGCAATTTATGTGGTGCTGGGGAATTGAACCCAAGGCTTTACACATGCCAGGGAAGCATGCTAAACGGTCCTAAATCCCCAGCTCTGGTGGCACGTTTTGCTTGCTTGTTATAGACCCAATATTTTTGCTTTAAACTGATTTTTTTGCTAAAGAAAATAAAAATTGAGGACTGGAGAGAGAGAGCTTAGTGGGTAAATTGTTGTGAAAGCAAGAGGACCTGAGTTCAGATCCTTAGCACCCATGTTAAAAAAGCAAACATGGGGCTGGACAGATAGCCTAGCAGTTAAGAGTGCCAACTGCTCTTGCAGAGGACCTGGGTTCGATCCCCAGCACCCACGTGGTGGCTGAGAACCATCTTTAACTCCAATTCCAGGGGAATCCAACACCCTCTTCTGACCTCCACGGCATTGCACGACACGGGTGCACAAACCTACATGCAGACAGTACACTCATACACATAAAAATAAATTAAAAAATTTAAAATAAAAAAGCAAATGCACACACAGAAAAGAAGAAGCCAGCCATGGCAGTGCAGGCCTGGAATCCTACATTGGCAGGCAGAAACGGGAGGATCCCAGGGGCTTACTAGCCCACCAGAGTGTTCCAGGTTCAGTAAGAGACTCTGTTTTAGAAAATAAGATGGAGTGTGGTGGCACACGCCTTTAATCCCAGCACTTGGGAGGCAGAGGCAGGTGAATCTCTGTGACTTCAAGGCCAGCCTGGTCTACATAGTGACTTCCAGGCCAGCTGGGGCTACAGGTGGTTCTTCCTGGAATTATAACTGACTGTGGTTTCCTGTTATCTGCTGACCTAGGGAGGGGTTGCTAGGGAGAGAAAAGGCTCTGACCCTGATAAGTTGTCTCGCAGGCCTTTTATTCAGGGTCTAGGGGAATCTCTGTGGGGTTTGGGTAACTTCTAGCCTTATTGGATAATAGCAGAGTTACAGCTCATGGTTAGGTCAGCCCACCTGCCCCATATACAAAAGGTTATCTTTAGACACAGTCTTGGGACAGGAACGGAACCAGGTCTAGGGGAATTTTTCTTTATCGGTTCAGACTGGACCTGTTTCCCAAGCCTCAGATGTATCTGGTGGACTTCAGCCTGGGGGAAAACGATACCACTGGGCCTGTTTCTCAATGCCCCAGATGCATCTGGTGGACTCCAGTGTGGGGAAACCTTTGTCCAGAGTAGAAGTCTAGAATCAACTCTTTGTCCAGAGTAGAAGTCTAGAATCAACTCTTTGTCCAGAGTAGAAGTCTGGAATCAACTCATATCTCTTCAAAACACTGCATTTGAGTGTACAAACCCAGACAGACAGACAGACAGACAGACACACACACACACACAAGAATCCACACAGTTTAAAAAAATGTAAAAGAATTCATATTGTGATAAAGAGTGACACATTGTTGGTACACTCCTAGGATTTGATGGTTATGTTAACATTTGATGTGGAATATGTCATAGAATTTGAAATCACACCAAAAGGAAGAATGATCACTATATTAGACCAGATTCTGTGAAGTGAAAATAATACAACAATGCTGGAGGAAGGCTAGAAGTGTGAATGGACTTCCTTGACTTACACAGGATTCTGCTTTGTTTTACAAGAAAAATATTTTTTTCAACTTTTAATGTTTAGATTCTATAAAGCCAAGTTTCCTGTTAAAGTGAAATATTTTGTATGTGCAGCATTACTAAGTCATCCTCCTACAATACCTGAATAAAAAAGAGACTGACTCTTAGCATTCTTTTTTTTTTTTTTTTGGTCTTTTTTTTTCCTTTTCTTTTGGTCTTTTTGCCCTGTAGCCCCAGCTGTCCTGGAACTCTCACTCTGTAGACATGGCTGCCTTGACTCACAAATATCTGCCTCCCTCCTGGCCATCCCAATTGATAGTATTAAGGGCGTAGTGTCCAACCCGCCTGGCTCTTGCATGTCATTTTTTTTTTTAATTTTTTTATTTATTTAGGTTTTTTTTTTTTTTTTTTTGCATGTAGTTTTGTGCACCCTGTCGTGCAATGCTGCGGAGGTCAGACGATGGTCTCGGATTCCCGTCCCCTGGAAAACTGGAGTTCTCCTGGAATTGAGTCTCAGACAGTTCTCGCCCCATGTGGGCGCTGGGGAAAAAAAAGTTTCGAAAAAAAACCCCTGGGTCCTTGCAAGAGCCTGGTCCCGGTGCTCTTAAACCGCTTAGGCCCATTTCTCCGCCCCTGCGTGTCATTGTTAAGGTCAAGAGTGGTACCCAAACTCTGAGAATTCATTCCTTTGGATATCTCATGGAACTGTGCTCCTGAGCCCAGGCTTTGCTTATTCTTTTAATGAAACTATATCTTCAGCATTAATTGGGGAAGTAGAAGTCAGGACCCACTCTTATCTTGTCAGAGATGGCTCAGTGAGCTTGTTTGCATTATAACTTTTGTTGCAAGGTTGGGTAAAAGTCATTAGTCTAAACTATGTCCATACTGTAAAAGTCATTAGTCTAAACTATGTCCATATTGTAAAAATCCTCCCTCAGTTCTCCCTTTGTTTTATAAATGAAGAAACATATCCATATTGTAAAAGAAGGTATTTCAGCCGGGAGTGGTGGCGCACGCCTTTTAATCCCAGGCAGATCTTTGTGAGTTCAAGGCCAGCCTGGTCTACAGAGTGAGTTCCAGGACAGCTGGGGCTACATGGAGACCCTGTCTCAAAAAGACCAAAAAAAAAATAAATAAATAAAAGAAGGTATTTCTAGAAAAGCCATTTTCACAGTTCCCTTATTTGATGAAAGAAGCAGCATGTCTGTCACAATGGTCACTGCTGGTGGGCTGGTTAGAATGTAGAATGTGGAGAAACAGCATGAGTCAGCATGACGTCATCTTGGGTAATTCTCTGGAAAAGGTGGGACAGACAGGACAGCAGTGAAAGGACAAAACACGTGAATGTGACAGCTGTTTGTTACGTTCATTTTGAGGGGAGACTTTGTGCAGAAAGGAGAAAATGTCCGGACACTGATGAAAAGGAAGTCGGGTTTATTTTAGGCATGGCGGCTGGCCTGCCTGTGTCGGGATTAGGATGACCAGCATTAGAATGTCCCCAGAATTGCGGTTTTATACCCAGGCACACAAGTAGGTGAGTCTACAAGGAGATGGGGGTGAGGAGATGGGGGATTAGGGTGTAGATGGATCTGTGGCTGGTATCAGTAGAAGCATTTCGGGATAAACTGAGGCTTGTGACCAAAATCAGTAGGAGCCTGATTGCAGGATATTGCAGCAACCTTCTGGGAACTTCTACCTCAGTGGTTTCCTGGAAATCCTGGCTTAGGTGGGCTACAACCTCACACTGTTTATGCAGTTGACAGTTAGGATATGTTCTCTCTTCTAGTGCAGGTTGTTGTCTTCTGCTAAGGCTTTGCCAGGTATGCTACAATCCAGAGAGGCCTGTAGGATAAAGTGCAGATTTGGGGTCTTGGCTCTAATTAATGAGAGGAAGAGGAGCCAGGTATTACTTGGCCATTAAGGGAGTTTATATAAAGCCATGGGTTTGGGTAAAATTTCTTGTTACTTAAACAGATCTGGGGAAGGGGAAATTGAGAGGAGCAATCTTTACTGAATTTATGGGTATTCATACAGAACATCTTTTTATTAATTTTATTTATTTCTGTATGTGTATGAATGTACTGCCTGCATGCAAGTTTGTGCACCCATGTCATGCAATGTCTCGGAGGTCAGAAGAGGGTGTCGGATTCCCCTGGAACTGGAGTTCTCCTGGAACTGGAGTTTCAGACGGTTCTCCGCCGCCATGCGGGTGCTGGGGATCGAACCCGGGTTCTCTGTAAGAGTGGTCAGTGCTCTTAACCGCTAGGCCATCTCTCCAGCCCCAGAACATCTTAAATCATCTTTACACCCCCTTCCTCATTGGCACCCTCCCATAGCCCCCCTGGATTTAATGTAGTCTCTCATTAATGTCAAAGGCCTATTGAGTCAACTTAGTGTCCCCAAATGTCCCTCAGTGCAAGCTCATTCACTGAGATCTAGTAAACCTACCTAGAGTCCCTCCCTTTAAGAAGACTAGATACCCTGTCTCGAAAAGACAAAAAAAAAAAAAAAAAAAAAAAAAAAAAAAAAAAAGACTAGCTGTTCCTCACACAGCAGTAATCAGCTGCCAGAAGTTCTTTGGCTAAGATTGGGGTCTGCTGCCCATTTCCATAGTTCTATGCTGGGTTTTTGTCTGCTCGGGTTTGCATGGTTCTTGCGCATGCTGACACCATTGCTGTAGGTCATCTGAGCAAGGTCCCAAGAGCCTGTAAGACTATTTGCATACGGTCATGCACCTCCTCTCCTGGCTCTTCCAATCTTTAATGTCCCCCTCTTCCACAATGGTCCCTGAGCCCTGGGTGGTGAAGTTGAATATAGGAGTCCTGCACACTGCAGAGTGTGGCTCTGCAGAACTTATCTCTATGCTTTGGCCATCTGTGTCCTATTGTGTTCACAGACTTCTGATGATGAATGAGAAAGTTTGCTAATGAGAACTGAGAGCTGCATTAGAATTCTGTCTACCCCTTGTTCTACTATGTTCCATGAACCTTAGGTGTAGAAGTTCCACTGTAGATGTGTCTCCTAGGATTGGGCAGTTCACAATCTCTGTGTGTGATCAGTTGTGGAACTCTGTAATAGCTGCCATCTTTTGCAAGAGAAGCTTCTTTGATGAGTGGTGACAGGCATACTTTTCTGTAAATATAATGATCCATATTTATTTTTTTTGGGGGGTCTCCCTATAGCCCTAGCTGGCCTGGAACTAACTCTTTAGACCAGGCTGGTCTTGAACTCACAGAGATCTACCTGCCTCTGCCTCCCAAGTCACATGGCACCATGCCCAGCTTAAAGACAGTTCTTAGCCACCATGTGGGTGCTGGAATTCAAACCCAGGTCCTCTGCAAGAGCAGTTGGCACTCTTAACTGCTGAGCCATCTCTCCAGCCCCTACAATGATCCATATTTAACACATAATAAGAAACTACATTTGTCTAGGGATGTGAAATCCTTAGGGTTTTCTTTAAAGAAAACCTAAAGGTTTTCTATGACCTCTCTAGCTGTGTGTATTTGACTGTGTTTACAGTACCACATATGAGTTCCCTTTCACTGAATGGGGTTTAAATCCAATTAAGTAGCTGTTGATTACCTCCAAGATAAAAGTAACAATACTGCCTGGCATGGTGGCGCACACCTTTAATCCTAGCACTAGGGAGGCAGGGGCTGGCAGATCTTTATGAGTTCAAGCCAGCCTGGTCTACAGAGTGAGTTCCAGGACAGCTGGGGCTCCAGGGAGACCCTGTCTTGAAAAGACCAAAAAAGAAAAAAAAAAAGGCTGGAGAGATGGCTCAGCGGTTAAGAGCGCCAACTGCTCTTGCAGAGGAGCCAGGTTCGATCCCCAGCTCCCAAATGGCTGCTGAGAACTGTCTTTAACTCCAGTTCCAGGGGAATCCAACACCCTCTTCTGACCTCCGTGGCTTTGCACAACATGGGTGCACCAACCTACATGCAGACAGTACATTCATACACATAAAAAAAGTGACACTACTGCCCCAAAATAGTTTGCTGTGCCAATCATTGTGACTATTGGGCCTTAAAGCTGGGGTTGGACCATCAGTTGTTCTTCCTTAGCAGCTTGCATAGTGCTCTCCAAAGCTCTGAGAGCCATCCTTCATGGAGGAGGCTTCCAGGTCAGTTCCAGCTCCATTGCTCCAAGTCCTGTGTCTGAAGTATGTCTTGTCTTCAGCAATAGGGTCTTACCTTCAGGTTCTGGGAGACAATCAAGGGCTATGTCAATAGTCTGTGTAATTTTGGAAGTCTCTTAAGACTACCCTGGCCAACAACTCGAAAGGCGGTTTCTTCTGCCTGGCACTGTTTCTTGTTATATCAGTTATATACATGGACTCATGTAGGGATACTGTATATGTAATTTTCAGTAGTTTTTTTTTTTTTTTTTTTTTTTTTTGTCTTTTAGAGACAGGTCTCCGGTAGCTCCAGCGTCCTGGAACTCACTCTGCAGACCAGGCTGGCTTGACTCACAAAGATCCACCTGCCTTGCTCCCAACTGCTAGGATTAGGATGCCCCACCACACTGGCTCATTTTTTTAATTTAAAGTCTATATTGGGGCTGGAGAGATGCTTTAGTGATTAAGAGCACTGACTCTCTTGCAGAGGGACCCAGTTCTTTCCCCAGCACCCACCATGGTGGCTAACAAATCTATAACTTAGTTCCAGGGGATCCATTGCCTTCTGATCTCTGCAGGGCCGCATGGCACATGGTAGTGCCCTGGCATACATTAATGCAAACTCACTCATACACATAAATAAAAATAATAAATGAAAAAATATAAGTTGTTTTTTTTTAAAATATTAAAGTACTAATTTATTTCTGAGAGGTTAACCCATAATTCTTTTTTGTTATGTATTTTTTTTTAATTTTATTCTTTTCTGTGTAGAATGTACTGTCTGCACGCAGGGTTTGTACACCCGTGTGGTGCAATGCTCGGAGGTCAGAACAGAGGGCATCAGATTCCCCCTGGAACTGGAGTTCTCCTGGAATTGGAGTTACGGACGGTTCTCAGCTGCCATGGGGTGCTGGGGCTCGCAACCCCGAGTCCTCTGCAAGATCAGTCAGGTGCTCTTAACAGCTGAGGCACCTCCGCCCTATGTATGATTAATTTTTTTTTTCTTTTTTTTTTTTTGCCTTTTCAATGAGACGGATCACCCTGTTAGCTACCAGCCTGTCCTGGAACCTGCTCTGAGCCACCAGCTGGCCCTTTGAACTCACCGACAAGCCGCTGCCTCTGCCCCCCAAATTCCGGGATTAAAGGCGTTGCACCACCACTCCTGGCTAAATTTTTGAATAATGAATGAGTTAAACTATGGCTTGTCCTTGGGATTATACAGAGAATGTCATGAGAGACATGAAGTTCCCAAAGTTGGCAAAAAGAGTTACAAGGTTTAGATCCCTATGCAGGACAACTGTTTTGATTCCTTTTGGGACCCCCATTAAGATTACAGAGAAAACAGTGTCTTTAAGCAGCTGGAGCAGATTTGTATGTTTGAGCAGTAGCAAAAATAAAGCCTTAAAAAGTATTAACACATACATGAGCAAATTTTAAATGACCAAAGGAATTTATGTGAGTTACTTCCATTTGCTAAAGTTCATTAGGATGAACACCTGGGAGTTTGATTTCTCTCAATGGGGCCCAGTGATTGGCAGTCAGCACAGGAATGAGAAATTTGTTGAGCTGTGATAATTGAAAGGACATAACTAGGCAGGTAGCATGACAGTTTCCCTCTGTGAAGGCCAGATAATTCTGTATGGGATCAAATGCATCATTTAAAAACAGGTTGTGGGCTGGAGAGTGGACTCAGCAGCTTAAGCGCAATGAGCTCTTGCAGAGGACCTGGGTTCGATGCCCAGCACCCACATGGTGGCTAAAACAACTTTCTGTAACTCCAACTCCAGAACTACAGTTCCAGGAGAATCCGACGCCTTCTTCTGACCTCTGAAAAAAAAAAAAAAAAAAAAAAAAAAAAAACAGCGGCATGGTGTTGTGCATCTTTAATCTCAGCACTCAGGAGGAAGAGGCAGGGGATCTCTGTGAGTTCAGGCCAGCATGGTCCAAAGAGTGAGCTAGCTCCAGGCCAGCTGGACTAAAGGAGACCCTGTCTCAAAAATAAAACAAAACAAAACACAAAACACAGGTTGACACGCCAGGCATGGTGGTGCCACCCTTTAATCCTAGCACTTGAGGCAGAGGGCGTCGGATTTTCTGTGAGTTCAAGGCCAGCCTGGTCTACTTTAATGTGTTCCCGGCCATCTAGGGCTATAGGAGCCCCTGTCTCAAAAGACCAAAAAAACAACACAACAACAACAACAACAACAACAAAAAACCCAAAACCCAAAGCAAAAACAAAAAAACCCACAAAAAAGCCACACAAAAAACAGGTTGAGCTGGGCGTGGTGGTACACGCCTTTAATCCTAGCATCAGGAGGCAGAGGCAGGCGGATCTTTGTGAGTTCAAACCAGCCTGGTCTACAGAGCGAGTTCCAGGACAGCTGGGGCTACAGGGAGACCCTGTCTCAAAAAGACCAAAAAACAAAACAAAACAAAAAACCAGGTTGAGTTCATTATCTAT
The DNA here is from genome assembly GCA_009823505.1 of Rhizomys pruinosus. Classification (NCBI taxonomy): domain Eukaryota; kingdom Metazoa; phylum Chordata; class Mammalia; order Rodentia; family Spalacidae; genus Rhizomys; species Rhizomys pruinosus. Next base: position 554,959 of record VZQC01008741.1, on the reverse strand, counting down.
GAAGGAGGCTTGGAATAGAGGTAAACCCTGATAACCAAAGAATGAGCAAAGACGCTTGAAACGATGGTGGGATGTCCTGAGCCATGTAGTGAAGGTAAGTTAGTAAACTGAATAGTTAATTAGGGAGTTGCTTGAAAGCAGAAAGGGCAGCTCAAAGTTTTGTCTGCTGGGTGGTGTGTGCAACTGGGGTTGTAAGAGAGTGCGATACTTCAATACCTCAAAAGTTAGCTCAAGCTGGCCTCGAACTTAGGACCTTTTTGCCTCCACCTCTTTAGCATATTCCAAGCTTGTCTATATTAAAACATTTTGGTTGCAAGGTTAGGCAAAAGTCATTAGTCCAGGTTATATCTGTATTGTAAAAGTCATTCCTACAGATAGGTTCCCATTTTTGTAAGTTAATCCTGGTTATCTTGGGAAAGAAGAGTTTGATTTTTCAAAGATTAAAAAATAAAGATATTTTTGGTTAGACAATGATTCAGAAATTTTCACCTCATCCTTACACAGGGTCATACAGATCTTTGCTGTCCTGTTCCAAGTTCAGTATATGTGCTGCCCAAGTTAGCATGGAAGAATCCCTTACCTTGCCTTAATTATTCTCAGGTTCTTTTTGTGTGTTTGTATATTGGTGCTGGTGATCAAATACAGTGCAACTGCATACATGCAGGCAATACACTTACACAGATTAAAAAATAAAAATATTAACAAATATAAAAGTAAAAAAAAAACCTGACAAAAGCAGCTAGGTGACATATAAGGGTACAGTCCACATGGCAGGGAAGGCGTGGCAGCAGGGGCAGGAGCTGTCTGGTCACATCGTGTCCGGTCTGGAAGCAGAGCAATAAATGCTAGTGCTCAGCTTGCCTTCGTTTCATTCACTCCAGGATCCCAGTCCAATGGAACGGTGCTGTCCACATTTGGGATGGTCTTCCCACCTCAGACATGCCCAGAGACTTGTTTTCATGGTGATCCTGAATCTCAAGTTGACAATCAAGATTAGCCATCACATTTGCCTTCCAATTTTATATTAGTTACATATTTTCCTTAAAAAAAAGATTTCTAGCCAGGTGTGGTGGTGCATGCCTTTGATCCTAGCACTCAGCAGGCAGAGGCAGGCGGATCTCTATGAGTTGAAGGCCAGCCTGGTCTACGGAGTGAGTTCCAGGCCAGCTGGGGATATAGGGAGACCCTGTCTCAAAAAGACCAAAACAAACAAACAAACAAACAAACAAACAAACAAAACCCAGACTCTTAAATGCTAAATTATACCTAGACTGGGAGAAGCTAAAAACACACTAAAAACACCGAGTGATGTTTCTTGCTCTAGCTACCTAGACAGTGTCTGGAGTAATGAGGGCTCTTAGCCGCGGTGGTTCCTACATTTATCCAGGTCATCTCTTACACATGAACTGTGTGTCTTCATGCTGAAGGAATTCTCGGGTAGTTGGATTAGGAGGCCAGAAGAGGGTGTCAAATCTGGAACTGGAGTTACAGATAGAGCTAACAGGTGGGTTCGGGAATTGAACCAGGATCGCACCCAGCCAGCTCAACTTAACCTGAGTCATCTCTCCAGCCCTGTGAGCATTTGTGTGTGTGTGTGTGTGTGTGTGTGTGTGTGTGTGTTTTGAGACAGGGTCTCCCTGTAGCCCCAGCTGTCCTAGAACTATGTAGACCAGGCTGGCCTTGAACTTACAGAGATCTGCTTGTCTCTGCCTCTTGCAGTACATATAACAGTCCTATTTGCCACTCCAACCCTTGGAAAAAAAACTTCTGAAAAAGGTGGCTCACCCAATATAAGCTGGTGCAACAAAGAACTGCTACACCCTTTCTTTCCAAATTTACAATCTGGTTTAAAAAGGACAAAACTATCCCTTGCTGTAAGTAAAATGACTTACCACTACTACCCAAACACCTGATTAAAATACTTACTTTATTTGGGTATTTAGTGAGTTGCTGGAAATATTTAATTTTTAAAATTGCATTTACGTGTGCATGTGGCAGTCAGGGAACCACATCTGGGAGTCACTTTTCTCCCTCCACCATATGGGTCCCAAGGATTAAACTCTGGTTGTCAGGCTTGGCAGCATGCACCTTTACCAGTTGAGCCATCTCACCAGACCATGCTAGGAGTATTTTATTTTTTTATATAATTTTAAAATTATTTTTTATGTGTATGAGTGTACTGTCGGCATGCAGGTTGGTGCACCCGTGTCATGCAATGCTGAAGAGGTCAGAAGAGGGTGTGGGATTCCCCTGGAACTGGAGTTAAAGATGGTTTTTAGCCGCCATTTGGGTGCTGGGGATCAAACCCAGGTCCTCTGCAAAAGCAGTCGGTGCTTTTAACTGCTGAACCATCTCTCTAGCCCTGCTAGGAGGTTTTATTTTTATTTTTTTAAAATTTATTTATTTATATATATATATTTATCAAATCTAGACCCGTGTCCCCCACCCTATACCCCCACCCCACCAAAGCTCATGCATTCTGCCAAACATGCTATTCATCTCTTTCTCAGTCTTTCTCAATATTCTCGATGTGGAAGTTGACTGTTTTGAGCAGAAGTTCACTGTTTCA
>VZQC01008741.1:478670-544052 GCA_009823505.1 Rhizomys pruinosus | reverse complement strand
TTCCTGGCATATGGGCTTCTCCTTGCCTGTATTCCAATGTGAGTCCCAAATGCCTTTTCACTGTGTTGAAGGCTTGCTTTGCTTCCCTCCTTCAGATGCCTTTGTAATCCCAGTTGGTGGTGGTGGTGGTGGGGTGGCCCTGGTACCTGCCCCTCAGCTGGTCTTGGGAGATCTTAGATCTCAAGACTCACACAACCCTACCTTTTATACCAGCTGGGAGGATAACTCCGCCCCCACAGCCACAAAATCCAATTAAGCCAAAGACAACTGGATTAACGGATTAACTAGATCAGCCTTGCTGAAGCACCCAGCTCCTACTTACCTGCGCTTGCTTCAGCTGGTCTGAGATCTCCTGCTAGGAGTATTTTAAGAAAATTGGAAGTGAATGATAGTTAAAATCTCCCTTAAAAAAAAAAAAAAAGCTGGCCATGGTGGCGCATGCCTTTAAATCCTAGCACTTAGAAGGCAGAGGCAGGTGGATCTTTGTGAGTTCAAGGCCAGCCTGGTCCAGGACAGCTGGGGCTACAGGGAGACCCTGTCTTGAAAAGACCAATTAAAAAAAAAAATTTCCCCTTCTGGGAACTGGAGAGATGACTCAGTGGTTAAGAGCGCTGGTTGCTTTTGAGGACCTGGGTTTGATCTCCAGCACCCACATGGCAGCTAACAATGGTCCATAACTCCAGTTCCAGGGGATCTGACACTGTCTTCTGATTCCTTGAACACTGTATGAAATGGGTACACCTACATACTGCAGGCAATCACTCATACATGTTAATTTTTTTCTTTGGCATTTTTGAGACAAGGTGTCCCCATACCCACAAGTGTCCTGGGACTCACTCTGTAGACCAGGCTGGCCTTGAACTCACAGAGATTCACCTGCCTCTGCCTCCCAAGTGCTAGGATTAAAGGTGTGAGCTGCTATGTTCGGCACATTTTTTTTTTATTAATATTGAATGTTTGGGTCAGAGGATAACTTTGTGGAATTGGTTTGTTCCTTCCAGCTGTATTACAGGATCCAACTTGGGTCTCCAGGCTTACAGAGCAAGCACCTTTACCTGCTGAGCTATCTCACCTGCACCCTAAAAGGCTACTTCCAGTTCTCTCTTGGGACCTGGGATATGGTGAACTTGGCTCACATCCCCTTTAAATGAAGCCAACAATGTTAGAGAAAGAAAACTATCAGCACCACAGACTTAGTGAAAAACAAGGCCATCTGATTTACTACTGAAACTAAGATTTTAGCTTTCAAGTTAGCCTAATTTCCAGTGAATGTCACTGAAATAATTTTTTATTAGGTGTCCTAATTTTAATAATTTTGATACAGTGATGACATTTCTATTGAGTCTGGGTATGGGACTCCTGTAGAGTGCTTAAAATGTACAAATGGGGCAGGGAGATAGTTCAGTGGTCAAGAGCACTGGCTGCTCTTGCAGAGGACTTGGGTTCAATTCCTAGTACCGTGGCAATTAACAACTGTCTGTAACTACAGTTCCAGGGGAATCCAACCCCCTCTTCTGAGCTCCTCAGGCATTGCATGACACAGGTGCACTTACATGCAGGCAATACACTCATACACACACACACACACAAATTTTTTTTTTGTCTTTTTCAGACAGGGTCTCCCTGTAGCCCCAGCTGTCCTGGAACTCACTTTGTAGACCAGGCTGGCCTGTGAACTCACAAAGATCCACCTGTCTCTGCCTCCCAAGTGCTAGGATTAAAGGCGTGAACCACCACATGCACAAAAATATTCAAACAATGTATAAGGCCCTGGGTTCCATGTCCAGCACCGAAATAAACAGAAGACTTAGACTCACCAGTTTCAGAATTTGGTTTTGCATGAAACACAGGGTTCCGATGTGGAAGGTGGGAGCAGGGACAGGGGTAGGCCAGTTAGTACTAGTGAAGGGGTTAACAGGGCTGTACAGGTACACAATGACAGTGTGAAGTTAAGTCAAAGTACAACCATTCTGTATTCAAAATGAGACTCTTAGCATTTACTGCTGAAGGCTGTGAGAAAGGCACTAAGATCCCCAGTAGTACTTGATCAAACCAAAGGAATTAACCTGCTGCTGCTATTTGCCAGAAAGTCTCTTATAGCAGGTCCCTAACCCAAGATGGTGTGAAAGAGACACACATTTTATACTGAATTAGGTCCTTTTCCCAAGCTAGTGGTATATCCTGGAAAGCTACAGTGGGCCATAGCCAGCCAGCTATGTAGTCAGGAGAAAGAACACCATGCACCTGTTTGCAAAGCTATGGTGTTCAGATATATAAACTTTAAATTCATTTTTTTTTTTTTGAGATGGTCTCCCTGTAGCTCAGCTGGCCTAGAATTTGCTATGTAGACTATGCCAGCCCCAGCCTCCTGAGTGTGCATGTCACCACACCAGGCTTCTAACGATATATATACATACATACATATACATACATAAATATATATATATATTGTTATTGTTGTTGGTTTTCGGTGTTTTTGCAACAAATTCTCCCTGTAGCCCCAAGCTGGCCTGAACTCGATCTGTAGACAGGGCTGGCTGGCTTTGCCTCTGCTGGGATTAAAGGTGTGTGCATGTGGCTCAAACTATTGATTTTTAAAATTGACAGTGCTCTGAAAGACGATTTAATATTTAGAGAGAGAAAAAAAATCACTCAATAAGAAAAGATAACTAAAGAACATTTATTTGTCACTAGACTTTATCCAGAGGACATAACAAAATTGTGTCACCACCCCCACCTCCCACCTTGAAGGGTTAGTACTGTCAATGTGATAAAGCAAATATCAAGTTTCAAGGATTGGAACCAAGCCTAAATGACAAAGAACAATTTCTATCTGAATCATCATAAAAATGTTTAAGTAAAAAAGAGAGAGAGAGAGAGAGAGAGAGAGAGAGAGAGAGAGAGAGAGAGAGAGAAAACAAAAACAAAAAAAACCACAAAGGGGCAATGGAGGTTTCAGATTGAAAAACTTCCTCACGTTTCCTGTAATACATTCAATCTTGGCTAGAGTGTAACAAAATGGAAACAGGATTACTATAATACAAAACTTTCACTACAGCACACTGTACACACCTGTTCCAAGCCCACCCCCAGCCCCTAATGCTTCCAACTCAATTATTTCCCAGCCTGTTGGGCCTGCCGGCGAAGGAGCACATAGATCTTCTCTTTGATCCAGTCTTTGTTGTAAGGCTGGTATGTCTGGGTATCAGCTCGGTAACTGAGGAGAAAGGTAATAAGCAAAGTTACGGTGGGTAATTTGCATGTGTCTTAAAGCCCCGTATTCTAACTGGCCAGTGATGGCATCATATGCCTATTTTCACAGGTGAAATTGATCAAAGTTGACAAAGCTGCTCATATAGCTGTTGCTTTTACAAATGCAAACTTAAACCACATAGTACAATCTCGTGGTGGAAAAAGAAACCAAGGCCTGGAGCTCTTAAACACTCAGTATATTTTACCCATCTATTTCTCCAATTTGACCAGAATCATGTGTTGTTTCTCCCACATAATATATCTACAAAGAAATTTCTAAAAGAATGTTATTTCAACAAAGATTTCTTGCTAATTTATAAGGAGCTCATATTTAGGATCAGCTTTTTAAAGAAGACTACCACCACAGAACTCTACTGATAGTGAAGGTTTTCAAGCCCACAGCACACTGAGCATCAAGGTATCTTTAAAGGATTTGAAGAAACTGTTTAACTGGCCTAAAACTGAAATATAGCTGAAGAAATACATACTAAAGCTATAGCATAAAAAAAGCAGACTTTCAGTCTTTAATCCCAGCACTCGGGAGGCAGAGGCATGTAGATCTCTGGGAGATAAGAGGCCAGCCTGGTCTACCTAGTGAGTTCTAGGCCAGCAGGGGCTAAAGGGAGACCCTGTCTCACTGTTTCAAAGCTAAGTGCACCACCTGGTGGGAACACCACATACCACCAAGGAGGTCAACGACAGTTTGTTTTTCTGGGTCCTGTTAGCTTTCCTCTACTTGCAGATAACCTAGAAAAACAGAAGATGGCTCAGTGGTTAAGAGTATTGGCTGCTCTCGCAGAGGACCTAGGTTTGGTTCCCAGCAACTATCTTTAATAACTCCAGTTCCAGAGGATCCACACACAGTCCTCTTCTGACCTCCAGGGACATTACACAACATGGGTGCACTTACATGCAGGCACTGCATTCATACACATAAAATTCTAAAAAAAGCTCTTTAAAAAAAAAATGAAGAGGGCCAGGCGTGGTGGTACACACCTTTAATCCCAGCACTTGGGAGACAGATCTCTGAGAGTTCAAGGCCAGCCTAGTCTACAAAGTGACTTCCAGGCCAGCTGGGGCTACAGGAAGACCCTGTCTCAGAACACACACAAAAAACCCCAGAAAAACAAAACAAAGAGTCTGATTTATCAAGTGACAAATTGTAGCAAGACACTTCATTTTTCAACCTAAAAAAAGTAGACAATTCTCGCCAGGCGTGGTGGTACACGCCTTTAATCCTAGCACTTGGGAGGCAGGAGGCAGGCGGATCTTTGTGAGTTCAAGGCCAGCCTGGTCTACAGAGTGAGTTCCAGGACAGCTTAGAGCTACAGGGAGACCCTGTCTTGAAAAGAACCCCCCCCCCCCAAAAAAAGTAGACAAATCATACTAAGTCCTTAGTACTTCTCTGAATTAATTTGATCTTTTTTTACAATCCTATAAAATAGAAGGCAATGTAAATAGATACAATTACCTAAAAAAAATTTTTTTTAAATCATGTTTATCTTTTTTCTTAGACAGGGTCTCACTACATAACTGTGGCTGGCCTTGAACTGACAGATTTGCCACACCTGACAATTTTTTTTTAATTTGAAAAACTTTACCCGTATGAGTGTTATTTATGTATGTATGTATATGCACTGCATGCATGCAGTGCCCATGAAGGCTGAAAAATGCGCACTGGACCCCCTGGAGTAAGAGTTAACAGATGTTTGTGAGAAATCATGTGGATGCCAGGAAATAAATGAACCTGGGTCCTCTGCAAGTACAGCCAGTGCTAACTGCTGAGCTGTATATCCCTCTGAGGAAACCAATGCACAAAGAGAAGTAAAGCAACAACAGCTAAGCGATGATGGGTGTTATTTTTTGTTCAGATCATTAAAGTCTTTTCATCTGAGTTGTAAACTAAAACTACAACACTCTTGGCACTAATGTGGGACAGTAAGTCTAGATTCAGGCATACACTGCACATGTGCAGGAACAATCTCCTTAGCATACTAGGCAATGCAATACAGGGCACATGATGCTAGCTAGCACGCATGAGCTGACTTGTTTGTTGGTATGTCCCTTTCTGGGTATGCCCCACAAGGAACCAACAGCAGAGAAGCTGGCCCATCTGAGCATCCAGGAAGGGAGGAACAAATAAAGGAGAATGCTGCTCTACCATAGGGTGACATGGGGGTGGGTGGGGGGACCTCAAGGCACTGGAGCCACAGGCAGAGAACTCAAGACAGTGCCAGATATGGCCAACCAGTTTCTGATAGCATCCTACTGGGCTAGTGTCCTGTCTCTGATTTTTGGCAATGAATCTTCCCTTAATCCAACCACAGGCCCTACTTGTTTGTCTGCTGGGATGACCTGTGATGGTGTGGAGGTCTAAGATTGGCCACTGGGAGGTGACATCACGCAATGTAGGGGTTGCCCATCCCAAACTTATGTAAGCTGCCCGTTACATAGAACCAATGGATTTTCACTATCTCCTGTGGTCCCTGGGCTGTTACCACATACATGCTTGGTTGTGGGGCTATCAACCCTACAGCTCACTCTTCAGCTCATTTGGTCATGGGAGCCAGCTGCTCCACAACCATGTTTTTGGCCACGGGACTGATGCAGCTGCCTGTTTTGCCACAGGGCCATCGGCCCTGTGTGCCTGCCCTCTTCAGCCTGCCTAACTGTGGGGTGAATAGCCCCACACACTAAAACCCTCATTTTAAACCAATAAGCCAGAAATCTACACCCCAGTTTTACGGTACTAGGGACTGAACCTAAAGCTCTAGTTGGCAAGCACTCTACCTTGGGCTGTACCCCAGCCCACTTTTTACTTTCTCAGACAGGGTCTTTACTAAGTTGGCCAGGCTGGCCTTAAACTTTGGATCCTCCTGTCTCAGCCTCCAAGGTAGCTGCTGCACCACCAGATCCAGTGCCACGTTCTGGTAAGGGAACTCCAAAGTAGTAATGCTGTATATAAACATCTTATTTTTCCTCTGAATGCTAAAGTCAGAAGGTTGTTTTTATTAAAAGTATACAAGCTTTCCATTTTATCAAGTGCCTAATAAAAAGAAACACTTGGTTCTTTAGTCGTGCTTTTTGTTTATGATGAAATGAACATTTTTCTTGGACTATCTTAATGTATCCTAAGTATTAATTCTACTTCAAAGTGTAGAATATACAATAATATTTATATTAACATCAAAAAAAGGACTAAATAAAGGAACAGAATTCCTCAAAATATATTATGTGGGCAGGAGTCTTTAATAGTAATGCCTTCTTTGTGGAAACCTGTATGTTGTTGATGGTTATGAACTGGCACTTGAATCGGAAAATTAAATGGTAAGCACTAATACAATTTCTTTTTTAAAAATATTTTACAAGTAAATTTTTAATTTATTTTTATGTGATGAGTGTACTGTCTGCATGTAGGTTGGTGCACCCATGTCATGCAATGCCTCAGAGGTCAGAAGAGGGTGTCGGATTCCCCTGGAACTGGAGTTAAAGACGGTCTTAGCTGCCATGTGGGTGCTGGGAATCAAACCCAGGTCCTCTGCAAGAGCAGTCGGTGCTCTTAACTGCTGAGCCATCTCTCCAGCCCCCAGCACTAACACAGTTTCGATCGGCACAGATGAATCTAAGAGCTTGTTGTCATGGTCAGTGAATACAGGCACATAGAACTGAATCTGGAGTCTCAGCAGTGAGGAGGGCAGATCTTTGCTGATACCATGCTGACTCATCAGAAAAACTGCACATGAAAATGCCACTTTTTGTCTCAAAGAAAACCAACATATTCAAAGACCATTGTTAATTCAGAGTACTCATATATAAGGTCTATGCAGGAATTTTGCTATTAACAAAGTCAGTTTATTCTAGTTTTAGAAATGCTACAAAGGGGGCTGGAGAGATGGCCTAGCGGTTAAGAGCGCCGACCGCTCTTGCTAGAGGACTCGGGTTCGATCCCCAGCACCCACATGGTGGCTGAGAACGTCTGTGACTCCAATTCCAGGAGAACTCCAGTTCCAGGGGAATTCGAGACCCTCTTCTGACCTCTGNGTAGCTGCTGCACCACCAGATCCAGTGCCACGTTCCGGTAAGGGAACTCCAAAGTAGTAATGCTGTATCACTATTATCAATAAAAATCTTATTTTTCCTCTGAAATGCTAAAAGCCGAAGGTTTGTTTTTTATGTATAAGTAGAATACAAGTTTTCCATTTTATCACCGTTGCCTAATAATAAAAAGAAACACTTGGTTCTTTAGTCGTGCTTTTTGTTTATGATGAAATGAACATTTTTCTTGGACTATCTTAATGTATCCTAAGTATTAATTCTACTTCAAAGTGTAGAATAGGTTTGTAGAATATACAATAAATATTTATATTAACAAACAAAAGGAACTAACTAAAGGAACAGTAATTCCTGTCATCTTTCCTCAAAATATATTATGTGGGCAGGAGTCTTTAATAGTAATGCCTTCTTTGTGGAAACCTGTATGTTGTTGATGGTTATGAACTGGCACTTGAATCGGAAAATTAAATGGTAAAGCACTAATACACTTTCTTTTTATTATAATATTTTATTAAAGTAAATTTTTAATTTATTTTTTTGTGATGAGTGTACTGTCTGCATTGTAGGTTGGTTTTTGCCACCCCAATTTTTGTCATGCAATGCCTTCTCCAGATGGTCAGAAGAGGGTGTAGGATTCCCCTGGAACTGGTTAAAGACGGTCTTGCTGCATGTGGGTGCTGGGAATCAAACCCAGGTGGTCCTCGCAATGTGCAGTCGGTGCTTTTACCTGCTGAGCCACTCTCCAGCCCCAAATAAGTAAATTTTTAAAAAAAAAAAAAATGAATCTAAGAGCTTGTTGTCATGGTCAGTGAATACAGGCACATAGAACTGAATCTGGAGTCTCAGCAGTGAGGAGGGCAGATCTTTGCTGATACCATGCTGACTCATCAGAAAAACTGCACATGAAAATGCCACTTTTTGTCTCAAAGAAAACCAACATATTCAAAGACCATTGTTAATTCAGAGTACTCATATATAAGGTCTATGCAGGAATTAATTTGCTATTAACCAAAGTCAGTTTTATTTAGTGTTTTAGAAATTTCTAAAAAGGGGGCTGCGGAGATGGCCTAGCGGTTAAATTTTTTTTAAGAGCGCGACCGTCTTGTGCTAGCGGACTCGGGTTCGGTCCCCAGCACCCACTGGTGGCTTGAGAACGTCTGTGGATCCAATTCCAGGAGAACTCCCGTTCCAGGGGACATCGAGACCCTCTTCTGACCTCTGCGGCATTGCACGGACACAGGTACGCAGACCTACACACAAACTATAATTATAATAATAAATAAACTAATAAAAAAAAAAAAAAAAAAAGAAATGCTACAAAGGAGAACCTTATTTATTCTACTTCCTCCTATACCAGCTTTTACTTTAACCATTTTTTTCTTGCAGTGCCAGGAACTGAACCTGGGCCCCGGTGTACAGCAGGCAACTGCTCTATCACTGCTTTATACTTCTACTATTAAAAATGTTTTATTTTTTTGGCCAGTACAAGACTTGTATCAGGTTAACATCAAGATGAGGCCCATGAAATTTTTAATAAAATGTGGGATAACATGCCACTTACAGAAAGTTTTCAGATAACCAACATGTAATCAATTTTTTCAAGAAAAAAAAATTTTTTTGTCTTTTTTCAGACAGGGTCTCCCTGTAGCCCCAGCTGTCCTGGAACTCACACAGATCTGCCTGCCTCTGCTACCACACCCAGCTAACTTTTTTTTTTTTTTTTGTCTGTTTGAGACAGGGCACACCACGCCCGGCCTGCACTAATTTTTAATTGCCAACCAAAACACTATTCTATTGGTTAGTAGTGGTAACTGATCTATCTCACATAAGCAAACTGAAATTCCAAAGTCTCACAAATTTGTTGCAAATTTTAATATGCCAGTAATACAACCTTGTCCCAACTTACCCAATCTTGTGAAAAATGGGAGTTCCTGCTATATACCTGGAATTGTTAACTTGTTCCTAAGAAGCCTTGCAAAGCAGTTTCTCTAAATTTATTTTTAAAATACTTTAATTATTATTGTCTTTTTGAGACAGGATCTCCCTGCAGTTCCAGCTCACTATGGAGGAAACTCACTATGTAGACCAGGCTGGCCTTTAACTCAGAGATCCACCTGCCTCTCCCTCTCAAGTGCTGGGATTAAAGGTGTGTGCCACCATGTCTGGTGGTAATTATTTTCATGTGTATAACTGTATTGCTTGCATGTATGTAAGTATACGGGTATTGTGCAATGTCTGTGGGGATCAGAAGAGGGCATCAGATCCCCTGGAAATGGAGTTAAAGATGTTTGCTAGCCTCCATGTAGGTGATGGGAACCAAACCCCAGTCCTCTGCAAGAGCAGCCAGTGTTCTTAAGTGCTGGCTAAGCCAAAGATTTCTCTAAATTTATAAATAAGCAAACAGGTTTAGCAATATTAGAGATCTTGAAATCTTACATATCAGATGAAGTTCTGGACTCTATCTGTCCTAGGTATTTTATTGGGAAAATTTCACACTTGTACTTAGCAACTGACTAGATGTTGCCACTAGTACTTAAGATTTATTTATATTAATTGTAATAAAAACTTTCTTTTTAACACATTTAATTAGAGACCTGGATTCAATCAGCTTGGATGCTCAGAGCAAGGAAATATAGCTGTAACTGAAACACAAGTATAGAAACAGAACCCAACATCCCAAGGGAATGCTTGTTTTTATCAGGAACCTGTAGGGAGAGATCAAGGTACAGTCAGGTTCCAGGCTGACTGAGTGGTTATGTAGAAGGTGCCTGGGAGGTGGACCAATGTATTTTCAATACTGCTTCCTCAAATTATGGCTCAAAACTGACATGCAGCAATATCCAAGCACCTGATGACTTTGTGCTGTCCAAAATGAGCTACAATCATTCTTAGTTTCTCATTCATAAATAGTGAGAAGAATAAGCCATTCTGTATCACTTCATGTTCCTTTAGCAGCAGTGGCAAGATACATTCTAATATGAATTATTATAAGCATGTTAGAATTTAAAACCTCACTGTAATAAAACCTAAAAACACATGTTTATACAACCTAGGACTAAAATTTAAATCCTACATATACTTAAGTTTTAATTTATTATTATTATTATTATTATTATTATTATTATTTGGTCTTTTTGAGACAGGGTCTCCCTATAGCTGGCCTGGAACTTGCTATGTAGACTAGGCTGGCCTTGAGCTCAGAGATCTGCCTGCCTCTTCCTCCCAAGTGCTGGGATTAAAGGCATGTGCCACCACACCCAGCACATATACTTAAAGTTTTTAAATGTCGTGGAAAAAAAGTAATTTTAGGTTTTAATCTAAATCAATTGAGGAAAAAGATTCTAAGAGAGTGGGGAACCCTTAAAAAAGACTAGAGAACAAAGAATCAAGACATGGAGCTTTATATTACCATACCTCCTCTCCATAGCAACTATCAATTAGCAAAGTTTTTAAAGATTTCCTTATGTCTTTTGGCTCTGTGTTATCAATTTATAATCTATATGTAAGTGAAATACTAGTAACAATAATGGTGCATAAAATTCAAAGATCAGCATTAGGCACAAAGAAACTCACAATACCTTAAATCACCTCAAATAGCCCAATAATAGAAAAATACAAAATAAAAGATATAGTGATACTTACACAAGACAGCTGAGATCTGCCAGATCATCTATAAAATCAAACAACTGACTGATATCATATGTGATGGAGGGGCTGTTGGGATTCATTCTCTTCAGATGTTCTTCATACATTTTACAAACGCCTAAGGGGGGGGGAAACAAGAGCTTAGGACAAGATAAACTCCAGTGTATGAGCAGTGCTACACTGTTGGGACAGCATTTATTCTAGTAAAATTGGGCTGGGAAAGGACAGTAGGGCAATGACTTTTAATTATTATGACTACCAAGTTAAAAAAAAATACAAATTCATTAGAACATTGGTTACTATTTTGTACTTTATAATCACTTCAGACCACTGGAGCTAAAGAAATTTACAACAGCTTGGGCTGAAGATCTGGGTAGTGCTTGCTTAGTATGCCCAAGGTCCTGGGTTTAATCCTCAGCACTGCACCCTCTCCAGATAAAACTGTGGTCTGTCTTCTTTAATTATTTATTTTTGTTTATATGTATGAGTGTTTTGCCTACATGTATGTAAGCAAATCATGTGTATAATTAATGCCTGCAGAGGCCATAGACTGTTAGAGCCCCTGGAAGTGGGGTTACAGACAGCTCTTAGCCACCATGTGGGTGCTAGGAACAGAACCCAGGTCCTCTGCACAAGCAGCCAGCGCTCTTAACCGATGAGCCAGCTCTCCAAATAATACTGTGGTTCTTCATAACATTTTTAGTAAATCTTTCTAAAGCCAAAGACTATATAAAGAAAAACACCACACTTTAGAATGATGGGTGACAAATGATACTTTTCTATTTTACCTTCATATTTTGATGCAACGAAAAAAAGTCACAATAATAACTGGCAACGAGGTTAGAGCTTATCCTAATATGGTACTGACGACTCTGGAACTCTGGATTCAGACAGACCTGAAAGCCAGCTTATTTATCACAAAATTGTGGACAAATGACTCCACCCAGTGAACTTTACCTGTCAAATGGAAATAACAGTACCTTTTCATAGGGTTCTTGGATTATGTGAAATAATGCATATGAAGCATTAACACATGCAGTAAAATTTTACATACTTCAATATAAAAAGATAATAAAAACAAGTGTGGTAGCTCACACCTGCAATCCCAGCACCTGGGAGGATGGGGCAGGGGATCAGAAGTTCAAGGTTGGCCGGGCGTGGTGGTGCACGCCTTTAATCCTAGCACTCTGGAGGCAGAGGCAGGTGGATCTTTGTGAGTTCAAGGCCAGCTGGGGCTACAAGGAGACCCTGTCTTGAAAAGAAAAAAAAAAAAAAAAAAAAAAAAATTCAAGGTCATGGTCAGCTGTATAGTGAGTTCAAGGCTAGCCTGGGATAAGAACCTGTCTCATAAACAAATAAAAACATATCATCTACAAAGCATATTGCTTGCTAATTTGCATTCAGTTAAACATTCCACAAAAGGGTAATATACGTACCTTTTCAGTGCATTCCTATTATCAACTACTCTACAGGACAAGTGGCATCAATGTTATCGTTACCTGGACCACACACTCACAGTCCTTAAGGTAACTCTAAAATAACTTCCTAAACATCCCAGTGAAAGGTATGGCAATCAGTAACACAATAACAGAACCACTTTTTATTTTTTTTGGGTGTTTTGAGACAGGGTCCCAGCTGGCCTGGAACTCATGGTGTAGACCAGGCTGGCCTTGAACTCACAAAAATCAGCCTGCCTCTGCCTCCCAAGTGCTAGGATTAAGGGCGTGCACCACCACACCTGGCTCAAGTAACCACTTTTAAGTATCTGTGTGCATGTGTGTGGAGGTAAGAGGTTAAGCTCAAGTGTTGATATTACCTTGATTTTTGAGACAGGGTCTTTCATACAGGCTCTCAGCTCACTGATTAGACTAGGCTAGTCAGCAACTCTCTAGGACACACCTATCTCTGACTCTCTGGTACCAGGATTATAAGTATGTGCTAACAAATCTGGCTTTTTTAAAAAAATAAAACAAGGGCTCTAAGGATCTAACACTGACCCTCATGCTTGTGTACTTTATTGACTGAGTTAGCTCCCCAGCCTCTTAGTGTTTTTCTTTTTTAATTGCTATTGGCATACTACATTGCAATCATATAGTACCACTCAATTTTATAAAATGAAATGAAACCAAGGAAAATCAATTCACTGTTCATCTTTAAAAGGCAAAGATCTGAGCTGGGCGTAGTGGTGCATGCCTTTTAATCCCAGCACTTGGGAGGCAGAGGCAGGTGGATCTCTGTGAGTTCCAGGCCAGCCTAGTCTACAGAGTAAGTTCCAGGCCAGCTGGGGCTACAGGGAGACCCTGTCTCAAAAAAACAAAAAACCAAAAAAGCCAGCAAGCATTTAGATGAGAAAGGAAATAATATAATTATCTTTATTTGCAAATGAGATGATCTTACAAACAAGAAACAACCAAAACTCTCTAAATAAGTGTAGTAAAGTGAATGCAACAAAGCTGCAAGATAGAAGATCAATACATGAAAATCAATCCCATTTTTATACTCTTAACCCCCAAATGAAACTCCACATAGAACATAATAAACCTCTTATCAATAAATTTACCAAAGAAGTGTGAGACCCATACACTGAGAGAAGGGGGACTAACCAGGGGGAAGAAAGGGAACCAGAGGGGGGTAGGGGAACATGGGTGGGCAAGTAATCAAAATAAAGTATGACACAACCAGGGGTGGTGGCTCAACCTTAAAACCTTAATACAAGCACTTGGGAGAAGAGACAGGAGGCTAGCCTGTTCTACATAGTGAGTTCCAGAGCAGCTGAGCGACCCTGTGTGTATCTGTCTTTGAAAAAAGACACATGTATGAAGATGGTATAATGAAACTCATTATTCTGTATGCTAACCTAAAATATTAAAGAAAATCACACAGCATAACCAAAATAATCTTAAGATGAATGAATGGAAAAGAGAGTAAGAGTCCAGAAGTGAAGCATCGAAGTATGGTCAACTGCTCTTCCATAGGGCCTGAAGATAGTATGGAAATAACAATAAGGCTTTAATTTTTGTTCCCATTTTGGATAGAACTATTATTTCTTAAATGATGCTAACATCATAAGCTGGTCTCAAACTATGTAGCTGATACCGATTTTTTTTTTTTTTTTGGTCTTTTCGAGACAGGGTCTCCCTGTAGCCCCAGCTGTCCTGGAACTCACTCTGTAGACCAGGCTGGCCTTGAACTAACAAAGATCCGCCTGCCTCTGCCTCCCAAGTGCTAGGATTAAAGGCGTGCGCCACCACGCCCGGCTCGCTGATACTGATTTTTAACTTCCGATCCTCCTGCCTCTATCTCCCAAAGGCTAGGATCACAGGAACACACCACTATATCTGGTTTATGTTGTACCGAGGAGCAAATGCAGGGCTTTGTACGTGTTAAGACACATACTCTACAGATTGAGCTACATCTCTAGCCCATAAACCAGTAGCTCTAAAAAAAAAAAAGCAGTTACCAAGCTGCAAAAAAAAAACAACACATGGAAGAACCTTAACTACATATTGTTATGCCACACAAGCTAGTATGAAAAGTCTATGTGATCACAATTCAAATTAGTACGGTGTGGCCTGAGGTTTAGCATCCATGAATTCAATTAGACATGGATTGAAAACATCACAGGTATTGAACAATACATTTTTCTCATTTCCTCAACCACAAAAAATGTATAGCAACTGTTTAAATACCATTTACACTGCACTAGGTATTACAATGTAATACCTAATTAGGTATTAAGTACCACTTACACTGTATTAGGTATTTGAATCATCTAAAGATGATTAAGACTGGTAGTTGCCTGGGGTTTGGAGGTAGGAGAGGGAGAGATTTCTAGGGCGGTGAAACCATCCTGTGTAGCACTATAATGATAGACCATCGTCAAATCAATTTGGCAAAATCCACAACACAGAATGAACCCTAATGAAAACTATGGAATGGAGTTAATGTGTCAATACAAGTTCATCACTGTAATGAATGTATGGCACCAATGCAAGATATTAATACAGAAATTGTGTAAGGATAGAGGGGAAACGAATTGTTTTCTATTCAATTATTCTACAAACCTAAATCTGAATATCAAGCACATTAATTAAAAAGCCAGGAGGTATGTATCTATAAATTCCAGTACTCAGGAAGCCAAGGCAAAGAATCTTGTTTCAGGCTAGCCTGGGATAGGTAACAAAACTCTTTCATAAAGTGACAAGTTAGACTTTCCTAAAATTAACAAAGGTTAGTAATGACTACTGTCCAATCACAGTCCAAGTATGATAATGTAGGAAAGGAGATATGATACCAAGGCAGTACTTTATGCTATGAAGTTACTGTAATGGTAAGCAAAGATGTCAGAAGAAAGGATTTGAAGATATTGTAAAACCAACCAACCAACCAACCAACCAACCAACCAACCAACCAACCAACCAACCAAAAACCCTTTTGCAGGCAGGTGTGGTAGTGCAAGCCTTTAATCTCAGCACTCAGGATGCAGTCAGATGGCTGTGAGTTCAAGGCCAGCCTGGTCTATGTAAAAAGTTATAGGCAAGTTGGAAAAACCAAAATAACACCTTTGCCTCTTTAAGAGTTGACTTTGATGGTAATCCCAGGGGAATTTCGCCAGCTTAGAACCACCTTTGAAAAGCTACTAGCTTTTGTTTCCACAGGCATAATCACTGCTGATTTTAAACAGATTTGAAGTCTAATCCAGTTAGTTTTGAATAAGTTTTAGGGGCTTATTTAGGAGGAAAACCAAAACAACTATATAATTTTTATAGAAAGAACAATTTGCTAGGAAGGATGTGTGGGACCACATAACTGATTAACCTGATGTAATGATTTCAAGTGTAAGAATGAATCCAATTTGCAAAGAACCAATCTGTGCTGATGGTTTACCCAGTAAAGAAACATTAAGAGCTAATAGTCCCCCTCTTAGGAGGAGTGTCAGTTTATCAAACGCACAGTAGGGGCTGGAGAGATGGCCTAGCAGTTAAGAGTGCCAACCGCTCTTACAGAAGACCCGGGTTCGATCCCCAGCACCCACACGGTGGCCGAGAACCGTCTGTAACTCCAATTCCAGGAGAACTCCAGTTCCAGGGGAATCCGACACCCTCTTCTGACCTCCACGGCATTGCACGACATGGGTGCACAAACTTGCATGCAGACAGTACATTCATACACACAGAAAAAAAACAAACAAACAAAAAAAACAAAACAAAAAACAAACAAACAACCAAACAACCAAAAATCAAATGCACAATAAGTCATGCTGATTTGGTTCCATTAGCCTGAACTAATTTTTATTTTCTAACATTTTCATAGGCTATAGCCTATTCAGTTATAACTGATCTAAACAGCTTTTTAACATTTGTTTAATAGGCAGACTACTAGGTTTCAGAAGACATTCTCAGAGCTGCTGTAACAATATAGTGCTGCAGTTTAGCCAGAATGTTATAGGAGTATCTAAAATACTGTGGGATAAAATATATTTTCTTTGAAATGGATTTATCATTGGACAAGCTGTGAACTACAAATTCAGAGTCTGGTTTTTACTTAGAGAAAGGGGCTAAGGGCAAAGATGAGCCGCAGAGAGGAGAGAACGCACAAGGAACTCTGTTGGGGCCGGGGCAGATAAGAAGCCCACCACGTGGGGGTGGGGCTGGGGCTCTCTCGCCATTTTGTCATCATGGGCAGAGGACACAGAATTCATGCTGTCTGTTGGGAAAGGAAAATTGCTGCTCGTCATGTAAAAGATGCTAACTCCATTCACTTTGTAGGCAAGCCCAATAAACTCTCTAGTAAGACTGCTCACTGCTTTGCCTAGTAACTGGGGAAACCAGAGGCAGGGCCTGACACCATGTGTGTGGGTACCTCCCCCCAGGAAAACAGTCTGCAGTAAGTACCTACATAATACAACATAACAAGATAAAATACAGTAACAGAATATAAGACTCTTTGAATGTAACAGATTATATGCATAAGTGTGATTCAAACAGCAATATGTTGTAAAAATAGCATATTTAATGTAAAAAAAAAGCCAATAAATGCAGCCCATCTTAAATATCTATTTTCCCTGCTTAAATGGGATTTATCTTAAAAATGAATGGTTGGGGGTGTGTGGCTTCAAAGGTTTCTATCATTTGATCAACATTGTACTTACCTTCCATGCATTCATTCACAGATTCATAGTCAGCATAAGTTCTGCCTTCAGGCCTCTTGGTAGGCTGTACCAGCAAAATGGTGTGAGACTGAAGGAGGAAAAGCAATTTCAATGTAGTTTCCAATTTGCATTTGAGAAATCCACAGCATGACCTAAATCTCACATATGTGACATAATGATTGCTAGTTATTAAGACATAATTAACCAGGTTGCTCATCCCACAATACTGATGCCTCTGTCTAAGCGTGGTCAGCACCTAGATTCACAAGTTCCCTAGTAGACACCCCTTTATTCTCCTGGTCACTTTTTTTTTTGGTCTTTTCTTTTTTTAAAGGCGTGCGCCACCACGCCCGGCATTTATTTATTTCTGTATGTATATCAATGTACTGTCTCCATGCAAGTTTGTGCACCCATGTCGTGCAATGCCGCGGAGGTCAGAAGAGGGTGTTGGATTCCCCTGGAACTGGAGTTCTCCTGGAATTGGAGTTTCAGACGGTTCTCAGCCGCCATGTGGGTGCTAGGGATCGAACCCGGGTCTTCTGTAAGAGAGGTCGGCGCTCTTAACCACTAGGCCATCTCTCCAGCCCCCTTTTTTTGGTCTTTTCAAGACAGGGTCTCTTTGTAGCCCAAGCTGTCCTGGAACTCTCTCTGTGGACCAGGCTGGCCTTGAACTCACAAAGATCCACCTGCTTCTGCCTCCCGAGTGCTAGGTTTAAAGGCATGTGCCACCATGTCCAGCTTCCGGGTCACTTCTTAAAACTCCAAATATTCATACCAGCATGTATTCAGCAAAAGCTATCTTCCTAACCAGATAAACAAAACAAAAAAATGATTAAGGCTTTCTGTCTCCACTGGTCCTTTCTATTTCTAACTCTATTAAGATTCTAATAAGGGGCTGGAGAGATGGCTCAGCACTTAAGAGCACTGACTGCTCTTGCAAAGGACCAGGGATCGATTCCCAGCACCCACAAGGTGGCTAAGAACAGTGGCCGTGGTGGCTGCATGCCTTTAATCCCAGCAGAGGCAGGCAGATCTCTGAGTTCAAGGCCAGCCTGGTCTACAGAGAGAGTTCCAGGTCAGCTGGGGCTACAGAGAGACCCTGTCTCAACAACAACAAAGTCTAATAAAGATAGCTGGCTGATGAAGGAAGAGACAAAAGGGTAATACTATAATCACTGTATCAACTTAAGTTGTTTCGACTTTAGCACAACAGCAGAGCCACATTTTATGCAGGAGTTAAGAACATCAAGGCATTCTAAATGGGTAATGTAAAATGTGTATAGTAAACACCAACCTAAAAAAATCTATTTAACTATTCACCTAGTAGATGACTTGCCTTAAGTGGCTATCTCAGACCAAAACCATTTAGAGACCCACATGAAATAGATGATCACACTGCATGGCAAGTCAATGTACCCTAGGCCAGCAGGTATACTGATGGCTTTCCTTTTGTGTTTTCTTTAGTGGGTCATTTTCTTTCTTTTTTTTTAATTTTTTTTTTTTGTCTTTTCGAGACAGAGACGGTCTCCCTGTAGCCTCAGCTGTCCTGGAACTCACTCTGTAGACCAGGCTGGCCTAGAACTCACAAAGATCCACCTGTCTCTGCCTCCCAAGCGCTAGGATTAAAGGTGTATGCCACCACGCCCGGATGATGGGTCATTTTCAAGCTCAACACTATTACATTTGGGAAAGGTAGATGAATTCTTTAGATTTGTCCTATGCTTTGAAGGATGTTTTGTGGCATCCCTGCCCTGTTCTGTATCCACTAGATGCCAGTAACATTAAACCCTTCAAAGTTGTGATAACAAAAATGTCTTCCTTTGGAGGTAGGGAGCAATCCTACCCAGCTAAGAATCATTGGTCTATTGAAATTATGGCTTATCCTGTTTTTCCATGCATGTAAAAAGATTAATTAAATGCTGGTATGATGCAACTCCACCGTAAACCCAATCCTAAATCAAATTATTTGCCGCATTTTTTTTTCTTTTGCAATATTAGCTTCTGACTACTTTTGACTCAATGGGCCCTGCAGGACATGGGCACACTTATGCACATGCAGGCAATACACTCATACACATAAAATAAAAATTATAAGAAACAAAACTAGAAACACTAATTCTCTCCTGGATTGACATGAACATTTTGTTAGTGATTAGCAGACTGACCATGAATGATTGGTCTTCCTGCCTCTACTTCCAGGTGCTTGGCGAGCCACCTCCACAGTTAATGCAGTGCTGGGGATCAAACCCCAAATCTTTCCATCTTTTTGGTTGGTACAAACACTACCAACTTGAGCTACATCCATAGCCCCAGTACCAACTTTTTAAAAGACTCATTTTTGTGTGTCTCTCTGAATGAATGTCATATATATGGGTGTCTGCAGGATCAGAGGGTATTAGATCTCCTGGGGGCTGGAATTTCAGGTGGATGAGCTGTCTTATGTGGGTGTTGGGAACTGAATGTGGGTCCTCTGGAAGAGCAGCAAGTGCAGAGCCATCTTCCCAGCCGCTGTTCTCAACATTAAAAAAAAAAAAGTCATATACCTTCCAAACCAGTTTCATCCACTTTCATCTTTGGAGCTACTTTCAGACTCTCTTCATTTTTTGTCTGTGCACATGCCTACAGAGTTTAGGAGCTCGTCACCAGTACTTTTTTCCCTTTCCACAGAGCTTCTCATTGAAATTGGAACTCACCAATTGGTAAGCCTGTCCCTCCATCCTGTCTTGCTTCCTCAGTGTTGAGGTTATATGAAAATGTTGAGAAGGCTTAGAAGGCCTATCGATTTTTGTGTGTGGGTCCAAGCTCAGCTCCTCCTGCTTGGATTATACTCATTGTGCTATCTCTCCAGCCCAAATATTTTTTGTTTCTTTTTAATTAAAAATTCAGGGACAGGGATGTAGCTCAGTTGGCAGTGTGTTTGCTAGCATGCTTGAGTCTTGGTTCGAACCCCAGCTCCGAATAAACTAGGTATAATGGTATATTCCTATAATCAAAGCACAAAGGCAGGACGATCAGGAGTTCAATGTCATTCCGAGTTACTAAGTAATTTTGAGACCAACCTGGGCTAGATGGGAGCCCATGTCAAAATAAACAAAGACAACTTAACAATACTCCTCCCAAAGTATTTGTTCTATCACAGTTCTCATTCTGGACAACTTGGTCCTCATTCTTCACAATGGTCCTTTCTCAGGGGAATGACCACACACACACACACACACACACACACACACACACACACACAGAGTACATCTATGTATTTTCCCCCCCTCTTTATCCAAGCCAGGAAAAGGTTAGACAGGATTTTCTAGTAAAATCTCTGCCTACTACTATCCACCCTTTACTTTTTAGAAATCTCACAAACAACCCTAAGAACAGTCATTCTGCTAGTCTGGAAATAATGCAATACACACACTTGCTCACTAACTTCAAATGCTTTCCCAAACTACAAAAAGGAAAAGACAAGAAAAAAGAAATCCAAGATTTCTATACTGACTTTTTTCAGAGAGCATGGACAGGTGATGTTAGCTGATATCACTTTCTCAGACTTGAATCTCAACATTTAAGGCAGAGAAAGGAAACCCTGAGGTAGAATGATTTGGCTACAGTCACACTGCTAGTTAGAGCAAAATGAAACTTGGTTCAACCTGTAGTCCCCAGGAGACACAGTTGGGTCAAACACTGAGTTAGCTTAATTCTGAAAAAAAAAAAAATCTGTGTTAATAATCCCACCAATCAAAGTGAAAAGAGCATCTGGCCGGCGTGGTGGCGGGCCTTTAATCCTAGCGCTTGGAGGCGAGGACAACAGGTGTGCTTTGTGAGTTCAAGGCCAGCCTGGTCCTACAGAGTGAGTGTTTCCCAGGACAGCGGGGCTACTAGGAGACCGCTCTGTCCGAAAAGACAAAAAAAAAAAAAAAAAAAAAAAAGAGCATCTGGCTGATTCCAAGAAATTCCTTCGAACCTCTTCCTTTTGCTGACTTAAAAAAACAAAAAACAAACAAACAAAAAAACCCAAACAGGCAAGACGTGGTGGTGCACACCTTTAATCCCAGCACTTGGGAGGCAGAAGCAGGCAGATCTCTGAGTTCAAGGCCAGCCTGGTCTATATAATGAGTTCCAGGACAGACCCTGTCTCAAAAAAACAAAACCAAGTGGGCTGATGAGACTCAGAGGTTAGTGTAGTTGCTCTGGAAGAGGGCCAGGGTTCGGTTCCCAGCAACTACATCAGGGGCTCACAACCGCATGTACCTCCAGCTCCAAGGGATCTGACGCCTTCTCCTGGCCTCCACCGGCTCGCCATTTACCTGACAAGCCTACTCAGAGATACACAACACACATAGTTTAAAAAAAAAAGTAAAATAAATATCCTACTTTACTACCACCCAGTTGAATTCTAAGGCGTCTGGATCCTGGAGTGTCTTCAGACTCCAAGAAAATAAAAGACTAAGAACAAGACTGAGGAAATACCAAACAGGGCAACTAAGGACATAAGAAACGAAACCACTTTACCCCCCTTCTGAGGTACAGCGCTGGGAGACAAAAGGGAATGGCTGAGGAAGGAAGTGCCACGCCAATGCGACCCGCCTGGCCCCCACGCCAACAGTAAGGTGACGAATGTCAGTTTCGGGGAGAGGTCTGCACACGTTCCCCCGCCATTGTTCCCACAGTAGGCTGGAGCCCTAACAGGGAAGGAACGCCATCCCGCCTCCCCCTACCCGGCCGCGAACCGAAGCGCGCGCATCCTGCGGGTCCCCGCACCCCTCTCTCGGTCAACAGACGGGCGCACAGCCGCACGTCGGGGCAGGTTCGGGCCTACCGCCAGGCCCCGCATCTCCGCGGCGGGAAAGGGGTGGTCGCGAGAGCGGGAACAGCTCGCACGCGTGGGAAGGCTGGGGACCGAAGGGGCGGGAGGGGATACGGGGCAGGAGTTTCCCCCGAAGCAGGGGGCCCGGGTAGCAGCTGGAGCCTTACCATCGCGCCAAACGCTTTGCTGCAGCCGCCGCCAACACCACCGCCGCCGCACACGAGCTCAGCCGCAACGCCGCCAACAGCCAATCCCGCGAGAGCAGCCGCCGGAAGTCGTCGAGCGCAACCTGACGGAGCGCTTTGGACCATAGAGATTCACTCACTTCCGGTATCTAGAGCGGACACCGACTCTTTTTCAGCCATCTTGGGTAAGGGCGCTGAGGTGCGTCTGGAAAAACTTCAAAACTTTAGAGAGAATCTTTTGTTTCAAGACGCTTCTTTCTAAACGTTGGTAATTGGACAGACATACGGCTATATTGACCCCGAGTATGACGGTGGCAGACTTTTTTTTCAGTCTTTCTAGAAAATGGCGGCAATGTAAGTATTCCCGGTTTATAGGTCGGTTGTAACCCGGTAGTACCTTTTAAAGAAGGGGCGGTGAGACAATCCGGAAGTGGGTGTCATGAAGAGGTGCCACTTGGCGGCCATGGCAGCTGTAGTATTGGCTAGTCTGGGTCAAGGCCCGGCTGAGAGGAGTACCATGGCCAGCGTCGGGGGTAGGGCAGAGACAGCTTTGTATCGACTTTGCTGTTGAGCCCCTAGGGCCGGCCCATCGCTAGACACCTCCAGCACTGCTCTCCCCACCCTGGACTCGGAAGGGAGTTTGGTGGGACTCGTGGGCTGGCCCCTTCCCTGGGGGCGGATCACCTGCGGTCCACCCTCGGGAGCTGGGTACCGCCGGGACGGAACGCGCGTGTTCGCTTGGGTTTCCCTCCTGCTGCTGGCAGGGACGTGGTCTAGGGGAGTGGCTGCGGTGCTAACCTCACTCGGACGATTGAAGAGATCTCTTCGCACAGTTTCTCAGTGACTGGCGTCCAAGAAACCAAGACTGCGTAAAGTTTTCTCCGGTGCTAGTATCTGCAAAAAGGGGCTGTTCCTGCTACGTTCCTGAGCAGCGTGCTTCGTGAACACAGCGGCTGCTGGAGAAGCGGAAAGAACTGGGAAATCCACTTTTCCTCCTGGAAAGCAACCGCACGTTTAAGGAGCCTAAGCAGCTTTGGAAACAGCTGGCATTTGGAAACCCGGTGTTGGTGGGTGGATAGCAGAGGGCAGAATGGATGATTTTGTCTCCATTAGTCTGCTGTCTCTGGCTATGTTGGTGGGATGTTACGTGGCTGGAATCATTCCTTTGGCTGTTAATTTCTCAGAGGTAAGAAATTCTCAATTTTCTGTCAACTGTTAGGGTACTAATGTAGTGATGTTTGCAAAGGGAAGCTGCTTCTCAGCTCTGAGGTCTCATTAAGGAAGACCACATTCCCTCCCCCACCCCTTCTTTTCCCTCCTCCCCCCTTCTCTCCCCCTCCCCGACCTGGCTAGCCTGGAACTGGCCTTGTAGACCAGGCTGGCCTCTAACTCAAGAGAGATCCGTCTGTCTCTGCCTCCTGGGTGCTGGAATTAAAGGCTTGTACCACTAAAAGACATACAGCATTTGACAGAAATAAACTTAATGCTCAGCTTTAGAAATCTTTACCTAGAGTAGTAGATAATTTGCTGAAGAACCTGGAGTATTCTGAGTCCCCTGAAAATGGTATACAAAAAATTGGGGTTCTGTGCATTTTCCTGGACAGAGGCACCATAATACATTTCTGATGATTATGATTTTCTCAGAGGTTTCAAGGAATCAAGTCACAAGAGTGTGATCAAGAAAACAAATGAAGACTTGCTTGTCCCTACGAGTTGAAATCGACATAATAATGTCTTGAGAAAAATCATACATACTTTGTTTGAGGAAAGCTAAGAATGTCTACTACAATCAGTGTGAGAGAAAAGAAAAAACAAAACTAGGTCGAGGTTAATTCAGCATACCCTTTAAAGAGACAGGCTTGGGGTGGATATGATATCTGTGATGATTTTCATATCTGTTTGCTTATAATTTTCTTAGTATGTTTTGATATTTTGGTTCATCTGTTAGTCATCCCTTAAACAGACACCTCCCTGCACCCACCTTTCAATAAAAATGCAGATCTGTTCTTTAGCTTGTTACCAGCTCTGCAGTGCTCAAAGATTTAGGGAGGAAAACTACTCCCTTTCCCAGGGAAGTGGATTTTGTGGTTTTTGTCCTGGAGATCAGCACTAAAATGGATTCTTGCTTTACTTTTCGTCCGGAAAGGACTAGTGTCCTCAAAGGAAAGGTGAGGTATGGATGAGACATGAGGTGGGCTTTGAAGAAACTGAAGCAGCAGCATTGCAGGTGAAGAAAATAGCCTGTGGGTGGGGAAGGGGGTTGAACTAGGCATTCATTATAAGTTAGAGGAAAAATAAAGCCAACAGCCAGATGGACCTGAGGCTTGAATTGTTGCTGTTCCTTTTCCATCTGTATTTTTTGGCATCTAATGATAACATCATACACACACACACACACACACACACACACGCACGTGTGCGTGCGTGTGTGTGTGTGTGTGTGTGTGTGTGTGTGTATGCGTATGCGTGTGTGATGCAAGGCGGCAGGTTTGACTGCCAGCGCTGTGGCACAAAAACCACAGTAACAACAGGCTCACAGTTACTATGGAATTTAGAAGTTTATCAAGTGTATAGGGATCAGCAGGTTTTCTGACTCAGAGCTAGTCTTAGCCACTGTTCGTTGGCAAGAGTGCATAGAACATGCACCACGTAGCCCATACACAGGCTTACTCTCATAATAAGCAGAATATTTCAGTTTATTGCTGCTTTTGCCTGTCTGCTGTCAAGGCAGCAGTTGAGATGAAATTTATAAAGAACTATAATTCAAATAAGCAGCTTAAAGCTTGGTTTTGCTGTGCCATCCAGAGTGGTCTTGAAGGAGCTCCTTGGCTTTCCTGCCTCAGCTTCCCAAGTTGTAGGTAACTTGGTGCAAAGCTCTGCTAAAACTTCTCTCTCTCTTTCTCTCTCTCTTAATTGGGGGCAAGAGTCTCCCCAGCTACCCTGGAGCTCCCTATGTAGAGCAGGCTGGCCTCAATCCCAACAGAGATCCACTTGCATCTGCTCTGCCTCTTGAGTGCTGGGATTAAAGGTGTGTGCTACCATGCCCAGCCCTGTTTCTTCATTAAAAAAAAAAAAAGTAATGTGTGCATATATAGGTGAGGGTGCATGTGGAAGACTATGTGTAGAGATGTGGAGGTCAGGTAGGAGTCAGTTCTCTCCACCATGTGTGTCCCTAGGATGGAACACGTGCTTTCAGGCTGGGCGGCAAGTATCTTAACCCACTGGATTAAGTGGGTTAAGATACTTGCCAACCCAAAACTTTTAGTGTTTGTAGACACTTAGAGCTTTCTGGATTCTAGTATTTTCTCAGGCTATCTTTAATGATTATCATGGGATGCAGTTAATGTGCTCTTTCCTTTTCACCAGCAGAGAGCCTCGTGAGCAGCGGTGTTCATCAGGCCATTCGTCAGCACGCTTGCTATGCCCTATCATTTGTAGCTTTCCAAATTGACTGTCAAGTGATTTTTTTCCAGCTTGTAAATCTCAAAATGCTATAAATTGCCACTCTTAATATTTACTCATTATTATAGTAAGGAAGAATGCTCTTTGAACTATTAGACTCAAAATTAAAGATCCGGGGCTGCAGAGATGGCTCAGCAGGGAAGAACATTTGGCTACTCTTGCAGAGGACTTGGGTTCAGATCCCAAAACCTGCTTGGCACCACACAACTGTCTATAACTCCAGTTCTGGGGTTTGGATGCCCTCTTCTGGCCTCTGCAGGCACTACACACAGTTTCCATATATGCAGGCAAAACACTCATGTACATTAAATAAAAATATAATGTAAAAATTCAAGATATATGTTACTTAGCTAAAAACGTTTTAAAATTCAGCTGGAGTTTCTGTCTCCTAGTAATGAGATTTTCTTTTTTTTTTTTTAGGAAAATTACATCATTATTATAGTCCAGTGTATCATGAAACCAGTAGGGTGATAAATTTGTGAAAATAAGTTTCATTCACTGGAAACTGGAAGTACAGTCTCTAGTAAATAACTCCCCAAACACCTGTGAAAGTTAAAGAACTTCCTTATTTAAGGAAGCCTAGCTTTCCCATAGGGACCAGTGTTACTTATAAATAAGAGCACCAGGCGAATTGACTTTATTTTACGGTTCACACTCCTGTATGTGAGGATTTATTTGCTTTACATTTATGTTTTTTTAATCTTGCTGCTTTGTCATTTGGAACTTTTTTCCTTTAGAATTTCTCAGCAGAAATAAAGTCAGGTGACTACTGAGACCACTATTAGTATTTAGACATTAGTAGGCTGAAATTGCTGTCGTAAAGTCCACCTGTTACTTCTGGCAGTCAGGAAGTGTACAGCATTGGTTTTCCCTGCTTCCTCCAATACCCCTTATTCCCAAGCCCCCTCTTTCCATGCTTTTGTGGCTTTCTTCCTTGCCCTTTGGCCTGGTGACTGTACCTTCTTCATGCCTGGATGATTTATGCAACAAAGGGAAAAGTCTTTGTCAACTGCAATTATATGTAACTGATAATTAAGATGCTAATTTTTTTCAGGTATGGGGACAGGAAAAACTATACTTCCAAAGGAGAGCAAAGCATGCTCTCTACAAATGAGGTCCTGTGTGGCTCTGTGTAGTGTTTTTTTAAGATTCAGTTGCTTAGGAACAGTTTTCTCTGGCTGCAGAAACAGTTTGGAAACCTATTTTACCTGGTTTAAACTCAGCAGCTGCCCTGACTGAATGAAGCTAGATACAAACAGATGGTGGAAGTGGGATTTTAGGGTGACTGCTGAGGATTATTTTTGTTTTAAATATCCATTCCAGTCCAGACCAATATATTTGCAAAAAATGAAGTGGGAAAAGGGGCATATAAAATACTGTTAGTAGAGTCTGAGCAGGCACAGA
Source organism: Rhizomys pruinosus (assembly GCA_009823505.1). NCBI lineage: Eukaryota > Metazoa > Chordata > Mammalia > Rodentia > Spalacidae > Rhizomys > Rhizomys pruinosus. The sequence goes on along the minus strand of VZQC01008741.1, from coordinate 517,099 downwards.
GTTCCTGTCATTGTAATTATCATATTGCTTTAGATTTTTTTTTTGAGATCTTATGTGCTTTTATTTGTAGCAGAGCAGTTTTGGTTTTTCATCTTGAGACAGTATAAATACATATGTATGTAGGCAAATGAAAATAGTGCTACTATGAGGGTGCTGTTAGACTAACCACTCATTTCAGGGGGACTGTCTGAGACACTGAGTTCTGACTGGGTATGGCGAGGCAGAGAATCAGAAGTTTGAGGCCCAGCCTTAGCTACATAGTGAGTTTCTAGCAAGTCTGAGCTACTTAGACTCTGATTCTAACGCTTTTAGGACCTTCATCTGGTATATAACTTTTTAAAAAATTTTTATTTATTTTTATGTGTATGAATGTACTGTCTGCATGCAAGTCTGTGCACCCGTGTCGTGCAATGCCGCGGAGGTCAGAAGAGGGTGTCAGATTCCCCTGGAGCTGGAGCTCTCCTGGAATTGGAGTTTCAGACGGCTCTTGGCCGCCATGTGGGTGCTGGGGATCGAACCCGGGTCCTCTGCAAGAGCAGTCGGCGCTCCCAACCGCTAGGCCATCTCTACAGCCCCTGGTGTATAACTTTTAAATGTTTTAATTACTGATAACGGCGATCTCATTATGGCATTCAACAGGCATTTTTAATTCTCAGAACTCTGATCAGTTAAGAGCTTCTGCAATTACTGCTGGTTACTATAAAAAAGAACTTCAGCTGAGTGTGGTGGCGCATACCTTTAATCCCAGCACTTGGGAGGCAGAGGCAGGCCAGCCTGGTCTACAAAGTGAGTTCAGGCCATCTGGGACTGCAGGGAAACCTTGTCTCAAAAAGACCAAAAAAAAAAGCTTCTCTGACCAAGGCTGACAGTGGGCACTAATCTCTGGGTATAAACCTAATTAATTAAATTGAAAAAGTGAAAAAATAGTAGTTTTCCCATGAAGGCCTCCTCAGCCACAGGCTTTTGACCAGACTTATAGTCGCAGATGGGGATTCCCTCCTGTGGAGCAGATCTCAGACTGGACCGGAAAGTGCTTGGTTATTGCTCTCAGTTGCCCTTGGTCCTACCCTAGCTCCTGTTTATTTTTTTCTAGTAGAGTGTGCCAGCTATCAATTGATTGCTTTTGCTCCATATTCACTCTTCATTGACTACTCAGCAGCAACAACAAAGTCTGGGGTTTTTGAATATTTCCTTTGCCAGCTGGCAGGATGTTACTCGTAGTCAATAGAGGATACTGGAGAGAAATTGTAAAAGGGAGCTGTTCCCTCTCAGGTCTGGCTGCTTTCTCAGGAGGCTCTCGGCAGCTTCCCTGGCACTGATTGCTGTAGCAAGCTAGCCTTCCTGCACAACGTTGAGCTCCTGCAGGGTCCTGAGCAAGGCCTGCAGCATCCTGGAGTCTTCAGCCCCTCTGGGTAGACTTCCCTGTGCTCAGCTCCTACCCGGAAGCCAGCTGGTCAAGACTAGGATCTTGGGCACACACAGCTCTTTGGGCGCTCAAAAAGTCCCACTGGCACCCCTCTTCGGTTGTTTTATAGGACAGTCTCCAGTGAGATACCCTTGGCTAGCTTTCCCCAAAACTCTGCAGTGCTTATTTCCAGTAAGTTCCAGTGGCATAGCAACTCAGAAACTTCTTTTCTTTTCCTGCACCCCAGCCATGCCCTCTTCAGCAGGGTGTGGCTGTCTTTTTTTGAGGTGCTCTTGCCTTGGTCCTAGGGTAGCGGCCACTCCTTCCTTGGATTTGCTGCTTCTATTTTTTTAGAGTTCTTTCTCACTAGCTAGTTCATTATTACTTTAGTCCCCTGTTTAAGTTTTGCTCTTTAAATTAAACTTCACCTGCTAGGCGTGGTGGCGCATGCCTTTAATCCTAGCACTTGGGAGGCAGAGGCAGGCGGATCTTTGTGAGTTCAAGGCCAGCCTGGTCTACAGAGTGAGTTCCAGGACAGCTAGAGCTACAGGGAGACCCTGTCTCAAAAAGATTAAAAAAAAAAAATTAAACTTCACCTGTTCAATAAAACTTCGTGGTTTTTCTTTCCTAATTGGACCCTGACTGATAAAGCTAGGGAATTGGTCATAAAAATCAAGTAACAGCAAAGCTAAATAGTCACCAGTCTGGTATAAGATACAACAGTCCAACTGGGGTAAGATGGCCTGTTTTTATAGACCCAGCTGTGCTGGAAGCTGATACATGAAGATCACGTGAGTCTAGGAATTGGGGGACAGCCCGGGCAACGTAGCAAGATCCCATACCTTAAAAATAACAAACAAAAAAGTAAAAGTAAATGCAAAAGTCCAAGTGCCATAATATACAGCAGCTGACCTTAGTGTCTGCCTGGAAGTCGTTAGGGATGAGAACTGTGAGCCACGTGCTATTTGACCTGATCCTGCCAAAGCTTTCTAGTTTTCCAGAACTGGAAATCTGGATTTTTATATGAAATTACCACGTTACTGTGACTTAAAATTCAGATATTATTGTATCACTATGTGCCACATGACTCACATTGGGAGTTTTCTAGAACCTTTGGAAAGGAATGTTAGGTTTCTCAGCTGTTTGAAGACAGAGAACAGCAATTGAGAAATGTGGGAGCCAGTGGAGGAAATAAGGCAGCCTGACGAAGGGAAGACACTGAAGCTACTCAGTAAACAGGAGAAAACCTCTTGATGAGCACATCTGGGGCATTGTGCCCTCCGATTCAATCACAGTACAATAATTAGCCCTAGCTACACTGAACTTAGGTATCAGGCTCCATGTTGACTTTAGCAACAACCTTGAAAAGGAAGACCTCTAAGCCTATTAGTAGGTGAGGAAACTGAGCTTCTAGCCTAATAACTTCAATGGCTTTTGGCTTATTTTTATTACACATTTTATTTACTCTATGTGTATGTATATATGTACACATGCTGTGGTGTACAGGAGATCATGAGACAACTTGGTGTCAGTTCTCTGCTTCTACCATGTGGGTCCCAGGGTTTGAACTCAGTCCTTAGCCTCAGCAGCAGGCAGCTTTACACACTGAGCCATCTCACCAGCCCTTCAAGGCTTATTTACATAGCCTCTAGTTAACTTAGCAGAATTTTAAACATATGTGTATATGTGTGTGAGGGTGCTCGTATTTGAATTTTAAGTTGAATACTCTGGAGCTGGAATTACAGGGTTAGTGAGATGCCCAGTGGGGGTGCTGGTATTCAAACTCCAGCCACCAGCATTTTTGTTTTTGAGACAGGGTCTCACTGTGTGGTTGTCTGTGGGCCTGGAACTCATTATGTAGACCAGGCAGCCTGTCTTCTGTCTCCTGAGATTCAAGGTGTACATCACCACCACGCCCATCTTTTTTTTTTTCAAAGACAAGGTCTGATGTAGCCTAGCCTGGCCTGGAATTTGTTAAGTGGAAGAGTGAAGTTCTGGTCTGCCTTTTGAATGCGGATTCCAGGTGTGCCACCATACTTAGTTTTATGTGGTACCAAAGACCAAACCAAGGGTTTCATGCATGCTAGGCAAGTGCCTTCTCAACTGAGCTACAGCACCATAATTAGCAATTGGCATTTTTTTATTATTTTTATTCTGTGTGTATGAGTGTATTGCCAGCATGTGTGTAAGTATACCTGTGTTGTACAGTGCCTTAGAAGGTCAGAAGAAGGCATTGCCAGGCATAGTGGTGAATGCCTTTAATCCTAGCACTGGGGAGGCAGAGGCAGGTGAATCTCTGCAATTTCAAGGCCAGCATGGTCTACATAGTGAGTTCCAGGCCAGCTGGGGTGACAGGGAGATATTGCTTCAAAAAAAAAGGCATTACCTTTTTTTTTTTGAGACAGAGTCTCCCTTTAGTCCCACCTGGCCTGGAGCTCACTATATAAACCAGGCTGGCCCTCTGCCTCCTGAGCTGGGATTAAAGGTGTGTGCCACCATGCCCGGGCCTGCTTTTGTTTTTATAGTCACCTGGAAGAATCTACATGGGATTTTGATATTTACGTTTAGAAGAGATTTTAATGCATAAAGAAAAACAGATTAGCTGGGCCTTTAATCCCAGCATTCGGGAGGCAGAGGCAGGCAGATCTCTGACTTCAAGGCCAGCCTAATCTACATATCTGAGCTAACAAATTTATCAGACTTAGTTTGCAGGTGCCTTTTTTGTTTCATATTTGTTTTTAATATGTCCATTACATGAACATATAGAAAAACATATCTTTTATTATCTCAGTTACTTCCATGTTCTCTTTTTTGCTTTCATTAAAGACCAGAAGAGGGGGCTGGAAAGATGGCCTAGCGGTTAAGAGCGCCAACTGCTCTTGCAGAGGACCCGGGTTCAATCCCCAGCATCCACATGGTGGCCGAGAACCGTCTGTGACTCCAATTCCAGGAGAACTCCAGTTCCAGGGGAATCCGAGACCCTCTTCTGACCTCCTCGGCCTTGCACGACACGGGTGCACAGACCTACATGCAGACAGTACATTCATACACATACAAAAATAAATAAAATTAAAAAAAAAAAAAAGACCAGAAGAACTGATAGTTCCAGGACAGTTGGGGCTATAGGGAAACCCTGTCTCAGAAAAACAAAAGAAAAAAGAAAAAAAAAGAAAAAAACAGATTAGTCTTGAGATTGGAAGAAGTGGTGTTCACAGAGTTGATGCTTTACTTGTTCCTGCTTCCTGGGAGACATTGTGTGACCTGTGTGCGTGCCCCTGGCCAAATGGCATGCACTGAAGCATTGTTCATGAAAGCTGCTCCGAATGTCTGAGCTTTGAAACTTTTTGTGCATGCCCCAGATGATGTTGAAGATAAGGAAGAACAGTGTCTCTGCCAGGTGCTGGAGTCCTGTTGCTGTTCCATAGTAACAGAGACCTTTCTTTTTTTTTTTTTTATGTGTATGATTGTACTGTCTGCATGTAGGCTTGTGCACCCGAGTCGTGCAGTGCCGCGGAGGTCAGAAGAGGGTGTCGGATTTCCCTGGAACTGGAGTTCTCCTAGAATTGGAGTTACAGATGGTTCTCAGCCGTCATGTGGGTGCTGGGGATTGAACCCGGGTCCTCTGTAAGAGCAGTCGGTGCTCTTAACTGCTAGGCCATCTCTCCAGCCCTAGTAGCACTTTCTTAAAGAAGGTGCAAAGCATAGCAGGGTTAGAGAACTTCCCCAGTTCACAGAGCCACTGCTTACAGCCAGAGAACTCGAGGGCATCTTGCTTCAGTTATAAGAACTTGAACAGGAGGGCCAAAGAGTGGACTGGCTGCTCTTGCAGCGGACCCAGGTTCAATTCCCAACAACCCGGTGGTGGCTAACAACTCTGCAGCTCCAGCTCCAGGGGATCTGATGCCCTCTTCTGATCTCCATGGGCATTGCACAACATGGGTGCACTTACATGATATTAGGTTTATTTTGAGGGGAGACTTGGCGCAGAGAGGAGAAAATGTCAGGACTCTGATGAAAAGGAAGTTGGGTTTATTTTAGGTGGGACGACTGGCCTGCCAGTGTCGGGATTAGGATGACAGCATTAGAATGTCCCCAGGCACACAAGGAAGTGAGTCTACAAGGAGATGGGGGATTAGGGTGTAGATGGATCTGTGGCTGGTATCATTAGAAGCATCTTGAGATAAACTGAGGCTTGTGACCAGAATCGGTAGGAGCCTGATTGCAGGATATTACAGCAACGTTCTGGGAACTTCTACCGCAGTGGTTTCCTGGAAAATCCCTGATTTAGGTGGGCTTATGACCTTATACATACATGCAGGCAAAAGCTCATACACACACACAAATCAAACAAACAAACAAAAAACCACCAAAAGCTCATACACATAAAATAAAAATAAAATAAAAAAAAATTTTACAGATACAAAAGAAAATAACTTGGACAAAATTCAGATTTGAGCTTTCCTTGGTGCCCATTACTAACACTTAATAGCAGATAATTTAGTGGCTACATTAATAGGTGTGGTGGTGCATTCCTGGACGCAGAGGCAGGCAGATCTCTGTGAGGCTGAGGCCAGCAGGGGCTACAGGGAGACCCTGTCTCAAAAACAAACAAAAAACCCAAAATAATAAAAATAAATACTTCCTTGAAACAGGCTTGTTGGTAAGAATATGGAGAAAACCTAATTTGTCTGAACAAGAATCATTCCTTATTTCATGATATCTCTTCAGTGTCTAGAACTCTGAAGCATAAGTCTTGCTATAAGAGATATGCCTCTGTTTTTTTTTTAATTTTTATTTATTTTTTTATGTGTATGAATGTACTGTCTGCATGTAGGTTTGTGTACCCATGTTGTGCATTGCAGCAGAGGTCAGAAGAGGGTGTCAGACTTCCCTGGAACTGGAGTTAAAGACAGTTCTTAGCCGCCATGTGGGTGCTGGGGATCGAACCTGGGTTCTCTGCAAGAGCAGTCAGCCGCTCTTAACCACTGAGCCATCTCTCCAGCCCCATACCTCTTATTTTTTTAGGATACTGTGTTGATGCCTTGAGAACTAAATGGACACAGGCATAATTATTAGACAGGGAATTTTCACTATCAAAAGCTTCTAAAATTGTTGGCTTGTATTTAGTTGAGCAGAATAATTTGTTGACTGTTTCTATAAGCAAGAAAGGAAAAACTATTTAACTACCTTGCTGTCTGCCAAGAAAATTAAACTGACTTCAAAGCTTTGCACTGATAGCTAATGGCATTGAATGCAAGCTGTTGTTTTAATTAATACAGCTGGTCAATTCTTTGGCTCAGTCAGCTACAACTGTGAAGTTCTAAAATGAGGTAACATAAAACCATTGGCACTGCACAGTTCATGCCTCTCTTGAAGAAATATTTCATGACTCTGACAGAAACTGTTGCTTGGGGAACTCTCTTTCCATATTGAACTACACTTGGAATTTGTAGTTCTTCATTTAAATATATCCTTTTAGTGATTTACCATAAGCAAAGGAGAGAACCTGTCAGCATTTTGTTAACTTTGATAAACACATAACTTGAGATTGACTCCCTAGTTGTGAAGCTGTGTAGAAGAATACAGCCATACAAATACCATGGAGCCACATCTAGGCTTGAAACAAATCAGATTGAGTCTAAAATGGTCCAGGTACTTAGGATTTTTCTTGGGGGGGGTGTTCTTTTTGAGACCGGTTCTCCCTGTAGCTCCAGCTGCCCTGGAACTCACTATGTAGACCAGGCTGGCCTTGTACTCACAGAGATCCTCCTGCCTTTGCCTCTTAAGTGCTAGATGGAAGGTGTGTGCCACCATCCTCGGCATGGATTTTTATTTTCTAATAAACAAATGAAACTCATGGCGGTGCTTTTTTTTTAACTGATACATCAGAAGTGTTTACTCTGGGGTATGGGTTACCATCAGAAGGTTTGTAGACATTTGGCAAGTGGATAAAAATTCTGTAGGATGGTATCTATCTATCTATCTATCTATCTATCTATCTATCTATCATCTATCTATCTGTCTATCATCTGTCTTTCCTCCAGATTCAAAGAATAACTGAACAAGGTTTTGTGCCCCCTGGGAAAAAAATCCATAGAAGATATTTGCATTGATGAGACAAATGATGGTGTTGCTTCATGTTTACTATGATGGAATTCTCTTATGGTCCTCTGTTAAGTATTTGTATAATCCTTGAGTCAAGTCATTTGAAACAAGTAATCACTTAAAATTCTTGATACAGTTACATGTGTGGTAGGACTCTCCCAGAGAGTTTGTTTACCATAGAGCCATTGAAGTGGTGATGCCTAATTCTCTAGTGCCTTGTTAGGGATGGCTGTGGAGAAACTCGTGTGTGCTACTTACTGTCCTATACGCTGAACTAATAAGCAGCAAATTGAAGACAAAACCTCTGTTCTAATAGAACATATAATTTTGAGGGAAAGGGACAAATACAGTATTTAGTAGATGTTTGACTTCATTTGGTAAATTACTATGCTTAATTTCAAACAACTGAAAACATCATGTAGTAATTTTATTTCACATTGCCTTTCATCGGAGGAAAACTACAGAGGGAGGGGCTCATGTAGCTCATTTCAATGATCACTTCCTACAGATCCTTTTTAATTTTTTGTTTATTTGTGTCAAGGCCAGCCTGGTCTACAGAGCGAGCTCCAGGATAGCTGGGACCAAAGGGAGACCCTGTCTCAAAAAAATACCAAAAAAAACCCAAAAAACAAAAACCCAAACTATTGACACCATTTTTTTGTATGTATCTTTTTTAGTCCCAGCTGTCCTGGAGCTTGCTATGTAGACCAGGCTGGCCTTGAATTCACAGAGATCAGGCTGCCTCTGCCTCTGGAGTGCTGGGATTAAAGGCGTGCACCACCATGCCTGGCTTCTTGTTTTTTGTTTTGCTTTTAATTAAAGTATTTATTTTTTATTTTATGTGTCTTAGTAAGTGCATGTAAGTGCACCTATGTTGTGCAGAGCCTGTGGAGGACAGGAGGATGTCAGATTCTCAGGAACTGGAGTTGTGAATGATGTTAACTGCTATGTGAATGCTGGGAATTGAACCCAGGTCCTCTGACCTCAGACCCATCTCTCCAGCCCCTATATCATTCTTTCTTTCTTTTTTTTTTTTTATTTGGTCTTTTCGAGACAGCGTCTCCCTGTAGCCCCAGCTGCCCTGGAACTCACTCTGTAGACCAGGCTGGCCTTGAACTCACAGAGATTCGCCTGCCTCTGCCTCCCAAATGCTGGCATCAAAGATGTGTGCTACCATGCCTAGCCAAGGTGAAATGTCTAGATCAAAGAATTCACTTCATTTATTTGGGGAGAAGGAAAGGGTGAGAGGATGGGAGCATAAAAGGGGAGGGGAGGGAGAGGGCCTGAGCAAGGATTAATTTTTCTTTTCTCTTCTCTTCTTTTCTTTTCTTTTCTTTTCTTTTCTTTTCTTTTCTTTTCTTTTCTTTTCTTTTCTTTTCTTTTCTTTCTTTTTCTCTTTTTTTTGGTCTTTTCAAGACAGGGTCTCCTTGTAGCCCTGTCCTGGAACTCACTCTGTAGACCAGGCTGGCCTTGAACTCACAAAGATCCGCCTGCCTCTGCCTCCCGAGTGCTAGGATTAAAGGTGTGAGCCACCACACCCATCCATTTTTTATTTTTTTTAAATACTTTATTTTACGTGCATGAGTGTATTGCCTGCCTGCATGTGTAAGTGCACCCAGGTTGTGCAGTTCTTGCGGAGCTCAGAAGATTCTTTGGAACTGGAGTTAAAGATAGTGGATAGCTACCATGTGGCTGCTGGGAATCAAACCCGGTCCCTCTGCAAAAACACCCAGTGTTCTTAACCACTGAGCCATCTCTCCAGCCCCAAGAATTCATTTTTATTTTTTACTTTTTTAGATTTTGTGTGTGCATGAAAGGGTGGTGTATGTGGGTATGTGTGCAGGAAAGGGTGGTGTATGTGGGTATGTGTGCATGAAAGGGTGGAGTATGCGGGTATGTGTGCATGAAAGGGTGGTATATGTGGGTATGTGTGTGAAAGGGTGGTATATGTGGGTATGTGCATGAAAGGGTGGTGTATGTGGGTATGTGTGTATGAAAGGGTGGTGTATGTGGGTATGTGCAGGAAAGGGTGGTGTATGTGGGTATGTGTGCATGAAAGGGTGGTGTATGTGGGTATGTGTGCAGGAAAGGGTGATGTGGGTATGTGTGCATGAAAGGGTGGTATATGTGGGTATGTGCGTGAAAGGGTGGTGTATGTGGGTATGTGTGCATGAAAGGGTGGTGTATGTGGGTATGTGTGTATGAAAAGGTGGTGTATGTGGGTATGTGTGTATGAAAGGGTGGTGTATGTGGGTATGTGTGCAGGAAAGGGTGGTGTATGTGGGTATGTGTGCAGGAAAGGGTGGTGTATGTGGGTATGTGTGCAGGAAAGGGTGGTGTATGTGGGTATGTGTGCAGGAAAGGGTGGTGTATGCGGGTATGTGTGCAGGAAAGGGTGGTATATGTGGGTATGTGCGTGAAAGGGTGGTGTATGTGGGTATGTGTGCCTGAAAGGGTGGTGTATGTGGGTATGTGTGTATGAAAGGGTGGTGTATGTGGGTATGTGTGCATGAAAGGGTGGTATATGTGGGTATGTGCGTGAAAGGGTGGTGTATGTGTGTATGAAAGGGTGGTGTATGTGGGTATGTGCATGAAAGGGTGGTGTATGTGGGTATGTGTGTATGAAAGGGTGGTGTATGTGGGTATGTGTGCATGAAAGGGTGGTGTATGTGGATATGTGTGCAGGAAAGGGTGGTGTATGCGGGTATGTGTGCATGCATGTGGAAGCTGGAGGAGGACGTCTGGTGTCCTACTCTTATCTCTCTCTGCCTTATTCCTTTGAGGCAGGATCTCTTACTGAACTGGGCTGGTGGCCAGCACACTCCTGCCGTCTTCCTCTGCTTCCCCACAGCACTGGGGTTATAGGCAGGCACGTGGCTATACCCTATTTTATACACGGGTGCTGGGATCTAAACTCAGATTTTAACTCAGTGAGTACTGAGCCATCTCTTAGCCCAAGAACATATTCACATCTTTGAGGCTTTAAAATGTAAACTGTCAAATTGTGGTAGATAAGTTGTGGCAGCTCATGCTCCTTCCTGGCTAGGAAAGTGCACTCATTGCCTTCTTTTCCAGGATAGTAATGCTGCCCTGTATCATTGTCAACTTGTTTTGCTTTGAGGGTTGTCTCACTGGGTGCAGTGGTTGATACCTGTAATCCCAGATGGTGGGAGACTGGGGTAGGAGGATTTCCATTAATTTAAAGCCAGGCCAGGCTGCATAGTTGCAGGCCAGGCCATATGAGACCTTAACTCTCCAAGGAAGTTAGTGTTTGATAAAGGAGGAAGAGACATTCTCTTCAGTTGCGTAGCCGTTAGTAATCATGGTCATGCTCTGTAGACTCTCACCATTCCCCGTGAGCAACCCTACTGAAACTAACTGAGTCATTAAAAAAAAAAGCGAGAGTAGCAGGTGGCTAATTGGGATGAGTGAAGGAATCTGGAATGCAGTTGGGATAGGGGAGGAATATGATCAGAATGCAGAGCCTGGAGAGGCAGCAGTTAAGAGCACTGGCTGCTCTTCCAAGGACTTGAGTTTGCTTCCCAATACCTACATGGTACCTGACAGCCATCTGAAACTCTAGTTACAGAGTATCCAACACCCTCTTCCGGCCTCTGTAAGCATTGCACAACATGAGTGCACTTATATACATATATACAAAATACTCATACACATAAAATTTTTTTAATTAAAAAAACAAAATATGTACATGTATGAAAATATAATGAAGCCCATTATTTGTAACTTATATATGCTAATATAAACACTCTAAGGACTAGCAAGATGGCTCAGCAGGTAAAGATACTTGTTAGGTACTGATGATCTGAGTTTGATCCCCAGGACCCACATGGTGGAAAGAGAAAACCGACTCCTAGAAGTTGTCTTCAAACCCTGCACATTCTGTGCTATACACACACATATGCATACAAACAAAATTAATGTTAAAAACAAACCTTTTTTTAATGTCATAATGAAATTCATTACTTTGTATGCAGTTTTAAAAAGCGGTAACAGAAGCACACCTTTAATCCCAGCTCTCAGGAGGCAGAGGCAGGTGGATCTCTGTGACTTCAAGGCCAACCTGGTCTGCATAGTGAGTTCCAGGCCAGCTGGGGCTACAGGGGGGCCTGTCTCAGAAAGACCAAAACAAACAAATGGGCTGGAGATATAGATCAGTTGGTAGAGTGTCTATCATGCAGGAAACCTTCAGTTTGATCCCCAACACTGCATAAAACCATTTGTGGTGACTCAATCCCAATACTTAGGAGTTAAAGACAGGAGGATCATATAAGTTCAAGGTCATCCTTGACTAAATAGCAAGTTTGACGCCACCTGGAATACACATTATCCTGCCACAAAAAAAAAAAAAAAAGTCCTGATCATGTTATGTTGCCCAGGTTGTCTCAAACTCAAGTAGTCCTCCTCCCAGCTTCCTGAGGAGCCACCATGCCCAGCTACTCATCTTTTGACTGGCATTATTTATGAAGCTAATGATATTTTTGTTTGTGCTTACTGGCTGTTGTGGGTGTTGGTCTCATAAATAGACTGGATTTTAGATGCTTCAGAAAAATGTTTCCCATTCACCAGTCTTTTTAATAGTTTCCTTTTTTTTTTTTCAGGAGCGACTGAAGCTTGTGACAGTCCTGGGTGCTGGGCTTCTCTGTGGAACTGCGCTGGCGGTTATTGTGCCTGAAGGAGTGCATGCACTTTATGAAGACATTCTGGAGGGTGAGAAAGAGAAGAGCCTTGTTTGAGAAACACCTCAGATGTTTGGCAAAGAAACTGGTGGAATTTCTTGTGGATACAGTTTATGTTTGTACTTTTAGAGTGCTAACGATACTTTTTTTTGTTTTGTTTTGGTCTTTTTGAGACAGGGTCTCCTGTAGCCCTAGTTGGCCTGGAACTTGCTATGTTGACCAGGCTGGCCTTTAACTCACAGAGACTGGCTTGCTCTGCCTCCTGAATGCTGGGATTACAGGCGTGCACAACCACACCTGGCCCTCACTCAGATTTTTAGGATATGGGCAGATTTTTAGGACATAGCCAGGTACTTGGCCACAATACAAGATGAATGGCTTCTAGTCTAATTCCCAATAGAGTCCTTGTTCCCCTCTGTCACCTGATGGGCAGTCTTTACTGTCTGTATTTCTGGGAGGGTCTTCCACACTCCTACCAGAATCTCTTAAGTTCTGCTTCTTAAAGCTTCTCTAGCTTAGAGCCTCAGCCCTTCCATGTCTCTTCCCACAAACCAGGTCAGGCTTTTCTTGGCATTGACCCTACACAGATACCAATTTTTCTTAGTTACTTTCCTCATCACTGTGACCAAATACCTGACAGGAAGCAACTAAACGGAGGGAGGATTTATTTTTATTTTTTTATTTTCTTTTTGGTCTTTTCAAGACAGGGTCTCCCTGTAGCCCCAGCTGTCCTGGAACTCACTCTGTAGACGAGGCTGGCCTTGAACTCACAAAGATCTGCCTGCCTCTGCCTCCTGAGTGCTAGGATTAAAGGCATGTGCCACCACGCCTGGCTTAAGGAAGGATTTATTTTATCTCATGCTTTGTATATAGCCCTGTAAGAAGCTTCTCTTGCTACAAGCAGGTACAGTGCAGTTCTGTTAAGGGAAGGGGAGCATAGTAGCCACCAGTGGTCTGTGGGGAACTGACCCCTCCATGCAGGAGTCAGTTGGTCACATTCTTTTTTTTTTTTTTTTTTGGTCTTTTTGAGACAGGATCTCCCTGTAGCCTCAGCTGTCCTGGAACTCGCTCTGTCAACCAGGCTGGCCTTGAACTCACAAAGATTTGCCTGTCTCTGCCTTCTGAGTGCTAGGATTAAAGGCATGTGCCACCATCCCTGGTTCTATTTTTTACTTCTTATGTGTACCAGTGTACTGTCTGCATGTAGGTAGGTGCACCCGTGTCATGCAGTGCTGTGGAGGTCAGAAGAGGGAGTTGGATTCTCCTGGAACTGGAGTTAAAGACGGTTCTTAGATACCATGTGGGTGCTAGGGATTGAACCTGGGTCCTCTGCAAGAGCAGTGGGTGCTCTTAACCTCTGAGCCATCTCTCCAGCCCCATTTGGTCACTTTCGTAACCCAACCTGAGAGGTACTTCCAACTCTGGTCCATAGCCTGGGTGGAATGCCTTCTGTCTGGCTGTCCTTTCCCACCTGCCCAAAGACTGCCGGTCTCTGGTCAGGAATTTCAGGCTGATGGTTGATGGCTGATGGCCTATCTTCAGCCTATACCCACTCACAATTCACTCCACAGGTTGGTGACCTGATTGGTCTCCATCCAACCCCACACTAGCTTACCAGGTTGGTGATCTGATAGATTCCCATCCAACCCACTAGCCACCAACACTGGAAATCCAGGCCTGCTTTGGTCTGTATATGTGCAATATGATGTCATCTCCCAGAGCCAGTCATAGACCCCTAGTCTTGTGCCGCTGTATACTGCTGCTCCACTGAGCATCCGGTGCCTGGGCCATGTTGCTCCCTCTTGGGGCAGGGCCAGAGGAATCCCTTGACTCCCACATTGTGCCCTGAGGGATGCTAGCTGAGAATTAGCCCTTAATTCTAACTGGATCTTCCCACACAGCCCATGATGGTAGGAAGGTGTGGGAGCATTGACTGTGTATCACTGTGGTGGCAGGAACATGAAACTGCTGCTTCACATCTCTGCAGACTGGGAAGCAGAGAGATTCTGTAGAACCAGAATGAAGGCAAAGTATAACCCATGAGAGTCCTCCTTCCAGCAAGGCCCCACCCACTAAAGGTTCGTTACCTTCCAAAACAGCACCACCAACTGGGGACCAAGGCTCAGACACCTGAGCCTCTAGAGGGACTTTTCACATCCAAACTGTAACAGTATTTGGTCATAAATTCAGTTTTTTTTTTTTTTTTTTTTGTATTTTTGAGACAGGGTCTCCCTGTAGCCCTAGCTGGCTTGGAACTCACTCTTTAGACCAGGCTGGCCTTGATCTCACAGAGATCCGCCTGCCTCTGCCTCCCAAACTCCAGGATTAAAGGTGTGCGCCACCAAGCCCGGCATGATATCTTTCTTTTTAACTATAATAAAGTCTTTGCTTTCATCCTTGGATTTGGTCATTTTTCTTCTCTGGTTTTTATTTGGTTATTCTGGCTAGAGGTCTGTCAATTTTTTTTCCCAAAGAACCATATTTCATTTCATTGAAGTTTTTCTGCTCTTGATTTCACTGATTCTGTGCTTATCTTTATTGTTGTCTTCCTTTTGTTTGCTTTGGGTTTTACTTGATCTTCTTTCCAGTTCATTAGGTAGAAGGTTTTGACTTGAGATCTTTCTTCTTTTATATTTTATTTATTATTTTTTATTTCATGTGTTATGAGTGATTTCTGCATGTTTAAATGTACCTGTTTGCGGCCTGATAGGTCAGGAGAGGGTCCTAGAGGCCCTGGAACTGAGTTAGGATGGCTGTTAGCTGCCATGTGGGTGCTGGGAAATGGAATCCAGGTCCTCTGCAAAAGTAATTTTTTTTTTCTTTTTGTCTTTTTGAGATAGGGTCTCCCTGTAGCCCCAGCTGGCCTGGAACTCAATATGTAGACCAGCCTGGCTTCAATCTCACTAGCTGACTCTGCCTCTGTCTCCCAGGGTGCTGGAACTGGAGTTCTCCTGGAATTGGAGTTTTAGGCGGTTCTCGGCTGCCATGTGGGTGCTGGGGATCGAACCCAGGTCCTCTGTAAGAGCGGTCGGCGCTCTTAACCGCTAGGCCATCTCTCCAGCCCCAGGAACAGGTTTTAAATACTTCAGATTTAGCCAGGCTTGGTGGTGCATGTCTTTAATCCTAACACTTAGGAGGCAGAGGCAGGTGAGATAGATCTGTGAGTTCAAGGCCAGCCTAGTCTACATAGTAAGTTCCAGGCCAGCAGGGCTACAGGGAGACCCTGCCTCAAAACAAATAAACAAAAAAGGAACTTCAGTTTTTATTGAGCATTTCAATACTTGTTTACTGTCCTGTAACTCACTCTGTAGACCAGGCGGGCCTTGAACTCACAAAAATCCACCTGCTTCTGTCTCCTGAGTGCTAGGATTAAAGGTGTGCCCCACCACGCCCGGCTAAATAAAAATATTTTTTAAGGCATATAAAAATATATATATATTTTAAATTTTTATTTATTTCTGTATGTGTATGAATGTACTGTCTGCATGCAAGTTTTTGCACCCGTGTCGTGCAATGCCGAGGGTCAGAAGAGGGTGTCGGACTCCCCTGGAACTGGAGTTCTCCTGGACTGGAGTTTCAGATGGTTCTCGGCCACCATGTGGGTGCTGGGGATTGAACCCGGGTCCTCTGTAAGAGCGGTCAGCACTCTTAACCACTAGGCCATCTCTCCAGCCCCTATAAAAATATAAGATACTGAAATGGACTGTTCAACTAATTTAAATGAGTGGTTAAATCCACTAAAAATGCTAAATCTGTAAGCCAGTTTTCATCAAGGTCTGGGACAAAACTGTAAACTACATGATAATACCACAAATCATAGAGACTTTTCAACATTCAGGCCTGGTGTAGCCATCTTCCATAAAGTACATGATTGCCAAGGTCAGCACCATCGCTTTTCAGTCATTTCTGGTGATGATTTAGTCCCTTGGCTAGAAAGTTGAGTCTTGTGGTGATTCACAGGTTCTTATCCATTTATTTATTTATTTATTTATTTATTGGTCTTTTTGAGACAGGGTCTCCCTGTAGCCCCAGCTGTTCTGGAATTCACTCTGTAGACCAGGCTGGCCTTGAACTCACAAAGACCCACCTGCCTCTGCCTCCTGAGTGCTAGGATTAAAGGCGTGCACCACCACGCCCGGCTTCTTATCCATTTTTAATGCTTTTGTGTATAAATTTTCTTGATGCAGTGAAACTTCTTTAAAACATGAGTTTTGGGTGACAGTTGTACCATTTTTTATTAATTTTCAAGCTCTTTTACTTACCATCATGCACCATCACTTCTATACTAGAAGTGCAATATATGTAGAATATCACTTTTATTATTTCATATAAGTTCTTGGGTGTGTCTCTTACTGACACTTCAGAAACCCTTTCTTCAGTGGTGTCATGTTTGTTATTGCTACCATCCTTTACCAAAACAGACAACAGCAAAGTTAGTGGCTCTCTTCTCTAAACTTCTTCCAATAAGTTTTCCAGTTTGTTTGTTTCTTTCTTTCTTTCCCTGTTCTCCCCTCCCCTCCCTCTCCTCCCCCTTCCTCTCCTCTCCTCTCCCCTCCCCTCCTCTCCTCCCCTCCCCTCCTCTCCCCTCCCCTCCTCTCCCTCTTCTCCCTCCTCTCCTCTCCCTCCTCTCCTCTCCCCCCTCTCCTCTCCCTCCCTCTCCCCTCCCCCTCCTCTCCCCCTCCTCTCCCCTCCCCCCCCTCTCCTCTCCTTTGTTCTTTTTGAGATAGGCCTTGAACTCAGATCTGCTGACTCTGCCTCCTGAGTGCTGGGATTAAATGTGTGCGCAACCACACCTAGCAGTTTTCCAGTTTCTTGAGTTCACCTGGGTATAGTTAGTAAATCTGGTTCAGAAATCGAAATCCCAGCCAGGCGTGGTGGTCCACAACTTTAATCCCAGCACTCGGAGGCAGAGCCAGGTGGATCTCTGTGAGTTCAAGGCCAGCCTGCTCTACAGAGCAAGCTCCAGGTCAGCTGGGACTAAAGGGAGACCCTGCCTCAAAAAAAAAAAAAAAAAAAAGAAAAGGAAAAAAAAAGAAATAGAAATCCTAGCTGGGCGTGGTGGCGTGCACCTTTAATCCCAGCACTTGGGAGGCAGAGGTAGGCAGATCTCTGTGAGTTCAAGGCCAGCCTGGTCTACAGAGCAAGTTCCAGGACAGCTGGTACTAAAAGGGAGACCCTGTCTCAAAAATAATTCCCCCCAAAAGAAAGGGAAAAAAAAGAAATAGAAATCCCCTTTTGAGCATATTGTATATACCACGCCCTCTACACTGCTTAATAAACTCATCATCGGGTTGGAGAGATGGCTCAGCAGTTAAGAGCACCATCTGCTCTTGCAGAGGACTCGGGTTTGATTCCCAGCACCCACATGGCAGCTAATCCTGAATCACTGGGCTTTGCACTGCTATGCTTTGGACATGTGTCTCGTACTTCTTCATACCACAATGAAAAATTTCTTCTTGTATATTAAAAATTCCCTTAAAAACTCAAAAAACAAAACAAAACAAAAAACCAGAATACCCACCCCCCCCAAAATAAAAGAGAACAGAACCCTCCAAATAAAAATTTAAGATAAAGGACAAGTGTTCAACAAAAAGTAGATAGATAATTTGTTTTTGAGACAGGGTCTCCCTTTAGTCCCAGCTGTCCTGGAACTCACTCTGTAGATCAGGCTGGCCTTGAACTCACAAAGATCCGCCTGCCTCTGCCTCCCAAGTGCTAGGATTAAAGGCGTGTGCCACCAAGCCTGGCTTAAAGTTTTTTAGTGTGTGCTGTGTGTGTGCATGCACATGCGGAGGCCAGAAGTTGATGTCTTCTCTATCACTCTCCCTCCATCTTACTTTTTGAGACAGGGTCTCTCTCAACGAACCCGAAGTGCTCCATGTTAGGTACACTGGCTGTCCAGCAAGTCCCTGGGATTTCCCTCTCTCTGTCCCCCCTGTGTTGGAGTTATAGACACTACCTGGCATGTCTGGGATCCAAACTCAGGTCAGGGACTTGCATTTCACCCCCTGAGCTATCTCTGCAGCCCAGATCACTATTTCTTTGTGAGGTAAATGTAAAGCACTTTGCTTTATCTATAACTCCAGTTCATGCCCTCTTCTGACCTCTGTGGGCACTGCACAATACAGATACATCTAACTACAAGAGAGCAATACACTTGTACACATAAGATAAATACCTGCCAGGTGTAGTGGTGCACGCCTTTAATCCCAGCACTCAGGAGACAGAGACAAGATCTCTGTGAGTTCAAGGCCAGCCTGGTCTACGTAGCAAGTACCAGGCCAGCTGGAGCTACAGGGAGACCCTGTCTCAATAAATAAATAAATAAATAAATAAATAAATAAATAAACAAAATAAAAATTAAAAAAATATTTTTTAATAATTTGTGGGGCTGGAGAGATGGCTCAGCCATTAAGAGCACTGACTGCTCCCTCAGAGGACCCAGGATGGATTCCCAGGACCCACATGGTGGCCAAGAACCTTCCTTAACTCCAGTTTCAGGGGAATCCAACACCCTCTTCTGACCTCCTTGGCATTGCACAACACAGGTGCGTTCGCATACATACAGGCAATACACTCACACACATAGACTAATAAATTAAAAAAAGAATTTGAACAAGTTTTCATACTGTCATTGAAAAGGCATTATATGCAGAAACACGCTGGCAAGTTTGGTGTGTATTAAGGACTATGTCTTAAGAGAAAATAGTGGAACTGAAAAAAATCTACTTTCTCCACAAATTTTTTTAGAAGTTACAACTCAGATGAATTCTATTATAAAAATAATATGTTAGCATATTTAATAGCAAAACCCCCATTTACTGATGATGAGTTTATTTTTTTATTTTATTTATTTTTTTTGTCTTTTTGAGACAGGGTCTTCCAATAGTCCTAGCTAGCCTGGAACTCACTCTGTAGACCAGGCTGGCCTTGAACTCACAGAGATCCACCTGCCTCTGCCTCCTAGGGTGCTTGGATTAAAGGTGTGTGCCACCATGTGGGTGGGATTAGAAAAATAATAAGGCTGGGCATGGTGGCTCATGCCTTTAGTCTCAGCACTCGGGAGGCAGGAAGATCTCTATGAGATCAAGGCCAGCCTGGGCTACACAGCAAGTTCCAGGCCATTGTCAAAAAAAGCAGCAATAATAATAATAATAATAATAATAATAATAATGGCCAGGCCTGGTGGCCCATGCCATTAATCCCAGCATTCAGGAGGCAGAGGGAGTCGGATCTCTGAGAACAAGGCCAGCCTGGTCTGCAAATGCTGGAACAATAGGGAAAGCTTAAGCTATAGGGAGACCTTGTCTAAAAAAGAAAAAGAAAAAATAAGGGACTTTATTTACTTTTATCATGAAAATTGACAGGAGAGTAAGTAGAAAGCAAAGTTTGTCCCTTCTATAAAGTCTGAAGCAAAGGGTCATTTATAAAGGTTAGCAAGCAAGGGGGCTGGAGAGATGGCCTAGCGGTTAAGAGCACCGACCACTCTTACAGAGGACCCGGGTTCAATCCCCAGCACCCACATGGCAGCTGAGAAACGTCTGAAACTCCAATTCCAGGAGAACTCCAGCTCCAGGGGAATCCGAGACCCTCTTCTGACCTCCGCGGCATTGCAGGACACGGGTGCACAGACCTGCGTGCAGACAGTACATTCATACACATACAGAAATAAATTTTTAAAAAAATTAATAAAGGTTAGTAAGCGATACATTAGACATAGCCCTGGTGTGGAATTACCCTTAGTAATCAAGTAAGAACACTTGTGTGTCTTTAAAAAAAAATTAAATGTCTACTGATTTGCAGTGATAGGTTAAAACTTAATTTTTTTTGTCTTTTTGAGGCAGGGTTTCTCTGTAGCCCCAGCTGGCCTGGAACTCACTATGTAGACCAGGCTGGACTTGAACTCACAGAGATTCACCTGCCTCTACCTCCCAAGTGCTGAGATCAAAGGCATGCACCACCACACCTAGCAAAACAAAATTGATAATCTGTGCAGTTCATTTGTTACCTGGAGCACATGTAGTGTCTGATTGTCCAATTTAAGTGTCTGTGCCTGGGACTAACACACTAGAAGCTTCCCATCACTGTAAAACTGAAGCCATGAATGTGTACAAACAGTGAGAGCATACATACACTTATTTTACATGACATTGACATATATAAAGTTCATGCTTGAGAGCTGCCCAATTTAGTTACTCAGAAATAAAAAATCTCAAAGAAGTCTCATAATGTTTTAAGTTAGTTTTGTTGTGTGTGTATGGACATGTGTGTGTTTGCATGCAGGTGCATGTATGTGTGTGTGACATCAGAGTTTAATATGGGTATCGTTGGGATCTGCCCAGCTTTGCTTCCCCAGCACTGAAATTATAAGGGAAGGCCACCACTCCCAGCCTTTCACGTAGGTGCTGGAGATCTAATTCAGGTCCTCATGTTTTTGTAACAAGCACTTTACCAACTAAGCTCCCTCCCCAGCCACTCAGTAACTTATGATTTTATGTTGGACCTCAGGTAGACATGCTTACATGATAGCAGGTTTGTATAATTTCTATAACCACTAGGTTATTAAACTGTTTGAACTGTTTGATTATAAATGGTTGGTGCCTGTTATGTCAGTTTTGTCAGCTAGAGAGATGGCTCAGTGGATAAACAGCTTGGTTTTTTTTGTTGTTGTTGTTGTTGTTTTTTGAGACAGGGTCTCCCTTTCAGTCCAAGCTGGCCTGGAGCTCGCTTTATAGACCAGGCTGGCCTTGAACTCACAGAGATCAGTCTGCCTCCTTAGTGCTGGGATTGATAAACTGCTTTCTTTTCCTTTCTTTTTTTTTTTTTTTTTGTATTTTTGAGACAGGGTCTCCCGTTAGTCCCAGCGGGCCTGGAGCTCGCTCTGTAGACCAGGCTGGCCTTGAACACGCCCTGCTGATAAACTGCTTTCTGTATAATAAGCCTGAGGACCTGAGTTTGGATTCTGAGCACCCATGTAAAAATCTATATATAGTTGTGCACATCTGTAACCCTAGCACAGGGAGGGGATGGAGAGTAGACTGAAACAACTGGATTCTGGGGGCTTGCTGGCCAGCTGGACTTAGGCAAAATGGTGAGCGACAAGTTCAGTGAGAGACCCTGTCTAGAAACATAAGTCGGCAAGCTGGATCAGAGGATAAGGGTACTTGCTGTCAAGCCTGACAACCTGAGTTCACTCCCCAGAACCAACATGGTAAAAAGAGAACTTGACTATGGAACTTCCTTTCTCCTCAGGAACATCCAAATAAATGTTGAAAAGTGAGGTGGAATGCCACAGAGGAAGACACCTGACATCAACCTCTGGGCTCCACTTGCACACATACAGTTGAGCACATATATGTACACTACATACATACAAAAAAATTTGGCTTTTAAACACGTTTAAAATCTCAAATACATCCGGGCGTGGTGGCGCACACCTTTAATCCCAGCACCAGGGAGGCAGAAGCAGGCAGATCTATGTGACTTCAAGGCCAGCCTGGTTTACAGAGTGAGTTCCAGGCCAGCTGAGACTAAAGGGAGACCCTGTCTCAAAAAGACCCCCCCCCAAAAAATCAAATATATGAATATAAACAAGCAATATCCTTTGGCCAGGTATTAGTTACTATAATTCAATCTCCCAACCACCTTGAACTGAATTTAGACTAGAAGAATTTAGCCTCTTCAACTGCTCTGTCCTTTATTTTTATTTTTGCTAGTGACTGCTCACTAAAATTTTATAAAACCTAAAAGTTTTATATTGTTTGCTTTTTGTATCAACCTGGAAGTCAATAAAAGCTAATAAATTTTTATTATAATTACTGTAATTGTTATTGCTCTTCCTTCATCTAGTTTCATCAGAGTACAAGATTTAGGATTGGAATCCTTTGGAAATGGGACTGCATTCCTGCATGGTGGGTTGCTTCCAAGTTTAAGGCTTTGAGATGCCATGTTGCATGCCAGTCTGCATGCCCAAAGCAGCAGACATTTGGGAAGGTTTTCATCATGAACTTTTAAGCTGATTTGTGGTTGGCTGGATTACAGTATAGAAATCAGATATCTGTACAGGGAAGTAAACAGGGAAACAAAGGACGAAAGCTGCCGCATGGAAAAGTTTTTAGGGGAAAAATGTTTTTTCATTGTGGTTTTGCTCCAGGAAAGCACCACCAAGCCAGTGAAACCAAGCAGAATGTGATTGCATCAGACAAAGCAGCAGAAGTACCAGTTGCCCATGAACATGAGCACAGCCACGACCACACGCAGCTGCATGCCTACATTGGTGTGTCCCTCGTACTGGGCTTTGTTTTCATGCTGCTGGTAGACCAGATTGGCAGCTCCCATGTACATTCCACTGATGGTGAGTAGCTTCCAGGCCTTCTGGGCTGTTACTGGAAGTTTACAGATTTGGTCAACACCAACAGTATTATTGAAATGCTAAATCTCTTGTCTTCCTCAGGTGTTGTGGGACATTTTACTCATTTGGGGGAGTTGGTGAGTTGTGGCATGGTAGAAGGAAACGTTTAATGATGTATTACCCTGCTGGGCTTAAAACTGTCACATTTGGTTTAGAGCCTAGGGCAGAAGTCCTTGACCTATTTTGTGCTGTAGAGCCCTTACCCCTGAGTCTAAAGCCTGTGGACCTCTTACTAAAATACTGTTTTTTAATGTATAAAACATAGTACATAGGATTATAAAGAAAACCAGTCATGTCAAAATATAGTTGCCAATACATTTAGAACAAATTTATAATGTAATACCTATGAGTACATTAAATAATGAGATAACATTTTTTTAATTATTTTTTTATTTATTATTTTATGTGTATGAGTGTACTGTCTACATGTAAGTAGGTGCACCCATGTCGTGCAATGCTGCAGAGGTCAGAAGAGGATGTCGGATTCCCCTGGAACTGGAGT
The DNA here is from genome assembly GCA_009823505.1 of Rhizomys pruinosus. Lineage (NCBI taxonomy): Eukaryota > Metazoa > Chordata > Mammalia > Rodentia > Spalacidae > Rhizomys > Rhizomys pruinosus. The sequence goes on along the minus strand of VZQC01008741.1, from coordinate 493,979 downwards.
TAAAGATGGTTCTTAGCTGCCATGTGGGTGCTGGGAATCGAACCCCGGTCCTCTGCAAGAGCAGTTGGCACTCTTAACCACTGAGCCATCTCTCCAGCCCCGAGATAACATATTTTTTAAGATTTATTTTTTGTTTATATGGATGTGCTTGTGCCTGCATAACTTTCTGTCCATTGTATGTATGCAGTTGTCCATAGAAACCAGAGGGTGTTGGGTTCCTCAGAGTTGGAGTTACACAGTTGTAGGTGCTGAGTGCAAAATCTAGGTCCTCTATAAGAGGCTGGGAGATTTGGGGAAAGGAGGATGGGAATGATTAGAAAGTCCTAGAGAAACTGGTTTAATTGGTATGGATACTGAGACATACTGTGGAACCTGCTGTGGCTTAAGAACCTTCCTAAAGCAAGGCATGGTGGATCTATAATCCCAGCTACTCAGGAGGCAGGGAGGTTATAGGTTCAAGACCTGCATGGACTACAAAGCGAGTTCAAGGCCAACCTGGGCAACTTAGACTCTTGTCTCAAAATTTAAAAAAAAGGGGGGGGGAGTTGGAGGTTGGGGATATAACTCAGTGAAAGAGCACTTGCCTAGCTAACATAGGCAAGGTCTAGAGTTCAATCCTCAGTACTGAAAGCAACAACAAAACCCCTACCTAACAGAGTAGTTCCTGCCAACCTCAACTAGTTAACAAATACAGCAGAAGGGTAATGTTGCAGATGCCCCTGACATGAGTGCCCAAGATGAGCTTTGTGAAGGGAAAGGAAAGGCACTGGGAGACTGTAACTAACTTGTGTCTGAGTTGACAAAAATTTGGGTCAAGGCATAGTAACAAAATGGAGAAAGCCAAACATGACAGGTGTGGTGTGGACAGAGTTGCGGGAAGGTTAGAAGTTCTGGAAAGAAGAGAGAAGCCATGGGGCACTTTCTCCGAGCGGTGGAGGGTTAAGGACTCTGAGGAAGTTGAGGCAGTTGGGAATTACACAGTTCAGGAATTCAAGGAAAGCCTAGGTCAAGAATTCCTCTTGCCTACCTTTTTAGGACAGGAGGAACTTCCAGATTTTGACGTAGAAAGAAAAGACAGCAATGAGGACAATCTACTTGGAAGTTTGAAATCTGAGCTTTCATCACTGGGCATGGTGACACACGCCTTTAATCCCAGCACTTGGGAGACAGAGGCTGGCAGATCTCTGTGAGTTCAAGGCCAACCTGGTCTGCATAGCAAGTTCCAGGACAGCTGGGGCTATAGGAGGGCCCTATCTTTAAAATAAAACAAAAAAACAAAACAAAACTGAGCTTTAAAAAATTAATTCCACTCTCAGGAAGCTGAGGGAGGGAAATCTTGAGCTCCAGAGCAGCCTGGGCTATGTAATAAGAGTCCAGCTCTGAAACATCAGCCATCTCCGGACAATGTCAGTACAGTTCCTGTGTGTACTGCCTAATGCTGCTTTCTCATTTTTACTCCAGATCCAGAAGCACCAAGGCCTAGCAGTTCCAAAATCACTACCACATTGGGACTGGTCGTCCATGCTGCAGGTGAGACTGAATTGTAGTGGGACTGCTCCTTCTGCCTCACAGAGGACAGAAACCATCCACACTGAATGCTCTTGGGCTGGCCTTCAGGGGAGGTTGCCTAAGGAAGTCCCCCAGCTTCTTGCATGTTCTAATGCTCTACATTGAATTTGCAGCCCAAGAATGGTTTCTTTTTTTCTCTTTTTGAGACAGGGTGTCCCTGTAGCCCCAGCTGTCCTGGAACTCACTGTGTAGACCGGCTGGCCTTGAACTCACAGACATCACCTGCCTCTGCCTCCCGAGTGCTGGGATTAGTGCACCACCATGCCCAGCTATATGTTAATTCTTAAACACAAAGAATAAGCTGGGCATGGTGATATGCACCTGTAATCCCAGCACTAAGGAGGTGGAGGCAGTAGGACCCAAAGTTCAAACCAACCTGAGCTACATAGTGAGTTTAGGGTTAATCTTAGCCATCTATCAAGACCCTGTCAAAATGGCTCATGCCTTTATTGTCTTTAATCTCAGCACTTGGGAGGCAGAGGCAGGTGGAGCTCTGTGAGTTTAAGGCCAGCCCGGTCTACATAGTGAGTTACAGGACAGCTGGGGCTACAGGGAGGGAAAAAAATTTAAAAAGACTCTGTCAAAAAAAAAAAGAAGCAAAGGCTGGGAATGTAGGTTTCATGCATGTGAAAATGATGCTATTCAAAATAATAATGCTGCGTTAAAACTCAGCTGTGTTTGCATATTTCTATATTGCCTCTGGCTGCTTTTGCATGACAAGGACAGGGTTGAGTACTTACCAGAGGCCAAGTAACCTGCAAGGCTAAAGTATTTCCTGTCTGGGCTTTAAGAAGTTTGCTAACCTCTCAGACTTTAGGTACTTTGGTACTAAACAGCTTGCTGCCCAGTGTAGGTTGAGGAGGCAGGCAGAGGTCAGAAGGCTCAGTATTGCTTATGGGACTTGTTTTACCCCTATAACACAAACTTAGGCCTGGTAGTTGGATTCTGTCAGGACCAAATGAAAGTGAGTGAAAAGTAGCTTGCTGCTGTCCTGGTGGTGTATCATGCTTTCTAACAGAATTCACCATCCCACCAGTCTCCCCATCATGTGAGTCATGTAAATTGAGGCTTGGTGCCTTGAAGATAGATGCTTCTCTGAAATTCTTTGACACTGATGTTACTACAATTCTGTTCAATTCTATTCATCAGTGGATATTTGAGTTTCACATTTTTTCTGTTAACAATAGTAAAAAAAAAGCTAACATACTGAATACTCTGGCAAGGTGCTAAATTCCTTATATGTTCTTTCATTTAACCCTCATCAAGCCCTAAGAAATGAACCCATATAAAGATGAGAAAGCTAAAGTTCAGAGCGGTTAAGTCCCCTTCCCAGAGCAAGCCAGGCCCCCCTGACTCTGGAGCCCATGCTCAGCTGCTGCACTGCCCTCATTCATGGCATCTTCTGTTTCTTTGTTTCCAAATTTAGCGGATGGTGTAGCTTTGGGTGCAGCAGCTTCTACTTCACAGACTAGTGTCCAATTAATTGTGTTCGTGGCAATAATGCTACATAAGGTAAGCCAAGATGATATATCAAAAATATTTATAATTAAAATTTTTCTTGGTCCTTGATACTTTTCTGGAATGAGGGTTTTGGGGTTTTTATTTTTCTTTCTTGGTCCTTGATACTTTTCTGGAATGAGGGTTTTGGGGTTTTTATTTTTCTTTTTAGCTTAAAAAATCGTTTGGGCATGTACATGATACGCGTGGGTGCACTTGTGGCACAGCAGGCATGTGGAGGACAGAGGATGACTTTTTGTTGTTAGTTCTGTCCTTCCATCTTTATGTGGGTTCCAGAGATAGAGCTCAGGTCCCCAGGCTTACACAGGCTTACACAGCCCTTTTAAATGTGTCTTTTTCTTTTCCGGGGGGGAGGGAGGGGGGGTGTCTTTTTGAGACAGGGTTTCCCTTTAGTCCCAGTTGGCCTGGAACTCACAGAGATCCTCTTGCCTCTGCCTCCCGAGTGCTAGGATTAAAGGCGTGCACCACCACGCCCAGCAAATGTGTCTTTAAATGGTCCTTTTGAAAGTTTCTTGGCCGGGCGTGGTGGCGCATGCCTTTAATCCTAGCACTTGGGAGGCAGAGGCAGGCGGATCTTTGTGAGTTCAAGGCCAGCCTGGTCTACAGAGTGAGTTCCAGGACAGCTGGGGCTACAGGGAGACCCCTGTCTTGAAAAGACAAAAAAAAAAAAAAACAGTTTTTTTTTTTTAAATAAATATTTTAATAACAATGAGTACATACACAATTATAATTGAAGCTAATGTTACTGATACAACTATTTGAAACTATATTTTGGCTTTCTACATGATTTAGGCGATTAATATATTTAAAATACAATTATTCTAAAAGCCATAATACTTTGGTTGGTAACTCCACATATTGCTTTCTATATAATTGTTAAGAGTAATTCATTTAAAAGGATTATTAATTTCTTCTTTGGAGCATATATTGCATAAAGATTAATTCTGTGATAACTGGATAAGGCTATAACTGTAAAAAAGAAAGTTTCTTAAGGGGGCTGGAAAGATGGCTCAGCAATTAAGAGCACTGGCTGCTCTTGCAGAAGAATCAGGTTTGAATCTCAGCACCCACATAGAAGCTGGTTAGTAGCCATCTGTCCTCCAGTTCTAGGGGATCTGACACCCTTTCTGACTTCCCAGGCACTGCATGACATGGGGACACTTACATATATGCAGGTATAACACTCATGTACAAAAAATAAAAATAAATTTTGAAAAGTTTAATTGCTAAGAGTTGAATTAAGTCTGTTCACAGGTTTTGTTTTGGGTTGTCACCCCCCACCCTGTGCACACTCTTGTTAAACTCTTATTTGACGGGCGTTTTTAAATTACATGGCCTTATACACAAATGGTTAAATTCTCTGTAGATTTCTAAATTTTATAGAGTTTTGTTCACATGGCAAATGAGATGGGTCAGCAGCCTAAGTGCTTGTCTGGCAATCTGAGCTCCCAGAATTGTCCTTTGACCATCACATGCACATTGTAGCACATTCTCTCTCTCTCTCTCTCTCACACACACACACACACACACGATAATAATAATTTTTTCTAAATAAATTTTTAAAAATTTTATTTATTTTTGTTTTGAGACACAGTCTCCCTGTAGCTCTGGCTGTCCTGGAGCTTGCTATGTAGACCACGCTGGCCTTGAACTCACAGAGATCTGCCTGCCTCTGTCTCTTGAGTGCTAGGATTAAAGGCATGCACCACCACACCTGGCCTAAGATAATTTTTAGCTGCCATATAGGTGCTCGGACTTGAACCTGGGTCCTCTGCAAGAGCAGTCAGTGCTCTTAACCGCTGAACCATCTCTCCAGCCCAATAATAATAATAATTTTTAAAAAATGATTAGTCGGGCCTGGTGGCGAAGCTGGGCGTGGTGGTACACGCCTTAAATCCTAGCCCTCAGCAGGCAGAGGAAGGCGAATCTCTGTGAGTTCAAGGCCAACCTGGTCTGAGTTCCAGGATAGCTGGGTCTATAGGGAGACCCTGTCTTAAAAAAAAAAAAAGGATTAATTTTGTGCACAAAAATTACACACACACACACACATTGGACTTTTCTTAGTGTAGAAGGCTGTGCTTAGATTTTGGGTATCAGAATTCATAGTGAAGTGACACCAAGTGTATTTTCTTAGTGTGGAAACAAGCCATGCCTGATAACAAGGGATACTTTGTCATTCCCAGGCTCCAGCAGCATTTGGGCTGGTTTCCTTCCTCATGCATGCTGGCCTGGAGCGGAATCGAATCAGAAAGCACTTGCTGGTATTTGCATTTGCAGCACCAGCCATGTCCATGTTGACGTACTTAGGATTAAGTAAGGTAAGTGTGAATATCCCTTACTTATACAGTCACGTGTCTAGTTCCTCTGACAGGTGACTAGCCTGTAGCTAGTGGACTACATGGGACCAATGATAGCTGTGAATGTGACCCAACACAAAGTCATAAACTTACTTAAAATGTAATATAAGGTTGTTGGTTTTTTGCTTTTTTTTTTCTTTCTTTTGTAACTTGATTATGTGGCTCCCTAGCATGAACTTCGTAGTTGACACTGTCATGTCATGGTGTCAAAAGGTTTTATATACCTCGGAGGATGTCTTAGGTTGAATTTTTCAAGTACATTATTTCCTCAAATTAAGAAAAAAAAATGGGAGTCAAAACCTGTACAAATGTCTTAATTCCAAGTTAGTCCACTTTATAAATTTAATTTTATTTATTCATAAAATAGAAAATTTATATCAGTTCTAAGAAAAAAATTGCATAAATATATGGTAGAATTTCAGTATTGAGAAAAATATCATTTGAAGCTGGAGAGATGCCTAAGCGGTTAAGAGATGCTCTCACAGAGGATCTGGGTTTGATTCCCAGCACCTACATTGTGGCTAACGACTGTCCATAACTCCAGTTTCAGGGGATCCAACACCCCCTTCTGACCTCCACAGGCATTGCAAGACAGGAGTGCACATACATACATGCAGGCAATACACTCTTACACATAAAATAAAAATAATAAATAAGGTGGGTGTAGTGGTACATGCCTTTAATCCCAGCACTCTAGAGGCAGAGGCAGGCAGAATCTGTGAGTTTAAGGCCAGCCTGGTCTACATAGTGAGTTCTAGGCCAGCTGGGGCTACAAGGAGACCCTGTCTCAAAAAAGACAAATAAGATATTTTTAAAATAATATCCTCAGGACAGCTGGGGCTACAGGGAGACCCTGTCTCAAAAAGACAAAAAAAATAAAAATAAAATAATATCCTCACTGGGCGTGGTGGCGCACGCCTTTAATCCTAGCACTTGGGAGGCAGAGGCAGGCGGATCTTTGTGAGTTCAAGGCCAGCCTGGTCTACAGAGTGAGTTCCAGGACAGCTGGGGCTACAGGGAGACCCTGTCTCGAAGAGACCAAAATAATAATAATAATAATAATAAATAAAATAAAATAAAATAAAATAATATCCTTTAGCCAGCCATGCTTATTTTACTTAAGAGACATACAGTGAGAACCACCCTCCATCTAATGTTGAGACAGGTTCAAGAAATATGTGTAATAAGCCATTTAATGGCCTTCATTGGGGGGGGGAAGCGAGAGAGGGAGGGAGGGAGGAGGGAGAGAGAGAGAGAGAGAGAGCGAGCAAGAGAGCAAAGATTGGTATAGTCAGCTAGGACTAAGATTCTTCTAGTGCTTTATCAGCCTCAGGCCTGAAATGACCTGCCATTTTCAGTTCAGAGTTCAGGTACTCTGTTTCCATGCCTTATAATTCTATCCACCTGGGTTTAGTTTTTAGCAACAAGCCTTCCTATTTTATCTAATTTCAGTGAGCAGGCTTTATGAGGAACTTCCTCCCTCCATGCTCCCTCTGAAGGTCATTGAGTCATCATTATACAATACAGTAAATGTGTATCAAAAGGAATATTGGGGGGCTGGACAGATGGCTGGGAGTTTAAGACCAGTGGCTGCTCTTACAGAGGATCTGGGTTCAGTTCTCAGGACCAACATGGCAGCTAACAACCATCTGTAACTCCAGTTCCAGGGGATTTGATGGCCTCTTCTGGCCTCCCCAGGCATTGCATAATATGAGTGCATTTAAATACATGGGGGCAATACACTCATAGAATTAAAATAAAGATATCTTAAAAATAAATGAAAGGAATATTGACTCTTCTGAGGGTGTGTGTGTGTGTGTGTGTGTGTGTGTGTGTGTGTGACTAGGATTAAAGCAAGGACCTCACATGGGCTAGGCAAGCACTCTACACTGACCCATACATCCATCTCTATCCCTTTTTTCTTTTCCTTTCTCAGTAAAAAGAAGAAAAAATGATTTAAAAAGGAATATTTGGAAAATGAGATGGTTAAAGAATGATTAAGTTTCTGTTACTTAGGGTTTGTTGATTGTTGATTTTTTTAGTCTAACAAATGACTTGTTCACTGTCCTGTTCATTCACCAGAAGAGCTTATGAGTAACATTTAGTCATTTAGTTCTTTGCAAGTTATTCCTTTTCTGTTTTATTTTGTTTGGGTGCTAGGGATTGATCCGAGGCCTTTGCATATTCTGGGCAAGCACTCTACCACTGAGCCACCTCCTGAGCCCTTAGAGTTACTTTCTTTTTTTTTTTAATTTTTTAAAAAATTTATTATTTTTTATGTGTATGAGTGTACTGTCTGCATGTAGGTTGGTGCACCCGTGTCGTGCAATGCCTTGGAGGTCAGAAGAGGGGGTCAGATTTCCCTGGAACTGGAGTTAAAGACGGTTCTTAGCCGCCATGTGGGTGCTGGGAATCGAACCCAGGTCCTCTGCAAAAGCAGTCGGCGCTCTTAACTACTGAGCCATCTCTCCAGCCCCTAGAGTTACTTTATATGACTCTATCCTTCCATTGTTTCCTGTGCTTTAGAACTTTCTCCAGGAAAAGTTTCTCATGGAAGCATGGAGTTAATACTGTATCTATGGGAAGTTCCTTTCTTAAAGTTTTAATTAGTTCAGAGCTCTACTTTTAAAAAAATATTTTATGCCGGGCGTGGTGGCACACACCTTTAATCCTAGCACTCAGGAGTCAGAGACAGGCGGATCTTTGTGAGTTCAAAGCCAGCCTGGTCTACAGAGTGAGTTCCAGGACAGCTGGGGCTACAGGGAGACCCTGTCTCTAAAAGGCCAAAAAAAAAAAATTTATTATTTTATGTGCATGAGTGTATTATCTGCATGTGTATAAGTGCACCCATGTCTTACTATGACTGCAGAGGTCAGAAGAGGACATTGGATCTCCTGGAACTGGAGCACCATGTAGGTGCTGAGAATCAAACCCAGGCTGTTTTTTTTTGTTTTTGTTTTTTTTTTTTTTTGGTCTTTTCAAGACAGGGTCTCCCTGTAGCTCAGCTGTCCTTCCTGGAACTCATTCTGTAGACCAGGCTGGCCTTCAACTCACAAAGATCCACCTGCCTCTGCTTCCCAAGTCCTGGGATTACAGGTGTGTGCCACCATACCCAGCTAATGGCTACAATTTAATGTTGGCATTAATATGCTATTGATTTGATTTCCAAAATGCATGCAAAACTTCTTAGCCAGCACTTGAAATTGTTTTGAAAAGTAATTGCAGTTAATAGTAGTGTTCATTTCAAAATTGATAAGAATAAATTTTAATGTTTTCAGTACAAAAAATAAGCATTCAAGGTAATAAATATGTTAATTAGGTTTCATTATTTCACATTTAGTCACAAATCTTAGTATCTCTTTCATTAAAAATTGTGAATTTCGGGGCAGGAGTGATAGCCTAGTGGTTAAGAGCGCCGACTGCTCTTGCAGAGGACCTGGGTTCAATCCGTAGCACCCACATGGTGGCTGAGAACCGTCTGTAACTCCAATTCCAGGAGAACTCCAGTTCCAGGGGAATCCAACACCCTCTTCTGACCTCCGCAGCATTGCATGACATGGGTGCACAGACCTGGATGCAGACAGTACATTCATACACATAGAAAATAAATAAAATTAAAAAAAAATTTTTTTTAATTGTGAATTTCACATACATTTTTAAGCAGCAATTTATACTTCACTGGTATTCTTTGAGCCTTATTTGAGGACACCCCATGTTCCAAGTAGCATCAGGTATGAATATTCAGAGTTTGGGGACTTCTTCCTGACACTGACTTTTGTTTTACTTAGTTTTCCCTTTTTGTCTCTTCATTCACAGAGTAGTAAAGAAGCCCTTTCAGAGGTCAACGCCACTGGAGTGGCCATGCTTTTCTCTGCCGGGACATTTCTTTATGTTGCTACAGTTCATGTTTTGCCCGAGGTGGGCGGAATGGGGCACAGCCACAAACCTGATGCCACTGGAGGGAGAGGCCTCAGTCGCCTGGAGGTGGCAGCCCTGGTTCTTGGTTGCCTCATCCCACTTATCCTATCAATAGGACACCAGCATTAAATGTTCAGGTTCCCGCCTCAGTCCACGGCCAATGCCATCCAGGGAGAAGAGCCGGTGCGTGACTCCTCCCTCACTTCTTAGTGTCTTGTCTCGCCCCGCCCATCTCCACCTGTGTTCCTAGAGTCCGAGGGAGATGAGAGCCAGTCTTGGAGAAGTGGAAAAGCGTGTACCAGGAACATTGTGATTAGACATACTTGTGTTGTCTTTTAAAGGGCCTTTGGCATATTGAGTTTTGATATTTCTCTTAACCCTATTCTCAGGGAAGATGGAGTTTAGTTTTAAAGCAAAGTGGAGAACTTCACATGGTGAAATAGTAATTATGAAAATACAGTGTTCTGTAATTCAGCTCAATGTTTTTCCTCGTTAGTATAGAGGCTTTGCCACTTTACCTATTGATTTTCAACATGGTTCTCACCATGTAAGACTGGTGCTTTAGCATCTGCCACTTGCCTTGATAGAAGGTGGTAACATCCACCCTCTTAGATGCTAAAGGTGATGGCAATTGATTTGAAGTTAGGAGTAAGGAAAATTAGGACAAGAGATTCCCTGAAAGCTGACCTTGTACACAAAAGAGATACCCACTGAAGAGGAGTGTCTAGAGTCCCTTGCATGTGCCTCTCTACTAGGCCTGTCTGCCATTCTGCCATTCCGTCCAACAGAGCAGTGGAGGTGGGGCTACCTTCTGAAAAGAAGACTGGTGTTTTGTAGGATTTCTTCGAAGTCTGTAACAGAATACCTGTCTCTAGCACATTCTTATAGAGGAGCCAAATTATAGTAGGTCAAGGCATAGCTTTCCTTTCAAAAGCAGTATGATTACAAAGTATCTTTGGAAATTAAGGATGCTAAAATTTAAGTGAATGTGGATGTTGTTGACATCTTTGTAGTAACCTTTTAAAAAGTAACACTATCAAAATGTGTTGTCCTAAGTATTTCTCTTAGCAGGCCAGCAATCCCTCTGGCTAGGCCCTTGTCCAGCATGGAGAGTGTTCTGTCTGCCCACGAGGCACCTTGGCAAGAAGAAAGTCTAGCTATATCAGAAGAGGGGAGCATCTGCCTGCTGGCTTAAAGCATTTGGAAATCATGTCTGTGTCTGGGTCTGTCCCATGCGTTTCCCTAGCTCTCCCCCCAGACCTCCTCCCCAGCTTGCTGCTCATTGCTCCCAGCAGTGTTGTAGTTGTTGAGCTGAATTCCCATCAGGACAGCCACTTCTTGAGCTGCGGTGAAGATAGCATTGTCATCATTTCTTTCAAATAAGTTATCTTTATGTCAAATACAGCTTTGGTAGACCCCCAGATTGTGAGTAGACACAATCATTGATATTTTGATAATTCAAGCAGGTAAGACAGCAAAAGTATTTAAACAAAGGTAATTTTTCCATTTTTGCCAAAATCTGCATAAATCCCATTTTGTCAAATAAGTGTATAATACTGTATTAATTTATTTTTGTTTTTTGTGTCATTTCAAAGCATGAAGAGGAAGCCAGGATTAGACTCTTCAGAGCAGTCGGTATCGTCATTTGTGTTCATGTGATGCATAAGCCAGTGTGCCCTCCTAGGGTTCTTCATTTCTTCTAGAGATCGCTGGTCAGCAGCTGTGGAATTAAACTTGTGTGCCCTCTGCTGGCTGCTGTGAAGAAAGTAGCAGAAATCGGGCCCAGTTTTGTGTAGAGCCTGGCAGCCTTTGCATCCCATGTTAATCTGAGAGGAGGTGCATTGTGAGAAATTGGGTGACTCTCCTGATTGAGTACAGACAGCGGACTCAGGAGAGATTTGGTCTCATCTAGTCCTTTCTAAGTATGGTGGCCTTGATTCATTCTAGAAGCATATTGCATCAAGTAAATAGCAGGTTTCTATGTCTGACTTGGTTTGGGTTGTGGTTTCTGTCCTCTTAACTATGTGCAGTGCTCAGATATGTTGTGCTGGCCAAAGCCTCTTTCAGCAGTGCCTTGCCATCACACTTAAAAGATTGGCTAGAATATCTTACTGGATAGGGCCTTGAACTCTGGCAAGGACCGAACCATCAAATTTCTGGATTTGCCTTCCCCTCTGGACCTTAATATTAATGAGATTTCAGAAGCTGAGGGCTTTCCCACACCCTAAGCTGCTGCCACCAAAACTGCATGTTTCTTCCCAGGTCAGCAGGCAGAAATAGCCATATGAATCTTAATAGGGCTCAAATACATCTTCAGGCAGCAGGAACTATGCAGCATGGTGGAGGCCTCTTTTCTGGGGAGGGAGAGGTTGTTCATGTGGTGAGCAGTGTCCTGGAGAGGCAATCTCAATGTTCATCAGCACATTTAAGTTCTGTTTTCCTCCTGCTTAAAACTGCTTCCTTGGATGTGGATGCCTTAATGCACTAACAGTTCTGAACACTGGTGATACTTAAGCTGCTGCCATGGTTACAAGTGGAATTATTGGCTACCAAAGAGAGGTCTTTAAAGAAAAGCATGGTCCCTCCTTCCTCATAACCAAAGCAGTCTTAGTTGCAGTTTGAGTTCTTCAGATTCCAAGCACTCTCTTACAAGGCAGATGAGGTTGAAAATGCTATTGATCCACTCCCCTCACTGGTTCTCCAGGTATTGCTTATCAGTCCCCATAGCACCAGAGCTGCCATGTTTGGGTTTGATAATAGTTCCAGGATTCCTGTGCATACTGTTGCAGGCTGGCTTCTTTTAGGCAGAGGTTCTGCTCTAGAGTGCCAGGAGCTGGAACTGGACGACCTGCAGAGGCCGTGTGTGTTCTTTCTCCTCCATTTTATCTTTTCATTTTCTAGTTCAGAACAGCCATGTCAGCCTGTTCTGGGCGTTTTGGATCTGGGGAAAAGAAAGGGGAGTGGCTCTTTGAAGGCGTCACCTACAGAAAGGGGACAATGAATTTTTTTTTTTAACTAGTCTATTTCTAAGTGTCACTACCTGTTTTTTCTCTTTGTCAAGGATTAGAACTAGGAAGACACAACAGTATCAGTGTGTTGATCCCCTGACACTCAGGGTGGCTAAATAATGAACACAGAAACCATATGTCAACAGCACAAACCTCCAAAGAGCACTCTTTGGGCCTGAGCCCTAAACTGCCGCATTGCAAAGAGAAACCCCCTGGTGGTAGTTCTATAAGAGATTTCCCTCCTTGCAGCAAGAAATTTCTGCTCAATACAGAGTGGTCCTCATCCCCTAAAGAGCACAGGTGGAGAGGCTGCAGTCTGGACCAAGGATGCACCCTTTTTGTACCTGAGACATCTGGATTCACCTCAGGAGACCTGAAGACGTTTAACTTGTGGGAAATACTAGCTGACCATGTAGGACTTTAGATATGCTCAGTCTAACAGTTGCTTAACACAAAGATACTGGCCTCTCCTTTAGGTGGTGTCTTCCTTGGAGCTGGGAGTCTGATGGGGTGATAAACACTGCAGCCCCCCTGATTTGGTGGCCTAAATGGTGATTTTAAATGTCACTTTTTCTGGATCCTTTGTATACATAAAATCATTCCATGGATGGCTGCCTTATAGTTTTGTCTCTTTCCACTTCAATTGTGAATGGTTTAAAAATTGCTGTTTTCTGATTTGTTTTATTAAATTTTTATTAGTGCAAACCTTATGTGAATGGCTCCTTACTTAAATGTTGGCAGTGTTTGTGTTTGGCAACCAGATTTGACCCACATTTGAACATCAGAAAGATGACTTGGTGGGTAAAGGCACCTGCTACCAAACCAATGACCTGAGTTCAGTCCTCAGGACCCACAGAGTAGAAGGAGAGAACCAACTCCTGAAAGCTGTCTCATGACCTCCACTTGTGCACCATGACACATGCGCCCATTACCCTCATACACACAAGTGAAAATGTACTGAAAACTTTAAAAAGGTAGTGACAGGTTGTAAAACACAGAAGAAAGCCAGGCATGGTAGCACATGCCTTTAATCCCAGCACTCAGGAAACAGAAGCAGGTGGATCTCTGAATTCAAGGCTAACCTGGTCTCTATAGAGAGTTCCAGGCCAGCCAGGGCTACATAGTGAGTCCCTGTCTCAAAACAATGAAAAACAAGATGTCCCTACTCTATGTGCTCCTTTAGAGGATGGAGGGAAATTAGGGACTTGCGTGCATCTACTTCAAATTCAGTGATGCTTTTTTTATCTTGCAGCTCTTGTTAACAACTATAATTTATAAAGGTAGCTCTCTGCTGGAAAAAGAAGCAGGCAGGAAATAGACCGTTGTGAATCCATTTTGAAGTTGCTACCTGTTCGTACAGATCCCAAAGCAACAGCCTGGAATGATACTTAAGCAGAAGTGCTTTCAGGCTTGGTGTTCTCTTCCTCAGAATACTTTTGGAGTTTATTTTTGGACATTTTAAAATTATTATTATGTGTGTGTGTGTGTGTGTGTGTGTGTGTGTGTGTGTACTTGCAGGGGCACACACATACCATGGTGTAAGTATGGAGGTCAGAGCACAATTCTCAGGAGTTGGTTCTCCCCTTCCACCCTGAGTTGGGGATTGAACTCAGGTTGTCAGGCTTGTTTGGCAAACCAGGATCACTTTTGTCCAATAAGCTTTCTCACCAGCCTGTGGAGTTACTTGTTTTGTTTTGTTTTTGAGATAGAGTCTTCCTGTAGCTCCACCTGACCTGGAACTCACTGTGTAGACCAGGCTGGCCTCAATCTTACAGAACCCAACCCCACCCACACCTCCTGTGCCTCCTGAGCACTGTGATTAAAAGCATGTGCCAACTTGATCATGATGGATTCATACCAGAGATGCAGGGATGGTTCAACATACGTAAATCAATAAATATCATAAAACACATAAATGGACTAAAAGACAAAAATCACACAATCATCTCAATTGATGCATAAAAAGCCTTTGACAAGATCCAGCATCTCTTCATGTTTAAAGTTCTAGAGAAGGACTGAAGGGAACATTCCTAAATAATATCAAAGCCATATACAGCAAACCCACAGCCAAGATCATCCTAAATGGAGAAAAATTACAACCCTTAAAGGTGGGAACCCAGCAAGGCTGCCCCCATCACCATCCTCTTCAGTATAGTGCTTAGAATACTTGCTAGAGCAATAAGGCAAGAAAGAAATTAAAGGAGTATTAATTGGAAAAGAAGTCAAACTATTCCTGTTTGCAGATGATATGATAGTTTACCTGAGGGATGGTAAAAACACTAGAAAACTAGAAACAAAAGTTTCAGTAAAGTGACAGGATACAAATTAATCTAGAAAAATCAGCAGCAGGGCTGGAGAAATGGCCTAGCGGTTAAGAGCGCGGACCGCTCTTACAGAAGACCCGGGTTCGATCCCCAACACCCATATGGTGGCTGAGAACCGTCTGAAACTCCAATTCCAGGAGAACTCCAGTTCCAGGGGAATCCGAGACCCTCTTCTGACCTCCGTGGCATTGCATGACATGGGTGTACAGACTTGCATGCAGACAGTACATTCATACACATACAGAAATTTAAAAAAATAAAAAAAAAAGAAAAATCAGCAGTCTTTTTTAATTTTTAAATTTTTTTATGTGTGTGAGTATACTGTCTGCATGTAGGTTGGTGCACCCGTGTTGTGCGATGCTGCAGAAGTCAGAAGAGGATGTCGGATTCCCCTGAAACTGGAGTTAAAGACGGTTCTCAGCCACCACTTGGGTGCTGGGAATCGAACCTGGGTCCTCTGCAAGAGCAGTCGGTGCTCTTAACCACTGAGCCATCTCTCCAGCCCCAGTAGTTTTTCTTTATACCAACAACAAGCAACTGGTGAAGGAATATCAGTAGACCTTCCCACTCACAATAGCACCCCCCCCAAAAAAAAAAAAAAAAAAAAAAACAAGA
>VZQC01008741.1:458189-470783 GCA_009823505.1 Rhizomys pruinosus | reverse complement strand
AAAAAAAAAAAAAAAAAGAACAGAAGTCGACAAATAGAAGTGTTTAACCCTTTCCCAGGGGAGCAAGTGACATCAGGAGAGAGCTGAGGCTTTTAAAGTCTATTTATTTATTTATTTATTTATTATTTAATGTGCATGAATGTTAAGCTTGTGTGTATGTAAGTGCACCCATGTCATGCCGTGCCTGCAGAGGGCAGAAGAGGGCATCAGATCCCCGGAACCAGAGTTATGGATGCTTGTTAGCTGCTACGTGGGTGCTGGGATTCAGATGCAGGTCTTCTGCAAGAACAGCCAGTGCTCTTAGCAGCTGAGCCATCTCTCTAGCCCCCAAAGAGCTGAATTTTTAAAGCAGGATTTGGGGGAGGAAGAAGACCAGCATTCTAGACTGAGAGACGGGCAAGTGGAGAAAAGATGTGAATATCAGAATATCAGAATATCAGAACTGGTGTTGGGAGAGTGTTGGGGAAAGGAGTGAGGTGAACCCTGATTGGGGGGGGCAGGCTATGAATGGTAGTACAGCTGAAGGTCGGGAGTAGGGGGCTGGAGTCAGATCAGTGGGGACCCAGCAGGGGCTGTGGGGATCCAGCAGGGGCTGTGGGGACCCAGTAGGGACTGTGGGGATCCAGCAGGGGCTGTGGGGACCCGGAAGGGGCTGTGGGGATCCGGCAGGGGGCTGTGGGGATCCAGCAGGGGGCTGTGGGGATCCAACAGGGGCTGTGATGCAGATAGACATGGCAGCTTTAGTCTGAGAAAATTGGACAAAGGATGGCAGTAAGCGTGGACTCTGGCGGATCCTGCTGTGTGGGGGAGAGCCTTTTGAAGAGGGTTCATGTGAGAGATACACGCAAAACAAACTGGGAGTGGAGGGAAGAGGGATTGAGAACACCAGGCCCACAGAAGCCCACCCATTGTCCTTTGTTCTCACAGTTAATAGCAAGAGCCTGGATTTGATCCATCTTAACACTCAAAGCAGGTGACAGGTCTGCCATTGAAAGGTGGCCTCCACATCTGTTCTCAGGCACGCCACAGATTCCATTTGAGAGAGGTAAAGCCAAGGGCCTGAGACATCAGTATCCATCTGGTTGGCAAACAAATGCAGAAAACTGCAGCATCTGATCAGAGGCTGAGTGAAGATGCATCGGTGCGGATAAGCATTTGCCAAGTGCATACTACATGCCCTGCCTCTGTCCCAAAGGAGCTCAGATCCAGAAGATGCAGGAGAGAAACTCCGTAGCAGGTAGCGTTAGAATACGGGAATGGGCAAAGGTTGACGACAGCCAAAGGAGGGCTGTCTTGACAGCCGAAACACAAGGTGCCACAGCCTTGATGTGGAATCCAGGGTGAGACCGAGTGCAGTTAGGGTTCATGGAGAAAAATGCTTGATGCTGCCCTGAGACCTAGCCTGAAGCCCAGACCTTCAGGCCACTTCTGTTTCTTAGTCCTATTGGAATGCTTGGGGTGGGCACAGCCATCAGGCTAACATGGTGCTGGGCAGCTCAGAGAAGCCAGAGTAGCATTGTTCCTGGGTCCTTCACTTGGCACATGCCTGGAAACAAGTGGAAATGGAATAGGCCGTGTATCTTTAGGTGTGTCAAGGTCAGAGCAGAGCGGGTAGGGGCTGAGGAAGTGGCATTATGGAAAGAACCTCTTTGACCAGGTGGCTGGTGGCTGGAAGCTTTTATGGCAAAGACCCTTGTCTCCAGGTAATGTTTTGTTTCCCATTCCTGGCTTGAGTGGGTAAGTAAGCATTATGAGTGAGCAGAGAACTGCATTCCGGGTAGGAATTTATACAGCTCCATCGTATGGCTGCTCATGTAAAGTGGCTGTGGCAGTTTCTACTTGCTACATGGATCAGGGGTGCCCATCACATGATCCTGCACACTAGGGTAACAGCCACATTATGAAAATAATGGTCCCTCAGGAGCCATGGCTGAGGCCAGCTGAGAGTTGGGAGTATTTCAGTTCCACAGGAAGTCTGAGACTTACGTGAGGTGACAGTTGAGAAATGACTAATACAGGGAAAACTCTCAAAGTGACAGCATTTCCTCAACTCACACTTGACTTCAGAAGCCGTATGCTGCTTCAGTGGGCAGATCTGGGCTTTGGATTCAGCCCAAATTGAGGCACCTGATCTGCAGCTCTCTCTTACTCCACATGCATTCAGGGCCACCATGTTCCAGGAAATGATCAGCTGTGTAACTTTGAACTTTTTGTTTTGATACATGGTCTCATTATATAGCCCAAGTTGGCATCAAAGTTGTGATCCTCCTGCCTCAGCCTCCTGAATGCTGAGATTACAGGAGTATTTGTCTTAAGTGGTAGATAACTCCTCTCTCTCTCTCTCTCTCTCTCTCTCTCTCTCTCTCTCTCTCTCTCTCTCTCTTTGAGACAGGGTCTCCCTATAGCACCAGCTAGCCTGGAACTCATTCTGTAGAGCAGGTTGACCTTGAACTCATAGAGATCCACCTGCCTCTGCCGCTGCCTCTACCTCTGCCTCCTGAGTGCTGGGATTAAAGGCATGCACCACCACGCCCAGTTTAAAGACGGTTCCTCACCGCCATGCCATGTGAATGCTGGGAACTGAACCCAGGTCCCCTGCAAGAGCAGTCTGTGCTCTTAACCACTGAGCCGTCTCTCCAGCCCCAAGTGGTAGATAACTTTAAGAATACTTAATGGTGCACCTGAGGGTCTTAAAAGAACAAGCCAAACCCCAAATCAGTAGATAGAAGTGGAGATTACAAAACAATACAAAGACTCTACAGAAACGAGTTAGTTCTTTGAAAAGACAAACACTTAACAAACCTTTAAACCAAGAATACCAAAGGAAGATCAGCATTAACAATATTAGAGATGAAAAGGGAGATGTTCAGGACTGGAGAGATGGCTCAGTGGTAAAGAGCACTGGCTGCTCTTGCAGAGGACCCAGGTTCAGTTCCCAGCACCAATATGGCAGCTAACAACCACTCAAAACTCCAGTTCCAGTGTAATATAATCCTCTCTTCTGACTTCTTTAGGCATTGTATGCACATGGTGCAGTTACATACATGTAGGCAAAACATTCATGCACATAAAAATAAGTTTTGTCTTTTTGAGTCAGGGTCTCCCTGTAGCCCCAGCTGGCCTGGAACTCACTATGTAGACCAGGCTGGCTTCAAACTCACAGAGATTGCTTACCTCTGCCTTCAGAGTGCTGGGATTAAAGGCATGTGCCACCATGCTTGGGAAAAAATTTAAATAACCCAAAAAGATGGAAAATAAAATGTACCTACATCCTTGCTGCTTGTCACAAGTAGCTAAATTAGGTAAAATACAAACAGCACATTAAGAACATCAGCTCCATGCCTGAGCAGGAGGTGGGGTTATGTATTAGTCACTTTTCTGTTGCTGTGATAAAACACCATGACCAAAGGAACTTATAATAGGAAGAGTTTATTTGAGCTTACGATTGACAGTTCCAGGGAATTAGAGTCCATTGTGGCGGGAGGCATGGCGGCTGGAGCTGGAGCAGGAAGCCAAGGGTCACATCTCGCAATGAGCAAAGGAAGCAGAGAGTGCAACTGGAGACCACAAGGCTTGTTAAACTCACTAAGCCTGCCCCCAATAACGTACTTCCTCTAGCACGGCCACACCTTCTAAGACCTCCAAGAACAGTGCCACCAACTGGTGACAAATGTCTGAATACTTATAGCCTATGGGGGACACTTATTCAAACCACCACAGGTTACTTGTCGGAAGCATGGTGGTATACATCTGGAATTGTACTCCAGAAGTGCAGGCAGGAGTTTGAGAGGCCAGCCTGGGCCATATAGGGAGACTTTGCCTCAGAGAAAGAAGTCAAAAAGAATGATTAGGCAGCCCTGACCCACGTGATCTAGGGCCTTGGCTGGTTTTGTCTTCCCCCAGCACTCTCAGTGGGCATCCAGCACTCCCTCAACTGGGAAGAGAACAAAATAGAAACAGAAAAACTTTTCCCATGCCTGGGCTGGCGTCATCTGGGCTGTTTAACATGGGGAACAGAAGTCACTAAAGTATCTATCTGGTGGTTTGCCTCTTTCTACCCAACATTAACTGCTCTTAGCTGAGGGCTGTCCACATGTCCTGTATGCACAGGGAACAGGCAAAATTGGATTCTCTCTACCATTAAAGAAACCTGGGCTCCATTTCTCCACCACGGATCATGTCCCAGGAGTACCTGCACTTACTCAGCTCTTCCCCGGAAGGGTTTCTCATGAATGACTCCAGGTATCCTACCATAACCCACACCAGGGACCACAAGCTCATCATTAGTCTTTATTACAACAGGCCAATGCCTCTACTAACCTGATTCAGCAGAAAATGAATAAATTTGCCAAAAGTATATCAGGAGGGCTAGACAGATGAAATGAAGTTTCCAGAACGATACCCCAAACCCTGCTCCAAAAGCAGTCTTAAGAGGCTCCGTGCCAGGAGCCCGAGTCCTGATGCTTGCCGTGCAGCTGGCACCCATGCTGCTGCTCCATCAGGAAGACCACCAGAAGCAGCGCCGCCACCGCCTTCCCTAGAAAAAGCACAAGCCTGTGACCACGCTCCCTTGTTTGTCACCTGCAACTCCACACTGCCACTGCTTCCTAATACAAGTGTTTTCATATCTAAGAAGCTCAGGACTCCCGAGGGTAGAAAAGTTACTGACATTAGAAGATCATGAATTTGCCGGGCGTGGTGGCGCACACCTTTAATTCTAGCGCTAGCACTTGGGAGGCAGAGGCAGGCGGATCTTTGTGAGTTCAAGGCCAGCCTGGTCTACAGAGTGAGTTCCAGGACAGCTGGGGCTACAGGGAGACCCTGTCTCAAAAAGACCAAAAAAAAAAAAAAAAGATCATGAATTCAAGAACCTGCAGGGGATGATTCAATGGTGGAGCACTTGCCTAGCATGCACAAAGCCCTGGGTTTGATCTCTGTAGAGAAGAGGAGCCAGGTAGGGAAGACAGCCAGGGATGATGGCAAGGTCTTTGAAGGATGCTGGGGAAAGCATCCAGGCCAAAACTTTTGATACCGCACAAAGGGTGATGAGTGAGGAAAGTGATTGTGGGGTTGACTGGAGAGGCACGCAGGACACGGGAACATTCTGTGGCTTGCTTGGGATGGTTACCCACTGCAGGCATTCATCAAACACCGCCTTAAGATACCATATATTAAGTGAACCTCCGTGATTCTTACTTGGGGCGTTAATAGACTCTGTACAAAGTGCTATAGCTCACAGATCACCCATTTGCAATCTCACTTCTTTATCTCAACATTGAGGAATCAGAGACCCTGAGTGGGGAAAGTGGTTTCAACAAGGCGCAAGTGAGTGAATCAAGACGGCCTCTGAGGGCCTGTGGCCTCTCAGCCTGGAAGAGACAGGAGCCTGGAGGAACCGCTCCAGTAAGCAAGATCTTTTCCTTGTTTTTGGAATGTCTTTCCACCCACCAAGAGGGAGACGGTCCCCAGGGCCTCTGTCCAGGACAGAAAGTGACAGAGTCACGGAATACCTACCTGAGTGCGGAGCTCGGAGCCCTAGGGATAAATCACTAACACAGACTGCACTGACAGCTTGAGATTGGCCCTGCGTGCCAAATGTCGACACAGTCTGCCACGGTCCAGGAAAAGAAATCTGATCTGGTCTGGCGCAAAGTGAAACCCACCTGCGGGGGTGGGAAAGAGCTACCAGCTTTGGCCGACAGTCCTTCTGGGGCGGGCCCTTGGGCACTTACCGAAGTCTCACCTGGCCACCTCCCTGCCCGAAGCGGTAGGGGGGGACTCCGCTCTACAGGTGAGAACAGTCGCCGCCAGCGGCTTACAGAGCCATTTAAAGCCTGGTTTGGAATCCCACGCCCAGTTCCCCAACCGAGCCCACCCAGAGGCGAGCATCCCGCCCTTCACAGAGCACACCTGGCCAGCCTTTTGATGTCGGCGCTGCCCACGGGTGGGAGCCCGGGAGCGCTGGGGGCCCGGGAGGGGCGGGGAGGTGCTGCGGCCAAACCCGGAGCCCAGTGACCGGCGGGACCTTCCGGACGCACGGAGCCCGGCCCTGCAGCCGGCTCGCCCTGATTGGCGCTCGTGGCGGCCTGCAGCGGCTCACCTGCCACTCCCAGCCAATCGGGGCCTCGGGAATTGGGGCTGTCGGCGCGGGAGGGGGAACGCTGCGGCCGGCGACGCTGCCCTCCCCGCCAAGTTCCCACCCGACCCGCGGCGATCCCAGTCCCTGCCCCAGCGCTGCCCGCGCCCCTCCGCGCCCCGCTCGGAGCCCCGCGCGCTTTGATGCTGCGGCGCTGGGCCGCGCCCCGACGGTGCCCCGAGAGAGAGCCGTCCTCCCTGTCCCCGCCGGTCCCGGGAACCGGGTGGACCTGGTTGGGGCAGCCCGCCGCCGAGGCAAGATGTTCACGTCCAAGTCCAACTCCGTGTCGCCATCTCCATCCCTGGAGCAGGCGGACGCGGACGCGCTGGACATCAGCACCAAAGTGCAGCTCTACGGGGTTCTGTGGAAGCGGCCGTTTGGAAGATCGTCCGCCAAGTGGTCCCGGCGGTGAGTGCCTCCCGGCGTCCAGAGAGGACTCGGGACCGAGCCCCAGGCTCAGGACCCCTCCCACCCTGTAGTCACCTCCTGCCTCTGCCTTCTGCTGTGACCTTGGCCTCCCAATTAAAGCTCAGTGCTGTCTTCCCCTGGAAGATGCGGCTCTTAGCTGGGTCCCCAAGAGCTAGGGTGGCACCACAGGCCAGCAGATGCTGGGAACTCTCTGTGAGATGAACTGGGTTGAGCTAGACAGGCTCCACTGTGGTGGCCAAGGGGTGCCAGATCGTGCAGAAGAAGCAGCCCATCTCTAACCGCATATATCCTCTGGAGACCTCCGCAGGCAATTCCAGGGCAGGAGTGTCTCCTCATGGATGGATATCCAGCCATTTACAGCCTCAGCCTTACACAGAATTTCAGCAAGCGGGACCACTGGCCTTTCTGAGTGGAAAGGACCACAAAGCTGTTGTAGGAAGTTGTGTTGGTCACCCCTCCAACTGTGCCTTGATAAATATTTATCACTAGAGTTGGAGCAGGGAGAGATTGGTCCTGTCCAAAAGACTGATGTTTGGATCCGTATTGGGGAGAGACAGGGCAATCTCAGCCCACCTCCAGCATCAGGCCCCCTGATCCCCCAGCTCTGAATGCAAGCTCCAGATGTCAACAGCCGCTTTATATATAAATGGGCCTGAGAGGTGTGGGTGAGTGGGAGCTCACACACCCGGGCTTGCAGGATGCTCAGGAAGCCATTTTCTGCACAGCCTTCACCCTCGACCAAGCTCTGGGGCTGCTGTGGCCAACGAGACTCAGACTTTGTCTTGGCCCCTCCCCAGAAAGTGTGACCCTTCTTGGAAGCACAGCCCATCCCACCATGAGTCTGAGTGCCTCCGAGGTTTCCAGGACCGCAGATCTTGTGCACGTGGTAGTTAGTGGTTAGTTCTGATGTTCGATTTTGATGAATAATTTACTGTTCCTGTAAGACCTCAGAGCGAATGCAGCTGTGGATGGATTTCACATTTTACAGAACTGGTTTCATGCACTTTTATTACTTCTGGCTGATTTCTCTTGGGGATTTAATGGGATACAGGCCCCTCGAGTTCTCCAATGTTGAGTTTATCTCTGATACATTAAGTGGAGGCTTGGAACAGCACAAAGGTTATATGAGGGGCTCACAGTGCTCCATCATCTGAGCTTCAGCCTCTAAGGCCAGGAGCTTCCTGGGTGGATGTGGTTGTGGGGTGGGAGGGTTACTTGCAGCCTCTCCTCACTCTGTTGTGCCTGCTTCTGACCCAGGTATTCCTCTGTATTGTCAGTTATGATTTTTCTTGCCAGGCGTTTTCACTTGGTTGTACCCAGTATGTAGTACAACCTAGGACCCCCCAAGTTAGGTCCCTGGCCCCCAGGTACAGGGGACCCTGGCCTCTGCATCCATAGTTGATTGGTGGCTAAGAAGTGTCAGGAGAAACCCTACTAGTCAAAAGTAGAGCCCAGGGCTGCTTGGGTAGGCTTAGCCTCTGGTGTTGGGGACCAGAGAATCTCCATTATTGATCCTCACAGTCACCCCCAAACAAACCAGCCTGAGTCAAAACAGTAAATACAGCTCCGGTTAAGCTCTCACTCCCTTCGAGACTGTGACTCCTGTTTCCCTCTTGGGAGAAGCCAACTATACAAAGACTCCCTCTCCTCTGGGGCTCAGGAAACAAGCCAACATTTCACTATCAGCCCTAGGCCTCTGTCCTGTTCCCAGCTCTAGGGAACACCCCCCCACACACACACATGCCTACCCCCCCCCCACAATGTACATACACAACTTGCCCTTGAGTCAGCAACAGCCAGCCAGAGGGTCTGGGTGGGGGAAGGCACGATGCTCAGCACAGCCCCTTCTTGCTTCCTACTGGGCTTCAGTTTCCCATTTGTTCAGCGCAGCCCCTGGACCTTCAATCATTAGTGACCTCAGGAAGGCTTGGGACAGGGCAGTGCAGACCTGCCACTGCAGAGGCTTGCCCTTAGAGCGATCGATGCCCTGGCAGTGGCTAAGGGAAGGAGGCCTAGAAAAGCTCCTGCTGTATAAATACCCTTACAGAGGACCCGGGTTTGATCCCCAGCACCCACATGGCAGCCGAGAGCCGCCTGAAACTCCAATTCCAGGAGAACTCCAGTTCCAGGGGAATCCGAGACCCTCTTATGACCTTCGCGGCATTGCACGACACGGGTGCACAAACCTGCATGCAGACAGTACATTGATACACATACCGAAATAAATAAAATAAAATAAAATAAAAAATTTAAATACCAAGTGGACAAGATGGAACTAACTGTGGCCAGCTGGGTCTATAAACCCTCTTCTCAGAATCTGCCGTAAGAGGGGCCTACAGCCACCCCTCCCCCTGGCCCACACAGCCCTGCCTTTCTCAGTGGGAAGATGCCCTTGAGCTCACCGTCAGTTTACTTTCCCATGGGCAAGGAAAGGAAAAGGAATCCAAGTGTTCATTAGCAGAGAGAAGAGAATTTGGGAACAGTGTCTAGAGGGTGAGGTGATGACTCTCCTCTCCTTCCTCTGTTAGCAATGGAGATGCAGATGCAAAGACCTGGGTGGCTCCAGACAAGGGGATGGGGAGATGAGGGAGGGAGAGTCTTGGCTGCAGCCAGGTCAGCAAGAAGCACACTGGGTGTTTGCCTTTCTTTTTTTCTTTTTATTTTTTTATTTTTTATGTGTACAAGTGTACTGTCTGCATGTAATTGGTGTACCTATGTTGTGCAATGCTGCGGAGGTCAGAAGAGGGTGTCAGATTCCCCTGGAACTGGAGTTCAAGATGGTTCTTAGCCACCATGTGGGTGCTGGGAATTGAACCCAGGTCCTCTGCAAGAGCAGTCAGTGCTCTTAACTGCTGAGCCATCTCTCCAGCTCCGATGTTTGCCTTTCTTATACCACCATGATACCACCTAGGACTCAGCTTGCCCTGTTCTTCCTGGGTACCCAGGCCTAACACAGTCTTCCATCCATGAGTAGGTCCCTGCTGTTCCCTTGAGAGCACTGAGATCAAATCCCATAGAAGTCCAAGTCGTCCTAATCCCCAGCTGGTACTGAGCTCAGGGATCCTGCACGGAGTGTTGTGCAATCTATGTAGAACCTGGCTCATCCCTCAGTCTCCAAACCTTCTCCGATGTCACACACCTCCACTTTCTCACACAAGATCTTTGTGGGAGGAACAGACTACTCCAAAGGGAAGGTGTGGAAAGATGCATCATAGAAGGGTGAGTACTTTCAGAGGAGCTCTTTACTCCCCAATTTCTCAAGGCTTTCTCTCTCTCTCTCTCTCTCTCTCTCTCTCTCTCTCTCTCTCTCCCCCCTCCCTTCTTCCCTCCTTCCCTCTCTTCTTTTCAGTGTTTGGGTATTGTTGTTAGGCTTTGGTTTTTTACATGTGTATGTATGCGTCTGCTTGTCTACATGTATGTGTTCTGCAGACACCACATCCAACTTCAGTTTCTCTCGCCCTGGTCTACATCTTCAAGCATTGAAGAGCTCTATAAAATGGACTGTCTGGGCTCTTCTTTAACAAGATCTGCTTGCCGTTGAGGGCATCTGTGCTGAGTAGCAAGTCCCTCAGCTCCTGCTGAATCTCCCATGAAGCCAGCATTAACCATTGTGCTTAGGCTTGGCCCTTTTTACACTCAGAGCACAGGGTGGAGGAAGCCAAGCTTAAGAAAATTCTCCTGGGCTCCCTAATTCATCTCAGATGGCACCCGCATCCATCCCGTCACTCAAGCTGCAGTCCTACCATGGTGTCATTGGGATTTAACTCATCTTGCCCTGGTCTGATTATTCAACAAGCTCCGAGTTTTATGGTCTGATAACTCCAATTTCCCCCTCTGCCCCGCTGTGAACTCCTCCTGAATTCGAAAGCCACAAGTTGACCTCTCTGTCAGGGAGAACCCTTCCTAGTCTCAGCCCTGCTTCTTAGACATGAACTCTCTGCACCCCCCAACCTGACCACCCCTTCAGCACTTATCTACATACAACACCAGACATATTTTGATAACCCAGAGCATGCTGTTCTCTGGATATACCCTTCTCTGTCTGGAAACCGTCCTTCCTCTTCTACTTCCTCCCAGTTTCTCAAGGCACCCTTCTGTATCCTCCGCTCAGACATTGGTCAGGGCCCTAAACCACTGATCCCCTGGTAGCATGCTTTTGTTTACAAAACCTTACCTTGTTACTGTGCCCCGGCACTTTACAGTGTTTCAGCACATCCTCCTGGTGCTGTGGGATACTGCTACGCTGCAATGTTGCAATGGTTCGTCCTGGTGCTTTACAATGCCACTGAATATCCTCCAGATGCCTTCTGGGTTACAGTATACCCCATGGCCCGACAGTGTCATCCTATATGCTAGTGCGCTGTAGGAATTCCAGCTCCCCCATCTACCCGCTGTGTGATCTGGGACATATTAATTTCTCTGTGCTCTAGTTTTCTCACCTCCCTCTCATAAGCAATAAATGAATTAACACACATAATGCTGTTACTCAGACAGTGCCTGGCAAAAAGACAGAGCTTCAGAAACAAAAGGTATTTTAAAGTTGTTTCCACATGCTTTCTCCTGGAAGCAACTCTAAGCTCCTTGAGGGCAGGGACTCATTAAACTCCAGGGGCCCAGCATAGAACCTGCCTGGGCTAAGTGACTCCTTATCGCTCTCTGACCCAAGCCTCGAAGGCACTGCAGTCATTCTGCAAAGATCAGCTGAAGGGAGACAAACAACTGGCCGGCTGTGCATGATTTGGAGTCCCAGCAACACAGAACATGAGCAGCCGAGAGCTCAGGCGAGCGTGGACTTTGACAGCGGGAGCGCCATTGCTTAATTCCTCTCTGGCTTGCTTTCCTTACCAGTGAAGTAGAAAAGCAGAACGGCAACCACAAAAGTCCATCATTAGAGTTGTTCAAGTAAGATAATGTTGGGGCTGGAGAGATGGCCTAGCGGTTGAGAGCGCCAACTGCTCTTGCAGAGGACCCGGGTTCAATCCTCAGCACCTACATGGTGGCTGAGAGAACCATCTTTAACTCCAGTTCCAGGGGAATCCGATGCCCTCTTCTGACCTCCGCGGCATTGCACGACACGGGTGCACAAACCTACATGCAGACAGTACATTCATACACATAAAAAAATAAAAGAAAAAAATTTAAAATATTTTATTTATTTTGTACGCGTATGAATGTGCTGTCTGCATGCAGGTCTGTGCACCCGTGTCGTGCAATGCCGCGGAGGTCAGAAGAGGGTCTCGGATTCCCCTGGAACTGGAGTTCTCCTGGAATTGGAGTTTCAGACGGTTCTCAGCCGCCATGTAGGTGCTGGGGATCGAGACCAGGTCCTCTGCAAGAGCAGTCAGTGCTCTTAACTGCTAGGCCATCTCTCCAGCCCCCTAAATAAATAAAAAAAATTTAAAAATATATTTAAAAAGTAAGATAATGTCTCTGGGCACGGTGGCACATGCTTTTAATCCCAGCACTCTGGAGGCAGAGGCAGGCAGATCTCTATGAGTTCAAGGCCAGCCTGGTCTACAGGGAGACCTTGTCTCAAAAACACCAAAACAAACAACAACAACAACAACAACAAAACAGATTATGTCAATAAAGCACACAGTAAAGTGAGTATCTTGCTGACTTAAATGCTCCTTCATCTGGAGGTGGAAATATTGTTCTTTAAGACAAGAGAGGAGACTGGGATATGGCTGAGTTGGTAGAGTGCTTGCCTAACATGCATAAAGCTCTGTGGAGTCTAGTATCCCATAAACCAGGCATGGTAACTCATGCCTGTAATTACAGTGCTCGGAACCTGGAGACAGGTGGATCAGAAATTCAGAATCCTCCTCAGCTACATAGTGAGTTTGAGGCCAGTGTGGACTGCATAAGACACTGTCTTGAAACAATAAGATAATGATAGTAGTAGAGAGGAGAGGTGGCGGGGCTGACATGAAGCCCTTACCATGCACACACTCCGCACTTGCCAGAACCCAGGAGGCCAAGAGCAAAGCCAGCGGCAAAGCTTCTTCCTGGACAGATGTTCGCCCTGG
>VZQC01008741.1:394700-451419 GCA_009823505.1 Rhizomys pruinosus | reverse complement strand
TTTCTGCAGTTTGTCATTCTCTCCCTTTAGTTCTTTCCAAAGTTTGTCATTGTCTCCCTCTATGTCCTTTTTGAGTTTTTCATTCTCTCTCCTTAGTTCTCTGACTTGTTCTTTATATTCTTTGATTTCTCTGAATAGGTCTGCAATTGTTCCTCTAAGATCTGTGTCCTGGGCCACCCCCAGGGGGATCCTGCTATAGGATTCTCCCACAGGGTTGGTAGAACTTGGTATGGAATTATGCTGCAACTTTCCCATGTTGTCCCTTCATTGTGTCTGTGGCATGTGGATTTCCCTTTTTACCTGTATTCCGATGCGAATCACAAATGCCTCTTCACTGTGTTGAAGGCTTACTTTGCTTGCCTCCTTCAGATGCCTATTTTTTTCTCCTTATTTATGGAGTGTTGACTTGTCTAGGTTTTAGGCTTTCAATTTTGTTTATATGTTGGAAGTCTAACTCACTCTTCCCTTTCTGTTTTAAAGGTTCTCCAAAAAATCCGCTTGGACACCCCATCAGCAATTCTAGTTGGCAGGTGGGGGATATGCCTGGCTTAGCCCATGCCCTGATACTCTGGGCTTCAGGTGGTCCTGGGAAGTCCCTGATCTAAGCTCTGTGCGCTCAAGTCTCACAGTGGTAACAGGCCCACCTTTAATACCAGCTAGCAGGGTGACTCCACACAAGCACCACAAGACAGCCACACAAGACAATGATTTAACTATCCAATGAACCAACAAAGCAATTATCCAACAACCCAGAGATAGGTGTATCCAACAATCTTCCTGGCTGAAGGCCCGGCTCCTACCTGTGCTTCAGGTGGTCCTGGGAAGTCCCTGATCTAAGCTCTGTGCACTCCAGAACTTTTTGTTTTATTGAGATAGGGTCCTTCAATGTAGCTTAGGTTTGCCTCAAACTAGTAATCTTTGTGCCTCAGCCTCTCATGTGCTGGGATCACTGGCATGTGCCACTAGGCCTAGCTTCCCCTCTCTTTTGTTTTTTTTATTTTGAGATGGGGTCCCACCTGGCTTAGGCTGGTCTCGAACTCACAACATAGACGAGGATAACTTTGAATTTCTTACCTTCCTGCCTTTACCTCCTGAGTGCTTGGGTTGTAGTTGTGTACCACAATACATAGTTTATGTGGTACTACAGATTGCTTTGTGCATGCTAGACAAGTACTCTATATCCCCAGCCCAGCTTCCTTTTTTCTAAGTTCTGTTAGATCCTGGCCCTGCCCAAATGTTAGCTCACTTACCCCTAATTGCCTCCTAAAACTCCTGTCCTCAGATGCAGTCCCTCCACAGTTAGGTCTGTAAATAAAGGGTACATGAGGCAGTATTGTAGATGCTGCTGAAGGGGCAGAGGCAGCTCTGGGATGTTTGCCTGCCTTTCCTTAAGAGAGACATATCCAGGACTGGGAGATGGCTCAGTGGCTCCTCTTGCAGAGGACCCAGGTTTGGTTCCCAGCACCCACATGGTGGCTAACAACCATCCATCACCTCAGTTCTAGGGAAATATGTCACCCTCTTCTGCCCTCTGTAGGCACTGCATGACATGGGAGCATTTACGTTCATGTGGGCAAAACGTACATAAAATAAAAATTAATTAATTAATAAAATAATAAAAAGAGGGACATATCCAGACCGTGCATCATCCCACTTAATCTTGACTCTTTACCTAATGGCCAAGTTACAAGTACCATCTCATTCAGTCCTCACAGTCCCCTCATAATATAGGTGTTATTACCCACACTCTATAAGCAAAGAAAGTTAAGTCTCCTTGCCCAAGTAACCCCTACCATCTCCCTACCCCCAAGCTGGAAAATTGCAGGTCTAAGCTCTTGCCTACATTGTGAAATTCTTTTCCTGCAGCTAAGAAACACCTGCCTTTCCATGGGAATGACAGGACACAGTCCCACCCTCCAGGAGCCCAATGGCCCCCTCTGGATAAAGAAGCATTTTCAGGTGTGGCAGCGGATGTTCATGCCAAGTATAGGAGCCCAGATAGCTACACAGGCAGGCCCTGGCACTGAGGATGAAGACAGTTATGTCAGTGAAGAGGGATAGCAGTGGGTTTTTTTTTTTTTTCTGGTCTTTTTGAGCTGGCCTGGAGCTCACTATGTAGACCAAGCTGGCCTTGAACTCAGAGGTCCACCTGCCTCTGCCTCTGCCTCCTGAGTGCTGGGATTAAAGGCATGTGCCACCACACTCAACTCTGTCTCCATTTGAGCACAGAGATCACGAAG
This sequence comes from Rhizomys pruinosus, assembly GCA_009823505.1. Lineage (NCBI taxonomy): Eukaryota > Metazoa > Chordata > Mammalia > Rodentia > Spalacidae > Rhizomys > Rhizomys pruinosus. The sequence continues at coordinate 449,179 of VZQC01008741.1, read as the reverse complement.
AGCAGAAGTGGCAGAAAAGCCTGGTGGTGGTAGGCTCAGCTGCTGTGAAGCCCAGAATGTCACCGCAAATGGCAGTCATGTGTTCTCTGTTGGGAGCAGGAAGGCTTCAGAAAGCACGGACGTTTTCAGGTGTTGCCCTGGGCAGGGCCCATCCGGCTGCATTTGCTGCATGGTTGGCAGAGAGGGCAGGCACAAGGAAAGAAAATGACTTGAAGCCAGGCATGGCAGTACAGGTCTGTTGTCCTAGTGCCCCAGGAGGTGGGAGTAGGGGTGAGTGGTATTTCAAGACTGTTAGTTCAAGACCAGCCTAGGCGACATAGCAAGACCCCCATCTCAAAAGAGAAAACAATAAAAGACAAAATTGGTTGGCATGAGACATACATCAAAGCACAGAGGTGAGCTTTAGTTCCCTCAAGAAAGAGAATCTGCAGCTGCCAGAAATCCCAGGACTGTTCATCCCCGAAAGGCGGATGACGGAAGACCAGGGTTGCTGGGACATGTAGGGGGAATAAAACTCAGGTCCTCTGCAAGAGCAGTTCATGCTCCTAACCACTGAGCCATCTCTCCAGCCCTGTCTGACATCTTGATGGTCACTAGCATCTTTTTCTCAAGCTCCTCACAAGAAGATTCAATGAGTAGGACTGGGGATGGTTTAACAACAGGGTCTTAGGGAAGGAGGGAGGGAGGGAGAGAGGGAGGGAGAGAAAGGGAGAGAAAGGGAGAGAGAGAGGGAGAGAGGGAGGGAGAGAGAGAGGAAGGGAGAGAGGGGGAAGAGGAAGAGGAAAGGAAGAGGAGGCGAGAAGAGAGGAAGAAGAGAGGAGGGAGAGAGAGGAGAAGAGAGGAGAGCGGAGAGAGGGAGAGCCGACGAGAGAGGGAGACGAGGAGAGGAGGGAGACAGAGAGGAGGAGAAGGAGAGAGAGGGGAGGAGGGAGGAGGGGGAGAGAGGGGAAAGAGAGAAATGAAAAGATAAAGAAAGAAGAGGAGAGAGGGAGAGAGAGGGGAGGGGAGGAAAGAGAATGGGAGCAACGAGAGGGGGAGAGAAAGGGAGGAAGAGAAGAGGGAGAGAGGGAGGAGAGGGGAGAGGCGAGAAGAGAGGAGAAGGGGAGGGAGGGAGAGAGGAGAAGAGACGAACGAGAGAGGATGAAATGGAGAGAGGAGGGACAGAGAGAGAGAGGAGCAGGAGGAGAGGGGAGAGAGAGAGGAAGAGACGAAGAGAGGAGGCAGGAAAGCCAGGCACGGGAGAGAGAGGAGGAGGAGAGGAGAGGGAGGAAGAGAGGAGAGGGAGAGAGCAGAAGGAGAAGGAGAAGAGAAGAGGGGAGGCTGAGAGAGGAAAGACGAGAGGGCAGGAAGACGGGAGAGGAGTGGAGCAGCAAGGAGACGAGAGGAACGAGAGAGGACGAGACGAGGGAAAGAGAGATAGGAGGAGACGAAGGGGCGAGAAGAGAGCAGAGGGGAAGAAGAGGAGGGCAGGAGAGAGAGGCGAGGGAGAGGGGAAGAGAGGCAGAGAGGGAGAGACAAGAAGGCAGGAGAGGAGGGAGGAGAAGGGAGGAGAGAAGAGGGAGAGAGGGAGCGAGGAGAGGAGAGAAGGAGGAGAGAGCGGAAGGAGAGGAAAGGAGAGAGGGAAGAGACGGGAGCAGAGGAGAGGAGAGATGAGAGAGACAGAGAGAGGAGAGAGAAGAGGGAGAAGGATGAGAGTGCGAAGGGGAGGCCAGAGAGGGAGAGAGAGGAGGTGAGAGAGGGAGGGTGAGAAGAGGAGAGAGAAGATGCAGGAAGCGGAAGAGAGAGAGGAGGAAGAGAGGAGAGAGGGAGAGGGAAGAGACGAGAAGCGAGAAGAGAGGAGAAGAGAGGGGAGAGAGAGGGAGGAGAGGGAGGCAAAAAGAGAGAGGAGAGAGGAGAGAGGGAGAGAGGGAAAAAAAAAAAAAAAGGGAAGAGAGAGGGGAGAGACAGAGAGAGAGGAGAGCAGGAGAGAGAGGAGGTACAGAGAGAGGAGGGAGAGAGACCGAGAGAGGAAGAAGAGGAGGAGGGAAAGGACGAGTACGAGAGAGGAGAGAGGGGCAGAGCAAGACGGATCGAGCGAGAGGGGAGAAGGAGGAGGGAAGAGCAGAGAAGAGGGAGAGGGAGAGGGAGAGAGAGAGGGAGGGGAAGAAGAGGGAGAAGACGGAGATAGGAGAGAGGGATCAGAGAGGGGAGAGAGGGAAGGAGATAGAGAGAGCAGGGAGGAGAGAGAGAGAGGGAGAGAGAGAAGAGAGAGGGAGAGAGCAGGGGAGAGGAGAGAGAGGATGGGAGGGAGAAGGCGACAGAGAAGGGAGATCAGAGAAGGAGGGAGAGAGGAGGAAGAGAGGAGAGAGGCAGACAGGAGCAGAGGAGAGAGCAGGGAGGAGAAGGGACGGAAGGAGAGAGGGAGGGATGCAGAGGGAGAGAGTGGAAGGAGGAGAGAGGAGAGAGGAGGAAGAGAGAGGGAGAGGAGAAGAAGAGAAAAGAAAAAAAAAAAAAAAAAAAAAGGGAGAGAGAGGGAGGGATGGAGAGGGAGAGAGGGAGGGAGAGAGAGAGGGAGAGAGAGAGAGGGAGGAAGAGAGAGGGAGAGAGAGGGAGGGGGAGAGAGAGGGAGGGAGAGAGGGTGGGAGAGATGGAGGGAGAGAGAGGGAGAGAGAGAGGGAGAGAGAGAGAGGGAGAGAAGGGCAGGACAGTTCTGTAGTATTTGGTTTTCGCATAGTGGATTCTACCACCATGGTCAGTGCCAAATCATTGAGTGCCTAGCAGGTGAGAGAGTCACACCATCGGTCATGTGAGTCAGTCCTAGAAGGCTCCGTCATTGCTGTTCTGAACTTTCTCTTGTGTGTGCACACAGGCACACACACACACACATACACACATATACATGCACACTCAACAACCTGGGACCCCACCAGCTTTCTTTAGGTCATAGCACAGCAGTGTCCTTGGAGAAGGGAGAACTCTGATGTCTTGGAGCCAATTCCATTTGATTGCATCAAAACACTCATCTTGCAACGTGTCTTCCTTCCTTACCTCTATACCTGGAGGAGCCCCTAAGTGATTGGAGCTGATTGCTCGAGGGGTAAAGAGGTTCCTGTTCTGCTGAGGAGGGCCGCTCCCAGGGAACAGAGGCAGAAGCCTAGAAGCCAGTCATGGCCTCCTCCTTCACTGCCCATGGCAGGCCATGTCCTTTGCCAACGTGCAGTGCGAGGTGATCTCCCCGTGGACTTCCATGCAAGTGCAGGCCCAAGGTTGCTCTGTCCCAGGAGATCTCACCCTTTTCCTCCTCCCACCCTTGTAGGTTTTTCATCATCAAAGAAAGCTTCTTGCTCTACTACTCTGAGAGTGAAAAGAAGAGCTTTGAAACCAACAAATACTTCAACATACATCCCAAGGTAAGGAGGGTCCTTCCCAGGCCACAGTGCAGGAGGCCTGTGGGAGATGTCTGGGAGATGCAGGAGGGTTGTGTGTTACCTTGTTTTCACTTAGAACAAGGAGAACAACTCCTTTCAGGGCCAAAGACCCCCTCCGGTCCTCTGGGCTAGACCTACATACAAACATACACTTCTTGGGCCCCAGAGCCCGCCTGCTCCGGCTTATTTTCTCTGGGAGTCGGTTCTAGCTTTGGTGTACTACTTCTGGGGTGTGGTCCAGCCTGGGGCTATTGGCTTTCTCTGGGAACCCCCAGGGACTTTGAGTGATGTGAGTTGGGTGGTGTGGGGGCTGCCTGCTCTGCTTCTTTCTCAGGGTGTCATCCCACTGGGTGGCTGCCTGGTAGAGGCCAGAGAGGAGCCCAGCATGCCCTACGCCATGAAGATCTCACACCAGGACTTCCATGTGAGTGAGACTCGCCCCAGCCCAAGGTTGGCAGGACAGAGGAACAGCTCTGTGCCATCTGGCCTGGGAGGGCTGGCAGGGCTCAGTCCTATGGGGTTGGGAGAGCAGAACTGGCCTTCTCCTTTGAAGTGCATACCTCTCACTTTGGCTCCTCTTCCTGGCAGGGGAATGTCTTGCTGGCTGCCGAGTCTGAGTTTGAGCAGACACAGTGGCTGGAGATGCTGCAGGAGTCTGGGAAGGTGTAAGTGTCTGCTAGGACAGCCAGGATCAGAGGGAATAGACTAGGCTGGCCCTGAGACTCTGCTTCTTTGCTGGGTTCTGAGACAGGGCTGTGGAAGTTGACTAGAATGTGTGGAAGGAGACAGCTCAGGCTTAGTGCACGTATGCACTAAGGATCCCATAAGTGGTGAATCTGAGAAATGTCTGTGGTGACAGGTAGCAGATATGGACAACATTTGCCTCCAATTATTGGGAGTGAGTCCAGCATTGCTCTTTGTATTTAGCACCTCAACGTCCATCTCATTTCCCCAGACCTGTAATTAATCACAGCAAGGACCAGAACTAGCATCTTACAAATCAAAGTTCAAGTAACAGAAACTCCTTGCCCAACACAGTCCATTTGTGCCCAAACCCTTGACCTAGCATAGGTCCATTCAAGCTAACCACACTTCTGATCTAACCAATAAACTGAGTGCCCAGCCTTATGCAAGGTGGTAGGGATGTGGTGGTATAGAAAGATGCCAGGATAGCAATTCTTTTCTGCTCTGCAAGTGCTTTTGGCCCATTTCCCATGACCCAGTTTGGAACCTCAGCCTCCTGTTACTGTAAGTGATCAATGTTGGTGGTGTGCCCAGAATCCTGGGTGCAAGAGTGAGCTGAGATTCTGGAGGACAGATGAGAAGCTAGCATGTAACATGTATTTTCTCTCTCTCCCCAACCCTTCCTCCTGTATTAACCATTTGTGTTTCTCCTCTCCTCTCCTCTGTCCCATCTTCCCACCCTTCCCAGGACCTGGAAGAATGCCCAGCTGGGAGAAGCCATGATCAAAAGCCTGGAGGCTCAGGGGCTACAGTTAGCTAAGGAAAAGCAAGAGTATTTAGGTTGGCTACAGGGGTGGACTGAAATCTGAGGTTTCCTAGTGGCTGCACTTGGGGACCTGAATGACAGCTAGGGACATGGTAGACAGCCCAGGTAGGAGTGGTAGGTGAGGTCTCCATGGGACTTGAAAGGTAGTTTGGTACTTAGAGGGCTTTATGGTAATGATAAATGTCCTTCTGGCCAGGGAACTGGAGGTGGGAGGGGATAGTGGCCAGGAGCCATCTTAGACCCAACCCTGTCACCTAGCTATCTCCTGTTCTGCGGGTCTGTAGACTGCCCAGCCTCTCTCTAGACCTCAATTTTCTCTTTCTTAAAGAGGTCAAAATGGCCTTCATCTGTTAGAGGTGGAAAGGAGATCACCTTCAAAGGAAAATGCCTTTGGGTAGGGGGCAGTGCCTGTGTCAGACATTCATTGAATGATCTAGAAATGGAGCTAATGTTATCTTGCCTGGGCCCCAGGTCCCGTACCTGCTGTCAGCTTCACCCCACTAAGTTCACTTTAAGCCTGGCTGCAGGGCTCCAGGCTCCTGTGCCCTAACTCTCTGCTAAAGATACTCTGGTGAGAGAGATGATATGAGGTTGTTCTTCTGTTGAGGAACCTGTTCAGACACTCAGTCCTGGGTCCCCTCCACCTACTCCAGGTTCCACCCCCACCCCATCCTCAGCAAGACTCTGTCCTCCCCCACTAACCAAGTACTAATAAAAGTGGGGGAGATTACAGAAACCTGGGGCTGCAGAGTCCCACCTGAACCTCCATGATTGAGTGCCCCATGGATCTAGGAATGCATAAAATAGGGACATTGGCAGGAAAGGGCAGAAGCAGCTTGGGCCACTGAGGCAGCTTCTGTCAGCCGAGTAGCTCTAGCCCCTGGTTAGCAAGAGTGCTGACTTCTTTCCTGAGAGATGGCACAGGTGCCAGAGGCCACCTCAGGACCTGTCCCTCAGGACCAAGCTGAGCTTTCAGTGAGCGTGTGCTTGCTTTGGCAGACAAGCTGATGGAAGAGACAGAAGAACTGTGTCTTCAGAGGGAGCAGCGAGAGGTAGGCACATATCAAGACTGCATAGAGGGGCTGGAGAGATGGCTCAGAGGTTTAGAGTGCTGACTGCTCTTGCAGAGAACCCGGGTTTGATTCCCAGTGCCCACATGGTGGCTAAGAACTGTCTTTAATTCTAGCACTCAGGAGGCAGAGGCAGGTGGATCTCTGAGTTCAAGGCCAGACTGGTCTATAAAAAATAAATAAAAAAAGACTGCATAGAACACCCAGCTTCCCCTCACAGTGGGCACTAGGGAATGACGTAGGGGTCCAGACACCCAGACACTTGCCTGAGAGACCTCGGGTGGGATGAAGTGAGGCGGCCCTGAGATGACAGTCCTTGGAAGGAAAGGAGAAAGAATGTATGAGCACTGCTAGAGAAGAAAGCCAGCCAAACAGTTCATAAGCCGCCTAGTGGCTGATAGCCACAGGAGGCTTCTGGTGGGTTTGATGATGACCTCAGAGGTTCCTTCATTCTGCCCATCAACAGAGCAAGCCCCTCTGGTGGCTCCAGACTGATTAAAGCAGCCCAGAGGTCAAGGAAACTTAGCCTCATTGGAGCCACTGAGGTCCCCTTCATTCCCACACCTGAAGGGCAGGGCAGGGCAGGGCAGGGCAGGGCAGGGTAGTAAGCAGAGGGGACTCTGGAGCCAGGCTGCCGGTGACTGTGTTTGATCTTAGCACTTCTCGCCATGTGACCCTGGCAAGTTACTTAATCTCTCTAAATATCAATATTCTCATCTGAAAACGAGAATAGTAATAAACCCATCCTTTTAGGGATGTAAAGATTAAACAACATTGTTACATGGAAAGTGTTGGCGTGTAGTATGCGATTAATGACTATCTGGTTAGTTAGCATTGTGATCACATTATTGTTATGAATCCTTCTACATGGGCGAGCCCTGACACTGCAGAATGGCTGGTTCAAAGGAGCCTACCTAAAGAGGGGCTGACAGTCCACTTCCATTTACCCTGTCAGTTTTCCTTACCTTCTCCCAGGCAGGGCTGAGTCGTCAGCAGTAGCTCAATACCTGACCGTGACTCAGCTCAGGGACTTTGTTCCTTCCCCATCACCCTTCATAGGACCCTGAAACACACCTTAAAGTCAAGAAACACCATGCACTCCTTTGCACACCACACCTTCCAAGGCCTGGCACAGTACCTAGCCCAAGATCAGAGCCTGGTAACTGTAGAAAGAATCAAGAATGAGAGCTGGAGAGATGGCTCAGTGGTTAAGAACACTGGCTGCTCTTGCAGAGGACCTGGGTTCAGTTCCCAGGACCCATATGGCTGCTAACAACTGTTTGTAGTTCCAGTTCCAGGGGATCCAATGCCATCTTCTGGCCTCTCTGGCCACTGCATGCACATGGTACACCTACATATATGCCGGCAAAACACTCATATGCATAAAATAAAAATAAACGAAAATTTTAATTCAAAATTAAGAACGAACAGACTTGATTATTTCAACTTCACGTTATAGTTTAATTTTAGTCCATTAGGACAATCTGCCTTCATTTTCCTTCCAAAATTTCACGTGCTTTGTCCATTTATTTTTCCAACTAGCCTTGGGAGTTATTGCCTTGATTACAAATAAAAAAGGAAAAAGAAGATGAGGGCCGGGCGTGGTGGCGCACGCCTTTAATCCTAGCACTTGGGAGGCAAAGGCAGTAGGATCTTTGTGAGTTCAAGGCCAGCCTGGTCTATAGAGTGAGTTCCAGGACAGCTGGGGCCACAGGGAGACCCTGTCTTGAAAAGACCAAAAAAAAAGAAGTTGAGAATTTGAATTTGGAGATGTGGGTTTGAGGACAGGTATTGTCGCATCACTGAGCCTCTTCCCCCGGGGCTTAAACTCCTGTCTCCAGGCTCTGATATCAGTCCTAAATTAGAGTTTGGGGATCTTCTACAGTTTCCTATGCATTAGCATGAGACTTCGGAGTCTTGTCAGAAACTTTAAGAACAGGTGATTCAGGAACCCTAACATAGGATGGAGTGGGAGACACAGCCATTAGAGGTTGAATCTGGGGCACCAGTTGGCCCAAGGAAAATTTAGACACTCTATCTAGGTCTTAGCCAGGAAATTGGGACAGAGGAGACCCAGAGCACACAGGCCTCTCTCAGTGCTACAGCATCAAAGTGGGACACCGATGGCTGTGATCACTTTTTTTACTACAAGATACAAGGAAGGCTCACACCCAGCTGCTTGTGCTGCGTGGGGGACAGGTGGCAGGGAGAGAACCATACCAGGCTCAAGTTCCTTGTCAGAGGCATGTTAGAAATAGAGCCTGGATTCCACTCCTGGCTCACCCAGGAGTCATTCTCCTATGCGTTTCCTTCATTAACTCGCTCACCTGTAGATGGAGCCACCTATCCCCAGTACTTTCCCATCCCCACTCCAGATCTGAGATCAGCAGGGGTGCTTTGGTCATGAAGAAAGGATATAGTATCCCAGAGACAGGATAAAGATTGTTATGATGCTATGTGAGATCTCTGGGACACAGCCTGACCCACAGGAAGCCTCAGGGTCTGGAATCAGGACACCTGGATTAGAGTCTCAACTTCATCACTGTCTGTGTGACCTTGGGCCTGTCACTTGACTTCTCTATACTTCAGATTCTTCATGTGTAATTCCTGATTTAAAAAAAAAAAAAACAGTGCCTGCTCTGTCTGCCTCCAGGGTGCTATGAGGCTCAATGGACTAGAATTCTGGGAGGTACATATGCTCTGTGATCACATAGCCCTGGCATCTACCACATGGCTGAAAATGACTAGGACTCTGGGTTTGTGCACAGAAGGCACAGGGAGAACTGCTTGGACATACCTGCCAGGGGGCAGAAAACCGTGCTTCCCTTGGGTGCCTGGCACCCCTGGCCCTTGACTCCCAGTGGCCTCATCTCTGCCCCTGGAGGAGGGCAGCCTGCCTGCCTTTCCTTTCTTGGTTGAACTCTGGGGGGGTTAGCATCACATATAGGCAGGTGTCTGGGAAATCAGGCCCAGTCTAACAAACCTTGCCACTGTGGATGCTCCCTGTCAGAACACAGGCTGGGTAAAAAGGAGCCACTCACTTCAACTGTGAAGCTCTTTGCTCACCCTGATGAATGTGGACTGGTTTTGTGATGGGTAACTGCTATAGCCAACTTGATCAGATAGCTCCTCCTTTCACGGAGCTGAAGTTTGCCTTATGATAAATCCCGCAGTTTAGGTCAGGTTCCAGAGAAGCAGAGCAAGCTCAATATGGTGGAGAAAGTCTTTGCTGTATAGTGTCTTAGTTGACGACTCAGCCTGAGATGGGGTTGCTGTGCTCATACCATCCTAGGCAGAAGGCATTTTCTTGTCTAAAGTTCCCAAGTTGTAACTCCCACTGTATCTGCATTCTCAAACTGCACTGGACATCAGCTTCTTAAGAATCATACAGTCAGGGGCTGGAGAGATGGCTCAGCAGTTAAGAGCATAGACTGCTCTTGCAGAAGGCCCAGGTTCAGTTCCCAGCACCCACATGGCGGCTAACAGCCACCTTTAACTCCAGGTCCAGGGGATTTGACCCCCTCTTCTGATGTCCACAGGCATTACATGACATGGGTGCACTTACCTAGAGGTAGACAATACATGAAATACACATAAAAGAAAAATAATTAAAATATGTAAAAAACCCATACAGCCAGACATAGTGGCATACACAAGGCTTGAGTATGCCACTATGTCTTGACTAAATGAGACCCAGTCTCAAAAAACCCAAGAATGTAGGCTAGAGAAATGGGTCAGCAGTTAAGAGTACTGGCTGCTCTTACAGAGGATCTGTGTTTTGTTCCCAGCACCCACATGGCAGCTAACTCCAATTTCCAGGGGATCCCACACCATCTTCTTACCTCTGTATGCACTGCACGACATGGGTACACTTATATTAATGCAGGAAAGTTTTTTGTCCTTTTTTTTTGAGACAGAGAACAGGCTAGCCTAGAACTTACTATCTGAATCAGGCTGGCCTTGAACTCACAGAGATCTGCCTGCCTCTGGCTCCCAAGTGCTGGAATTAAAGGCGTATGCCACCATGCCTGGCTAATGCAGGCAATGAAAATAAAAGAATAAATAAAAGAAAGAAGGGGAGCTGGAGAGATGTCTCAGCAGTTAAAAGTACTGGCTGCTCTTGGGGCCAGAGAGATGGTTAAGAGCTCTTGTAGAGGACCCAGATTCAATCCCCAGCACCCACATGGCGGCTGAGAACCGTCTTTAACTCCAGTTCCAGGGGAATCCGAGACCCTCTTCTGACCTCTGCAGCATTGCATGACACGGGTACACAAACCTACATGCAGACAGTACACTCATACACATACAAAATAAATAAAATTAAAAATTAAAAAATATTTTAAAAAGTATTGGCTGCTCTTGAAGAGGATCTGGGTTTGATTCCCAGCCCCACATGGCTAACAACGATCTATAACTCCAGTTCCAGGAATCCAACACCTTCTGAGCCCCATGGACACTGCACAACATAGGAGTGCTTACACACATGCAGGCAATACACTTATAAATATAAAATAAAAATAATAAAATATTTATTTAAAAAGAAGGAAAGGAAGGAGGTAGGAAGAAAGAGAGAACCAAGCTGGGTGACTCGGACCTGTAACCCCAGTACTTGGGAATCCGAGGAAGGGTTACCTTAAGTTAAGGCCAGCCCGGACTGCCAAGCTAGCACTATGCTACCCGGGGCTAAATAGCAAGACCCTGTCTCAAAACAAGTCATACAGGCAAAATGAAAAGCAGAAGAGAAGTGAGCAGGGAGAATTGTCCTCTCTCCAGTTTACTAGAGTAGTTTTAGGTTCACATCAGAATCAAGTAGAAGCTACCCTCTGCTACTCATATGTCCCTCACTGTCTGTTAATATATCCTATGGCACAGTGGTGTGCTTATTACACCTGAGAAGCCAGCACTCACATCACTGTCACCCGGAGTTCACACTGCCTCAGGGTTTACTCTGGCTGTAGTTCAGTCTTTGAATTTTGACAAATGTAAACTGGTGCTCATCTGCCATTATAGTCAACAAGGAGTAGCTTCACTGCCTTAAAAATCCTGTGTCTCTCGGGGCTGGAGAGATGGCCTAGCTGTTAAGAGCAACGACTGCTCTTTCAGAGGACCTGGGTTCGATCCCCAGCATCCACATGGTGGCTGAGAACCGTCTTTGACTCCAATTCCAGGGGAATCCAACACCCTCTTCTGACCTTCGTGGCATTGTGCAACAAAGGTGCACAAACCTGCATGCAGACAATACATTCATACACACAAAAAAGAAATAAAATTAAAAAAAATCCTGTGTCTCTTCGGGGGACAGAGGGAGACAGATCTCTGTGAGTTCAAGGCCAGCCTGGTCTACAAAATGAGCTCCAGACCAGCTGGGACTAAAGGGAGACCCTGTCTCAAAAAGACAACAACAATAAATCCTGTGTCCCAAGTATTTATCTCTCCCACTAACCCCAGGCAACCAACTACTTGTCTTTTTACTGTCGCCAAAGTTTCGTCTTTTCATAGAGTTGGAATCATGTACTTTGTGGCCCTTTCAGATTGATTTCTTGCAGATCGATTTCTTACACTTAGTGACTGCGTCCAAGTTTCCTTCGTTGCTTTTTATGGCTTGATGTCTCGTTGCTTTCCAGAGCTGAATACATACATTCGGTTCTCTGGGTATGCCACAATTTGTCCATTTCCCCACTGAAAAAATCTATTGATTGTTTCCAAGTTTGGGCAATTATAAATGAAGCTGCTATAAACATCCATAGACAGGTTTTTTTTATCCAGTTGGTTTGAATAAGTAACAAGGAATTTGTTGGTGGGTCACATACAGAACGTGTGTTTTGGAGGAAGCTGCTCTCTGTCTTCCAAGGTGATAGCAGTGCTTTGCATCTTCCCGGACATCACACCAGAGCTCCCATTACCCTGTGGTTTTGCCCTCATTTGAGCTTGTCACTGTTTTGGATTTTGGACATTTTAATGTATTTCTGTAGTACTATCTCATTGTTTTTTTTTAATTTTTTTTATTTATTTCTGTATGTGTATGAATGTACTGTCTGCATGCAGGTTTGTGCACCCGTGTCGTGCAATGCCGCGGAGGTCAGAAGAGGGTGTCGGATTCCCCTGGAACTGGAGTTCTCCTGGAATTGGAGTTTCAGATGGTTCTCAGCCACCAGCTGGGGATCGAACTCAGGTCCTCTATAAGAGCGGTTGGTGCTCTTAACCGCTAGGCCATCTCTCCAGCCCCCCTATCTCATTGTTTTATGAATATTTTTATTTATTGTTGTTGTGTGTATATGATGTAATGTATTTAAGTGTGGACACACACATGTGTGTGCATAGAGGTCAGAGACAGCTTGCAAGAGTTGGGTCTCTCCTTCTATCAAGTGGGTTCTGAGGGCTTGGGAGCAGGCACTTTTACCCACTAAAGCATCTCACCTTCTCGTTGTTTGAGTTGGTGATTATCTAATGACAGGATATTCAACATCTTTCACAGGTTCTTTTGCCATCTATAAATGTTCCTTGGTAAAGAGTCTGTTAAGGCCGGGTGTGGTGGCGCACGCCTTTAATCCTAGCACTTGGGAGGCAGAGGCAGGCGGATCTTCATGAGTTCAAGGCCAACCTGGTCTACAGAGTGAATTCCAGGACAGCTGGGGCTACAGGGAGACCCTGTCTTGAAAAGACCAAAAAAAAAAAAAGTCTGTTAAGGCCTTTTGTCCATTTTAAAAATTGGATTGTTTCTTTTCATATTGAATGTTAAGAGTTCTTTCCATGTTTGGGATAACAGTGCTGCATTAGTTCCTTTCCTGTTGTTGTGATAGAACCACCATAACCAAGGAAACTTATAAAAGGAAAATTTTATTTGAGCTTACAGTTGACGGTTCCAGGGAATTAGAGTCCATCATGGCAGGGAGGCGTGGTGGCGGGAGGTGTGGGAGCAGAAGCAGGAAGCCTAGGCTCACATCTTCAAGCAGGCACAGGAAGCAGAAAGAAACTGGAGTGGCAAGGCTTTAAGAACTCTCTAAACCACCCCCAGCGATGTGCTNGTGTGTGTGTGTGTGTGTGTGTGTGTGTGTGTGTGTGTGTGTTGAGAATGCAGAGTGTTATGAACTCAGGTGGGCATCTCACCGGAGATGCCATGGAGATGCTTGTGCACAGTTGGCGGTATGGCTTTATAGTTCAGAGGCACTGAGAGCCCTAAGATGGCTATTAGAGAGGTAGAATTTCCCAGGACAGCATGCTCAGAATAATAGTAGGAGACCAAAGTTAGAGCCATGGGCAATATTTTAAGAAGGAGGCAACAGAAAGGAAGACTAAAACAAAGAATGAGGTCAAAAGATCCTCTGCATCAAGAGGTGAAGCAGGAGGTGTGAGATGAGAGGAGACATTTTCAAGAGGAAAGGCATGTTTATTGTCAACTGTCACAGAGAGGTTAACCAAGGTTTGTGATGAATTAAAAAAAGTTAGATTTAGCAACTTAACTCTGAAATGTAGATGGCAGGCTGTGGAAGAGCAGACGGGAGGTAAGAAGTGGACATGGGATTCAATTTTACTCTGCTCACTATGGGAGCTTGGCTGTGAGGGGAAAAGACAGAAACAAGGACCGTGGAGTTTAGTTGTTAGTTTTAGAAGGGAACCAGCAGAATGTATGGGGAAGTAATCCAGTGTGAGACTTAGGAGAAGAGATAAGGAGAGAGGGAAAAGGAAAGAAGGGGAGGGGGAGAAAGGGAGGGAAAGGAGGAGGGAGATAGGGAGGGAGAGAAACTCTGAGGTATGTGGTGTGGGAGGGAGGGGGATTTGCCCGCACAGGTGTAGGAACCAGTAGAAGGAGGTCACTTCCTCTGGAATGAAAGGAAAGCTGGCCCTGGCAAGGGAAGATAAAAATAGTAAGTGTGGGTTGGGATGTGTGGGTGTGCGATAGGATGTTGAGGAAATTCATGCTGATTGTCTCAGAAGTCTGAGGAAGTCTGTGCAGAGGATGGCTCTGGGACTAGAGAGTATACATGCTGAGCAGTTGCTGAGACTGGCTTAGAAAGGGTGGAGTGCTCTAGTGGCTGCTGGGGCCGAAGGTGCGTGTCTGGCACAGTTTCATCCATTAGTGATTCTTGATGCAACTGCAGAGAGCTAAGGGCCGTGACAGCTAACTGGAGCCTCTTAGAAGACAGGGTGGGGTCAAGGGTGAGGGCTGAGTGTGCTGCCTGGGAAGTATGGGCCCTGTGATGATTTGGATTGACTGTGGTAGATCTAAGTGCTTAGGAAATTAAAGTGTGTGTGTGTGTGTGTGTGTGTGTGTGTGTGTGTGCGCGCGCTGGGGGTTGAACTCAGGACATGGCAAATGCTAAGCAAGGAGCATGGTTGTCCACAATGCTATTTTTCATTTTCATTTAAATGGTCCCTATATAGTGGAGTTTGGAGAGTTGTTTCTTTTTGAGAAGTCATAACTTTTCAAAACCTGATTAAAAATAAGTAATTTATGTAATTTGAGGATTTTGCCCAATGAGAATACAGAATAAATCTTAAAAAGTATTTTCAAATGCATTACAAATAACTTGGGACCTATTTTTAATTCACTTAATTTAAAACATTGTAAGACAATGCACGAGTTACTTAATTTTTCATCTTTTCTTAAATGTTTTTGTCTACTTGGTGGGAAGACATAAGATAGATTATAAGCAGTTCTTGGTATTAACTTTTCATTCCAACTACTAGTTTTCTGTTTGGATGTTTTTGGGGTGTCATTCAGACTCTTTTTGTATTCTGTCATATGAAGTTTAGACAAAATTATTTGTGGCAATTAATATCAGCTTAGAGCTGCAGCTAAAGTTACCTCTGAGTTTTCCTCTTCCTCCTCCTCCTCCTCCTCCTCCTCCTCCTCCTCCTCAAGACAGGGTCTCCCTATATCCCCAGATGACCTAGAACTTGTTGGATAGACTACACTGTTCTTGCACAGATCCACCTGCCTCTGACTCCTGAGTGCTGGGATTAAAGGCATGCACCACCCAGCTCACCCTGTCATAATTATCTTAAGTCTTCTAACTGGGTACTATCATGGGATTTGCTTGGGGTTGTACTGAATCTGTAAATCAAATTGGGAAGAAATGACATTTGACAATGTTGAGTCTTCCTATCCATGAATATGATATATCTCCCATTTACTCTTCATTGATATCTATCATAAAATTGTTAAGGTTTTCTGCATATAGATTGTGTACATTTCTCAGATTTAGGTCTCAGTATTCAATTTGGGGGGCAGTTCTTGGGATGACTTCTTTTACTCATATGTTATTCAGAAATGTATTATTTAATCTCAATCATTTGTGGATTTATTGCCATTTCTCTGTTGCTGATTTCTAGCATCATTCCATTACTGCTGAAAAGCAGACATTAAATGATTTCCATTCTTTTAACTTTGTTGAGGTGTGTCTCATTGCCCAGAATGTAGCCTATCTTGATAAATAGTCCGTGTGCGTTTTCAGTGCTGGAGACTGAACCCAGGGCCTCGTGCTTGCTAGGCGAGCCCTCCACCATCGAATGCTTCAATCCACTTCCTCCCATGTACTCATCCACATCTTTCAGCTTAAGGATAAACCGATCTTCCCTTTTCCCACCTCCATGGAGTTCTCTACTCCTATGCAGGACAGCTTTCCCAGAACTGGGTCTCTGTCTTGTATGTGTGTATTATGGTTTGTAATACTGCTGTAATGTGTTTTTAACGTGCTTTAATGTGATTTAATAATACTGGATTCCTGCATTTGATCTAAAATCCTGGTCAGGTTTTATTAATAACAAGAGCATCTTTAGTTTTCCTGTGCAGAGTCTGGAAGGTGCTTGGAACATATTACATACTTGGTAGCATGAATGAATAGAATTATATATATAAAAAAAAACTCACTGGGCTATTTCCTGAAATCGTACTGAGCCTTTAAATTACTTGCAAAGAATCTTCACTGTGTTAAGTCTTCCTGATCAGAAGCCTGTCATTTCATTCTTTTGAAGAGTATTATTAGTTTTATTGAGGACTGGAAATCGTGGTCTGTGAAGCATAGCAAACAAGAGTTGTTTGGATTGGAGGACAGGCAACCTGGGAACAAAATAGCTTTTTTTTTTTTTTTTTTTTGTCTTTGAGACAGGGTCTCTATGTGTAGCCCCAGCTGTGTCCTTGGAACTCACTCCGTTAGACCAGGCTGGCCTTGAACTCACAAAGATGCCGCCTGCCTCTGCCCTCCCAAGTTGCTAGGATTTTTTTTTCTTTTTATTTATTTATTTTTTTAATTTATTTTTTTAAGGGATTCTACAAACACAGTTGTTTGCAGATAGCATTGTCGTCACTCATTATGTCATACCATCAGGTAATTGGTGCATTTTTCAAGTATCTATCTTTTGAGCAACCCAAGGTCCCCATAGACCAGTTGGAGAAGCTTTGTATGCCCACAGACATGTGGATCAATCAGGAGTCCAGACATATTCCTGTAGTCTGCATGATTCACCCCTATTCTCTCCACAGCCAACTTACATCTTACCATGCCTCCTCTTCTGCCAGTTGTTCCCTAGGCTTGAAGGGGCACAAAGTGGGTGAGAAGAAAAACAGTCTTAATTTCCTTTGGAGTTGTCATTTGGACTCCAATCTGTTCAGGTTTGTTTCCCTTCATGGATCGAAAGCTTTCCCAGTGATACCCTTTTTTAGTCATAATAACAAATCACAAGCTATTGGATGTAACAGCATTTAAGCCAGTACACTGTATTATGTCAAGCTAAGCGTGAGCATAGACACAGATGACTGGATACATGCTAAATCCACAAAACTGTAGGATTTCTCTATAAAGGGTGACAAGTCTTACTGTGGCTCACAACATCGCCCAACCACCAGAGGACACACAAGCTTGTGGCATCCGCTGTGAGTATTCCTCCAAGGATGAGAGCCAATAGCAAATAGATTTGGGATATAATTTTGACATTTGGCTGCACTGTTGCACAAATCTCCAGGCTGTTGAGGTGTAGCTGATTTGAGGAGGAGTCTTGCTTGTCTCAGGGAGACCAATATTTTGCATATTGACTTTAGGCCTTTGGTAATCTCTCCCTAGCACTTTGGAGAGGCCAGTTGTACTAGCAATACATTGTCTCATAACATTTTTCATCGCTCCACACCAGGTCTTCGACAAAGGACTTACCCCTTTCTCCTTACATATATCCACTTATAGCAAAAGGCCTTTATTTAATTGGGGGGGCGGTGTTTTGAATCCCCTAGCCAACATCTCCTAGGCAGAATAATTCATTGCTGATGTCAGAGCTTTCCTGTTGTAATATATTTGGCTATTACACAACTTATAAACACTTTACTATTGAATTTGGCATCTAGTAGGGAAATATCCTTTCACAGTTCCTAATGCCTATCAATCAGTTAATGCTTATGCCTGTTTTATAGGAAATACCACTGTAACAGTTGGCTCTAGTTTACAGTTAGGGAGTGGTTTCATTACCATCATGTTTTCTTTTCCAAAAGAAAAAGGGGAGAGGTAGGAAGGTTTCTCAGCACCTGGAAGGTAAACTTCATAACCAAGTGCTAGGATGAAAGGCATACTTGAAGGGAAAAGAAATTAGTCTTGTTTGATGGGCCAAGTTAGAGAAGTTGGACTCAGTGAGGGAAGTTGGGAGGGAGGTGGAATTTGGGCTGAAATGGATCTGGTGGGCAACACGGGCTGCTCCCTTCCCTGTCAGGTGCTGACTGCTGCCCTTGCTCCCAGGGGTCTTCTGTTTGGCTGAAAGCTGTCTGCTAGGTCTTATTTTGTGGGCTGAGATCCAGAGCTCTGAGAGCCAAGGAGAGAGATTCTGGAAGGAAGTGTGAGAAAGACCAGGAGTGAGGCGGGTGCTGAAGGGAAGGAAGGTTTGGTCCAGGGCAGAGAGGGCAGAGGTGGCTCCAGGAATAGACAAGAATAGAACCGTTGCAGAAATGAGTAGAATCTGCTATCAGATCCTTATAAAGATGGCAACAAAATCTTGCCTCTTATGCCCATGCTTTTGTGTTTGTTGTTTTGTAGACGCTGTGAGGCTGGGGAGAGGCGGGGAGTGGGAGGGGCTTTTTCTCATGTTGTTCAAGGGCAAAATAACCTGTCTTAAGAAGGAGATACCAGCCGGGTGTGGTGGCGCGTGCCTTTAATCCCAGCACTTGGGAGGCGAAGGTGGGTGATCTCTGTGAGTCAAGGCCAGCCTGGTCTACAGAGTGAGCTCCACAGACAGCTGATACTAAAAAGAGACCGAGACCGCTGCTCAACAAATACCAAACAAAAAAAAAAAAAAGGGAAAAAGAAGGAGAAACCTTTTCCTGTCATGAGAGCCATTAAAGCAGAGCTTGGTCACCTCTTGACAGAAAATCAGGAAGGGGATTCAAGCATCCCATAAAGACTGAATTTTCTTTTTTTTAATTTTTCTTTATTTTTTTGGGGGTGGTCTTTTCAAGACAGGGTCTCCCTGTAGCCCCAGCTGTCCTGAAACTCTGTAGACTAAGGCTGGCCTTGAACTCACAAAGATCTACCTGCCTCTGCCTCCCAAGTGCTAGGATTAAAGGTGCGTGCCACCACACCCAGCTCTGAATTTTCTTTAAAGTTGCTTTGACCTTGGAGGATCCTGCTTCATGGGCATCCATTCCTCAGACCCCTCATGCAATAGCAGATACTTCCTCCCCTCTGCCACCACTACTGGATACCGCTAGACACAGGTAGAAACATCTTATCTCCTATATTTGAGACCACTGAAGGACCAAGGTGAAAAGAAAAGCCAAATAGCTGGGGTTTTTCTCCCCTATTATGTTCTGGCGGATTACATTTTCTTAGAGGCGTTGGTTGGCACCTGCGGGTGTCCTGAGGTGCTACAGAGGGAAGGTTGGAGTTTTAATCATCAGTCTCCAGTTTCTCAATGACAAAAAATTTTTGTAATAGTATATGAAGGGAAACAGCTGCAAGTGCGGCGCGGATGAAAGGAACTTTCAGAGATGGCGATGCGAGGCGAGGCGAGGCTCTATGGAGGACTCCTCCACTGGGTCCTGGGGGATCATTTCTGAAGCAGCAGAAACCTCAGGACCTATGAGAGTCAGGTGACTTTGTGATTTGGGAACTCAGGGTGCTTGTGGCTAGAAAGTTCCTCAAACCTCTCAGTAGTTCTTACACAGCTAACAGACACCATCAGAAGAGAATCAGTCAAGGCTGATGACTCTGGCCTAAGAACCATCACAATTGTGTATTAAAAAAGTATACTTTTGTGTTCTTATTTTTTGGATTTATTTTCTGTTTATGTGTATGAGTTGTTTTTTCTGCATGTATTTAAGTGCACCCATGCCATGCAATGCCCACAGAGGCCAGAGGAGAGCATCAGATCCCCTAGAACTGGAGTTATGGACAGTTGTTAGCCGCCATGTCGGTGGTGGGAATTGAACTGGGATCCTCTGGAAGAGCAGCTAGTGCTCTTAAACACTGAACCATCTCTCCAACCCCTCATACTTTTTTTTTTTGTCTTTTTGAAACAGGGTCTCCCTGTAGTCCCAGCTGTCCTAGAACTTACTATGTAGACCAGGATGGCCTTGAACTCACAGAGATCCACCTGCCTCTGCCTCCCAAGTGCTGGGATTAAAGGTGTGTGCCACCATGCCCAGCTTCATACTATTTATTTTATTTATTTATTTATTTATTTATTTATTTATTTGAATGTCCTGTCTGCATGTAGGTTTGTGCACCCATGTCGTGCAATGCCGCGGAGGTCAGAAGAGGGTGTCGGATTCCCCTGGAACTGGAGTTAAAGACGGTTCTTAGCTGCCATGTCGGTGGTGGGAATTGAACTGGGATCCTCTGGAAGAGCAGCCAGTGCTCTTAAACACTGAACCATCTCTCCAACCCCTCATACTTTTTTTTTTTGTCTTTTTGAAACAGGGTCTCCCTGTAGTCCCAGCTGTCCTAGAACTTACTATGTAGACCAGGCTGGCCTTGAACTCACAGAGATCCACCTGCCTCTGCCTCCCAAGTGCTGGGATTAAAGGTGTGTGCCACCATGCCCAGCTTCATACTATTTATTTTATTTATTTATTTATTTATTTATTTATTTATTTGAATGTCCTGTCTGCATGTAGGTTTGTGCACCCATGTCGTGCAATGCCGCGGAGGTCAGAAGAGGGTCTCGGATTCCCCTGGAACTGGAGTTCTCTTGGAATTGGAGTTATGGACGGTTCTCAGCCGCCATGTGGGTGCTGGGGATCAAACCCGGGTCCTCTACAAGAGCAGTCGGTGCTCTTAACCGCTAGGCCATCTCTCCAACCCCCATACTATTTTTTTAAGCTCTGAAGTTTTCTGCAATTGAAGGGAGGTGACTATAAGAATTAAAATGTAATTTCTTTATATTTTGTCTATATAAGCATGTCAAATATAGACATACCTGTGTCATATGCAGTAACCCACAGCCCTATATGTCCATGGCTTTTAACAGCACAATGTATTTTTCACACAGCTACATGGGCTGACTAGAGCTCTGCTCCATATGCCCTTGATCCTGGGGATCCAAGCTAAGGGAGCCATATGCCAGGGTGAAGGGACCATGGCCCATCCCACCCCATCTTTTCTGTCATATTCCATTGGTTTTAGTCAGTCCTATAAGCCTGTGTATCTGTGGCCATGCATGTGCCCAGGAGCATAAGAACACCAGGGAGCAGTCCAGGTGGTAACCACATTTCACAAAATGAGTCAGTTTGTGACTACGTGCTAATAAAGATTAGATGGGAAAGCAGTAACTATTTGGGTAAGAAGTTTAGGAATGGGTGTCATGGGCTTTAAAATCAGACTCTACCCTCTATATATTTCATTTCTTCTCTGCATCTCTTCATAGCCAACAGCAGCACTGTTTCTCATAAGCAGTGCCACTCCCAGGCTGGGATGCCATTATGCTTGAGAATAACCACAAGTGAATAGAAAGTAATTTGGAACTGGAAGGTGAGAAAGCACATAGAGAAATATGTGCTGCCATAGCATAACACGTGAAAAAAACAGCAGTTGCCACAAAAACACTGTGAACCAACTTCCTACAAAGTGGATCCCTAATACCACCAGCCACTGGCCCCACAAAAATAGAACCCCTGGAGTTTTCTGGGAAAACACTCAGGCTGGCTGACCTCTCTGAAGGGACTGGTCTGGTCCTCTAGGACCTTTCCTGGGCCTTCTTACTCTCCTGTTCCCATGGAGCTGAGGAGAGGGAAGTTGCTCACCTGACTCAGATAAAGAAGACCTTCTCTAAGTCTTGGGCTGGGAATAGCTTTTCTTTGCCATTTCTGGCTGATGTCATTCCATGTTCTAGAAATACACATTTTTTTGTCCCATGCTTGAAGCTAGTCCCCCTCACCTTAGGGTGTTAGTCACTGAAATTATCCAGAAGAGCCACATCCAGAATCACAGTCATATCTACCAAAGGACCCTTATTAGGATCATTTCTAAGCCCATCTTCCCTCCTTAACTGTTGTCATGTAAACCCCAAGTTTTCAGATTTGGGGTTAGTTGAGACTGTGTGCTACTGAGTGAAGCTAGGGCTCTTTAGAACTTACTTGCAAGCCTGGACTGAACCAAATTCCAGAGGTCCCCTGGCCAGTGGCAGGGGGAGTCCCCAGGCCTTCTGTGAATTTCTTCTTCTTCCCTGGTTCTCTTTAGGAGCTCGAGCGTCTGAATCAGGTGCTGGAGGCTGAGAAGCAGCAGTTTGAGGAGGTGGTGCAGGAGCTTAGAGTGGAGCAGGAGCAGATCAAGAGGTGACGGTGGGACCCCAGGAGGGGCAGTGGGCAGGATGCCCTGGAAGAGACATGTTCAGCCAGGCCTGGAGAGGCCTCTACCCGGGAAACCCCATTTACAGCCTGGTCTTCCCAGTGTTCCAGAGCTTGAACACAAATGGAAGAATCTGGGGACCCACCCTTTCCAGTGGGTCATATCTGCCCATTAATAATGATCTCTTACAGTGGTATGAACAGGTACACAAGGCACGGGTGAGTGCAGGCTATCCTCCCCCAAGAAATAAGCCTCTCCTGCCTCTATGGGAGCTATGTAACAAGCTGACATGGCTTAGATGTGCTGCCGGCTGGGACCCCCAATATTCTCCATCTTCCTTGTAGTCTTTTTCACATTTTGGTTAATGAGGATTTAGGATCTTTACATATAAATATATATATATATATATATATATATATATATATACATATATGCTTTTTATTTTGGTCTTTTTGAGACATAGTTTCCCTGTAGCCCCAGCTGGCCTGGAATTCATTATGTAGACCAAGCTGGCCTTGAAACTCACAGAGATCCTCCTGCCTCTGCCTCCCAAGTGCTGGGATTAAAGATCTCACTCTGTAGCTCTGGCTGGCCTGGAACTCACTATTAGACTAGGCAGGCCTCCAACTCACAGATACTCTCCTGCTTATGCCTCCCAAGTGCTGGGATGGGATTAAAAGTGAGCACCACCATGCTCAGCAATCTTTTCTTAATTTTTTGTTAGCATACAAATAGGGAAACTAAGAGAATCTAACCAAGTAAAAAGCTAAGCACTTGCTGAGTTTCAGAATGGTGCTAGACATTGGAATAGTAGACAAATCCCCTCCTTTATTTATTTATTGATCGATTGATTGATTTATTGATTTTTTTGAGACAGGGTCTCCCTATAGCACCAGCTAGCCTGGAGCTCACTCTGTAGACCAGGCTGGCCTTGAACTTACAGAGATCTGCCTGCCTCTGTTTCCCCAAGTGCTAGGATTAAAGGTGTGCACCACCACCACACCCAGCTTAAAGATGGTTCTTAGCCGCCATGTGAGTGCTGGGAATCGAACCTGGGTCCTCTGCAAGAGCAGTCAGTGCTCTTAACCACTGAGCCATCTCTCCAGCCCCCAGGTCCCTTCCTTTAATACTATACCTGGTGGGTGAATCCATCCCATTTGGCTGTGCTCTCCTTGAGGCCCTGACAGTGCAACTACCTTTGGTACCCAGTGTTGTAGAGCACTGGCCGTCTGAGGGCCCATCTGAGCCCTATCAAGTATGGCAGTAGCGTGTCTGTGTGCAGAGGCTAGGAAGGGTGGGTGTTGCCATACCCAGATCTCTGTCCCCACAGAGAGCTAGAGCTCACTGCGAGATGCCTGAAGGGGATAGAACAAGAGAAGAAGGAACTGAAGCATTTCACAGAAACCCTGCAGCAAACACTGGAGGTGAGGGGCTGCTGGGAGGTTGGTTGCCCGGGAGGCAGGCTGGTTGGTTGAGTCACACAATGCTGGATTTCCCACTTGTTTCCCAGGGAAGGTACCTGTAAGGGAAATGGGCAAGAAAGGACACTGATCTAAAGACCTTCTCTGAGGGTGCCTGGGAGCGCTATCTGGCCCATGAGGCCCAGAGCATGGACTGGTTCTTCCCAGACCCAGAGCATAGATTCCAGCTTGCCCTTCAATAACCATGGTCTCAGGAAACCTGCTTTCTGTGGTGCTTGCATTTTTATACCTGAAGGAGGAGGGATTAGGGTGGATGGCGGCTTCGCCTACCGCATCCTTCTGTGGTTTCTTCACTTAGCGCTTCTGAGTGAAATTGAGCCTGAAGGGAAATCGACTGCCGGGTCCCCTTCCTCTGATACCACAAGCTGCTGAGAAGGGGAGAGGCAAGCAGCCTCTGTCAAGGATAGAGCACACGCTGTGGGCCCAACCTCCCTCCCTGTGTCCTTTCCACACCTTGCACAAAGACACTCCTGCTCTAACCTCTGAGCTCGTGTTCCCAAGGAAACACACTCTTTGATCCCATATATCTCTGCCTGCACTGTTCCATCTACACCTCACATCTGTTTCACTCCTCTGATTGGGGAACTCCTATTCATCCTTCTAAGACTCAGCTCAAATATCTCCTTAGTCAAGTTCCCTTGAGTATTTTTAGGTTGGTTTTTCCATGAGCTCTGGGCTCCCATGCATTTCACACATCTGTTATTGGATTCATACTCTGGGTTGTGTTTTCCAAACTGTGGGTGTGACCATGTCTCAGTAGTTTCTCTAAGCTGAGTACCTGAAGGGAATCCAGTGAGCCCAGCATGGTGGATCCATGTGTCTTTGCTGAAGCCATGAATTGCCATGAAGGCTGCAAGGGGATCTAGCCTCCCTCGACTGAGTGGAGCTTTGTCTGTGGTGCCTTTGCTGACTCACATCATGGAGAGTTAACGTTACCATGGATATTTTCAACCCCGGGATTTCAGTGTATTGTTAAGATCCTAGCTGATAAAGCAGAGATGTCTAACCTGCTCTTGGACTGGTCCTGTTGGGCATTTCATATGAGCCCAATACATTATCCTGGAGGAACAAAGACCCCAAAGTGTCATGGTGCTCATGGGCCTTGGGACTTAGTTCTGGCAAATGCCATATGTCCACTAGAAACATTGACTCCACCTTCACTGTCTTAGTTGTGGAGTAACCTGGCCTTGTTGTGGGATCTTGGAATGAGACATCTATGGTGTCCTTTGTACAGGACTGAGGGAGGAGTGGATCACTCTGGAACTGTCAGGCAGACTGGGGAAGCTAGCTGGACCACCAACCTGTGCTCTTTCTCATCTTCTCTACCTTTATGCCAGGAACTCTCCATAGAGAAGAAGAAAACCCTAGAGATGCTGGAGGAAGATAAGAACCAGTCTCAGTCACTGGCCAACCAGAGCAAGCAGCCACCTGCCAGTGATGATCTCCATAGCAACCTCAGGCAGATAGAAGAGCGGATGCAGCAGCTTTTGGCAGAGAAGCTCCTGGCAGAGAAGCGGTAAGGCACCCAGGACCTCTGGGCCTGCTCTTGCTAACTCCCCTGCAGTTGGACAGCTGGAATCCGGTTCTAGCTGACACTGACCAATGGGTCACTCACTTCCTTTTTATTCGGGACCTGGCCACCCCAGGAGGCAAATGAGAAGAGAGCCTTTGAGCCCCAAAGCTGGGCAGGTTCCCTTAGCACCCTTCTGTTCATGAAGAAACTGAGCCTCAGTGGGGTCAGAGGATGTCTCTGAGGTCATAGAAGCGGCAAACGCTGGACGTCTGGGCCTGGGGTCCCATCACTGGCCACACCGCTCCTCTCATCACTTGATTAACCGAACCCAGAAAGTTCAGAACTCAGTCTTTTCTCCAGCCATGTCTCTGGCAGGGCAACCCCTTTTGTGGGTGAGCACTGGGTAAACATTTCTCTTGCTGTCAGGATGAAGGAGAATGAGGAGCGTTCTCGTGCCCTAGAGGAAGAGCGGGAGTTCTACTCAAGCCAGTCCCAAGCTCTACAGAACTCTCTGCAGGAGCTGACGGCAGAGAAGCAGCAGGCCGAGCGGGAGCTCAAGGTGCTCAGACCTGATTGGCTTCATGTTCAGGGCCTGTTTCTGTTGCTGTGACAAAACCACCATGACCAAGGGAACTTATCAAAGGAGGAATTTATTTGAGCTTATGATTGATGGTTCCAGGGAACCAGAGTCCATTGTGGTGGGAGGCATGGTGGCTGGGGCTGGAGCAGAAAGCCGAGGGTCACATCTCACAATGAGCACAGGAAGCAGAGAGAGAGAGATTGGAGATCACAAGGCTTGTTAAACTCATTAAGCCTGCCCCCAATAATGTACTTCCTCCAGCATGGCCACACCTTCTAAGACCTCCAAGAACAGTGCCACCAACTGGGGACAAAATATCTGAATACTTGAAGCCTATTGGGGACCCACTCATTCAAACCACAACAGGGCCCTTCCCTGCTTCTGGGGACTCCTGCTTACCTGTACATTTTCCAGCTAGATACCCCACTACTCTCTGCCAGTATGATCAACTGTCCAGGTTTAGGGCATGTATTTCCCAGTAGAAGTAGCAGTCTGCTCTGTCACTGACAAGTGTTAGGAGCTGGGCTCAGCCCAGCCATCTGGGTCAGAGGTAAGGCAAGGAAACCGGATGCAGAAACTTCCATCCAAGTTCACTGAGCTCAGGGTGATGAGGAAAGATATACTGGCTACGTTCCTCAGTGCGTGACAAAGTACATGACAAAAGCAACTTAAGGAAGGGGAGAGTTTGCTGTGGTTCATGTTTGAGGAGGACGTAGATCATCATGGTAGAGAAGTCATGGAAGGGGAGTTTGCTGTGGTTCATGTCTGAGGAGGACGTAGATCATCATG
The DNA here is from genome assembly GCA_009823505.1 of Rhizomys pruinosus. NCBI lineage: Eukaryota > Metazoa > Chordata > Mammalia > Rodentia > Spalacidae > Rhizomys > Rhizomys pruinosus. Next base: position 423,068 of record VZQC01008741.1, on the reverse strand, counting down.
GTAGAGAAGTCATGGAAAGGAGTTCATGTCTGAGGAGGACGTAGATCATCATGGTAGAGAAGTCATGGAAGAGGAGCGTTTGCTGTGGTTCATGTCTGAGGAGGACGTAGATCATCCTGGTAGAGAAGTCATGGTGGGGAGAGTTTGCTGTGGTTCATGTCTGAGGAGGACATGGATCATCATGGTAGAGAAGTCATGGTGGGGAGAGTTTGCTGTAGTTCATGTCTGAGGAGGACGTAGATCATCCTGGTAGAGAAGTCATGGAAGGGGAGAGTTTGCTGTGGTTCATGTCTGAGGAGGACATGGATCATCATGGTAGGAAATGTGAGACAACTAGTAACATTGTATCTCCAGTCAGGAAGCAGAGCTGCTCAGACTTTTTCCCAGTCCCCAGGGCACTGCCACCCACATTCAGGGCAGGTCTTGTCTCCCCAGTCACATTCTGGAAATGCACTCGCACACACACAAATACGGGTCTCCTAGGTGTTTCTAAATCCAGTCAAATTAGCAATGAAAATGAACCATTACAGAAGGCTTCTGGGGAGATGGAAACTGTTCCCGGACTCAGCTTCTCTCTTACTTGTTCCTCCATGGAGGCTGAAGTGAAGGTACGCATGGACCTGGAGAGGCGGCTGCGGGAGGCGGAGGCTGCCTTGCGGAGCCTGGAGCAGGGGCTTAACTCCAAAGTGCGGAACAAGGAGAAAGAAGAGAGGATGCGGGCTGATGTGAGCCACCTGAAAAGTAAGCCCTCCCTCCAGTGCCCAGCTCCAACCCAGAGCTCAGCCCCAACCCAGAGCTCAGCCCCGACCCAGAGCTCAGCTCCAAAAGCCCAGGCCCAGTAGAGCCTGGAGCAAGGCCTGGCATGCGTGAGGTGACCCTTGCTGGGATTTCTTCCCGAGATGCCTGCCTGTAGGCACTCCCTTGGTACTACCGCCTTGTGGCCTTTGGACCTAGGGTGAGAAGATGGGGGTAATCCTAGAGTTTCTTTCCTTTCTCAAAAGCTCAGCAATCTGGCCGGGCGTGGTGGTGCACGCCTTTAATCCTAGCACTCAGGAGGCAGAGGCAGGCGGATCTTTGTGAGTTCAAGGCCAGCCTTGTCTACAGAGTTCCAGGACAGCTGGGGCTACAGGGAGACCCTGTCTCAAAAAGACCAAAAAAAAAAAAAAGCAATCTGTCCCAGTAGATCTTTCATATAATGGCTACAGATGGTGGTTTGAGGGACAGACAGTGCCCACCTAAACAGTTGACTATGATCTCTAAAGGATGGGACCAACGTATTTTCTATCAGACCCCACCAGTATCCTTAGGAGAGGAAGTATGCTGTCAACCATCCCTTTGGGGCTTGCTACCACAGGGTTCTTTGAGGAGTGCATCCGGAATGCAGAGCTGGAGGCCAAGATGCCGGTCATCATGAAGAACTCTGTGTACATCCACAAGGCAGCCACTCGCCGCATCAAGAGTTGCCGTTTCCACCGCCGCAGGTCCAGCACTTCCTGGAATGACAGTAAGTGTCCATATGCTTTTGTGGTCAGATGGCACAGGTTGCTGCTGACAAGGCAAGAAGGGGGTAGGTAGGAGAACAAGTGGGTAAAGGTGGACAGTATGTCCTTGAACCTGGTTCTACCATCCTTGGTGAAGTATCAAGGCCTTGGGTTTCTTAGAGCATTCTGGAAGCCCATGAGTAGGAAGATGTTGGTTGAAGCTTGGTAGCGTTTGGGGCTGGCATGAGGGAAGCAGGGTGGGCTCAGGGTGAGGGAGTACTGTTCATGGGGAATTTGGTCCCTGTCTCCGCAGTGAAGCCATCCCAGTCCTTCATGACCTCCCAGCTAGAAGCCAACAACATAGAGGAGCTGAAGGAGGTGGCCAAGCGACTCAGCAGAGACCAGCGCTTCCGGGAATCCATCTATCACATCATGGCTACCCAGCCTGGGACCTCCTCTGCACTTCCCCGGGGTGGGAAGTGATAGGTGCTTCTCCCATGCCTCGTGAGGCAGCACAGGGACGCCTGACTCCCCTGGATCCTTTCCACCAGAGCAACTCCTGGGGGAGGAACACCTTCATTCTCAAAGGACATGGGTGACACCTCCCTCAACCACACCTTGAGCCTTGATCTCAGGTCTACAGTAGTGGGGTGGGTTTACACTGGCTGCTACCTTGTTGTCATGGTGAAGTGAGGATGAGGCCTGGCCATGTGGGATGTCTGCTGTCAGGAAGTTAGGGAGAGAGAGGCTGTCTATTCCGTGTGGGCAGGCCCACTGGCTGGAGACCAAAAAGCCTCTCTGGTACCCACCTTACCTCCCTGACTTTGCTGCTTTGCCTGGTCGTATGACACCCCCAACCCTCTGTTTGCTTCTGGACACTCATACATAACCTTTGCCCAGGCCCCACACATATTCCATATCCCGGGGAAGGAGGAGAGGGCCTTAGGACTACAGCCTCAGGCTCACGGCATCCTACGCTCTCTGCAGTAACCCATTTCCAGGGGTTACGTTGGCTGTGGGACTATGCAGGCCTCCATTCCTCTTCAGGGAGGCTCCCCCACATTGGCTTCAGGTCACTGCTGGAAGAAAGGGCAAGGGTTTCGATCCCACCGTGTCCGCCCAGCCTTGGCTGGGAGCTAGGGCCAGCAGCAGCCCTGCAGGCTCTCCCAGATATGTATAGCCAGCTGAGGAGTGAAGAAGGTGACCTGGGCTCCTCTATATCCACAGGCAGGCAGAGCCATAGCTGTTTTTAGCTGCTTTGACCCTCCTGGCCACAAGATCCCAGAGAAATGTCTCCCTCCCAGCTTGGTCTCTTTGCTGCCTCCTCTCCCAGCAGAGGTCTCCTCACTCAGTGAACCAGTGTAACCCTGAACCCATAGGAACGTGGGCCTGTGGGGAGCCACTGGTTGGTTCAGTGTCGTCAGGTGTGACACCATAACACCAGCTGGCAGATTTTGTGGAAGACTATTACCCTTCGGGAACACAAGCTTTGTGGACTATGTCCCTGACCTGTCACAGTCTTCTGGGCCCACCTTCCAAGGCAGCCGAGCCTATCAGTCTCTCCAGAAAAGCAGGCTGGGTGTTTGAGACATTGGTGGGACAAAGAATTGCATCCTCTGCTGTTTAGAAAACTGCTGGGCGTGGTGGCGCACGCCTTTAATCCTAGCACTTGGGAGGCAGAGGCAGGGGGATCTTTGTGAGTTCAAGGCCAGCCTGGTCTACAGAGTGAGTTCCAGGACAGCTGGGGCTACACGGAGACCCTGTCTCGAAAAGACCCCCCCCCCAAAAAAAAAGAAAACTGAAGTGTTCTGAGGGAAGGACAGACAGCTTCAGCACAAGTCCCAGCAGAAGGGGGGGTCCTAGGGGAGAGTCCTTGCCAAGGCCAGCTGAGCTGTCCACTCTGTGAGCCCTTATTGGTGGGAGACAGAAGGGTCATTGATGGCTTAGGGCAGCCTGTAGAATATGCGTGGTCTCAGGTGGTATGCCTTGGATTCAGTACATTTGAGTGTAAATGTAAAAGCTTTAAATGTATATATACCTGCATAAACCTGGAGCTTGTTGATCTACTATGTATGTGGAATGAACTTTGAAATGAGGAAGATTTATAAAACCAAGATTACAGAGCTTGTTTTTTTTTAAAGAATTAATAATGGCTTGCTCTTGGAGAAAGGCTTTTGTAAATTTTCAAATACATTTGGTTTTATGCGGCAAGCTATTAACCAGAAAGAATAGTGTTGCTGCAACAGAATACCCAGAATGACATAGCTTATTATTATTTTTGTTTTGTTTTGAGGCAGGGTCTCCTGTATCCCTACCTGGCCTGGAACTTGCTATGTAGACCAGGCTGGCCTTGAACTTACAGAGAGAGATCCACCTGCCTCTCCTGGGATTAAAGGCATGAGCCACCACGCCTGGCATTATTTTTTCAGACAATCTTATATATCTCAGGCTGGTCTGAAACTCACTGTATTACCAAGGATGAACTTGAACTTCCCAATCTTTCTGCTTCTACCACCTGAATGCTGGGCTTCAAGCATACTAAACAAGCACTCACTCTGCCAATGGAGCTATGTTCCCAGCCTAGCAAGGTAAACTTTGAAGAACAGAAGCTGCTGGACTGCTGGCTCATACCTGTAATCTCAGTACTTGGGAGGCTAAGGAAGGCATTTGAGATCCAAGTCAGCCTGGGCCACAGATTGAGACCCTGTCTCAAAACAAGACAAAGTCAACAACAAAAGCCTAATGATGTGAAAACCCACTCCTGCAGCGACGATGTTAACTTGTCACTAGCCTCCCTCTCCCCACCACATCCAGAGTCTCCTTGTAGTCACAGCTGGCCTGGATTGTGCTACATAGATCAGGCTGACCTCAATCTCACAGAGGTCTACCTGTCTCTTGCCTCTTGAGTGCTGGAATTAAAGGTGTTGAAGGTGTGCAGCACCATGCACAGCTTAGGCTCACTCTTTATACTGTTGTAATGGCAATCAAATTTTAACACAACTTTGGGAGGGGACAGATTTTCAAATCCTAGCAGTGCTTTTACATGGGCACCTACTAGTTCCCCAGTTCGTTTCCTCGTATTCTTGCCCTGTACTTTCCATGCGTCAGGCAAGTTGGGGTTGTCTTCAACCAACCAATCAATCCCTAAGTGTTTATTTGTTGCACCCTTACTGTGTATGTAGTACAGTACCTAGAAAAAGAACAGCATCCCTATATGCAAATATGTAGGGCTGGAATTACTTACTGGAAGTATATTAACTTGACCTATAACATTAATATTACACGTCAGTTTTTAAAAGCACAACTTTATTAATCATTGGCCAATTAAATGTTCTGCTATAACTTCTAAGTAGGTGGTAAAGCCATCGCTAGAGAGATGCTGCCCCCTGCAGGCAAAATGTGGAATTGGAGGGTCACCTATAAGCTACCCTAGACACCAGGAAGAACGCCCCACTGCTTTACCTCCTGTGACTGGGTTTTTAATAATTAACAGACAAATCTGTGTTCCCATCCTGAGGTCCTAGATGTCCCCACAGTACAAAGATCATCAGCACAATGTTCTTCTAATTTGAATACAGACCAAAGGGACAGCCTGAAAGTGACAAGCATCCCTAGTTTGGAAGTCTGTTAGCTTCAGTAACAACAGAAATCTTGCCTATTCAATCAGTAGTTTATGCTTTGTTTAGTAATCATGAAGGGGGGGGGTGCTGAAGAAATGACTCAGCAGTTAAGAGCACTGGCTTCTCTAGCAGAGGACCAGGGTTTGATTCCCAGCAGCCACATGGAGACTAACAACCATCTACAGCTCCAGTTCTAGGGGATCCAACACCCTCTTCTGTTCTCCTTGGGCACTGAATGACACAGATGTACTTAGATACATGGAGGCAATACACTCATACACATAGACATAGAATAATAGTAGACATAGAATAATATTTTATTTATAATTATTTTTAATATTATAATTAATATTTTAATATTTATAATTATTTTTAATATTTTATTATTCTATGTCTAGTAGATAAAATAAAATTCTATGTCTAGTAGACATAGAATAATAAAATATTAAAAATAATTATAGAAGGGAGAGCCAGAAATTAGTGAATTATGGTCTGATTGGAATGTCCTGCTGCTTGGTGGATCTCTTTGATGAGGATGGATGATCTGGTGCCATGCCCAGGTGGTTTGGGGTATGCTGTTTCCCAGGAGGCAGCTCCCCATTTTCATATCGTGAATGTCCAAGTGGGGATACACATACAGTGATTATTATGTGGTCCTAACATGGGCCCCCCTGTGTTAGTGACTTTTCTCATTGTACTGAAAACCTGAGCAGAAGGAACTCAGAAGGAACAGTTTATTGTGGCTCACTATCGTCGTGGGAGGTTACAGCAACAGGAACTCTAGTAGACACTTGCTCACATTGTATTTATATTTAGGAAGCAGAGAGCCATGATGCTGCTGCTCAGCTCCCTTCTTTTATTCAGTCCACGACCCCAGTCTATAGGATGGCACCGTTCATGTTTAGGGTGAATGGACCTACCTCAGCTAGCCCAATTTAGATGATCATCCAGCCCCCAGATATACCCAGTTTGTTTTCAGGTGATTCTAAATCCTATAAATTAAGAAGATTAACCATCATACCCTTCAATGATATTTAAGGGAGGAAGCAAGGGACTTGGGAAGCACCCGGGTTCTGGCCTACCACCCCAGCCCCCCACTTCCAGCCCTGGGAAGGACCCACTGCCTCTCTCCATCTCTGGAAGGAAGTAATGTCTCCACACTCTCCATTGCTCCCAGATTAGCATGAGCTGTCATGTCTGTTTGGACCCTGAAATCCATGGTGATAGGACAGACACTTGCCCCAGGCTCAGGCAGCTGCACAGGCATGGGATGTGAGCTAATCAGAAGGTTATTAAACCACAGGGCAAAGCAGTGCCTGGAGGCCTCAGATAAAGTCCAGCAGCATCCACCGAGTCCTTGCTCCTGCCGGGGTGAAGCTGCTCAGATTCCTGGCCGTCAGAAGAGCCCCTCAAGGTCAGAAACCCCCAGGCTTTGACTTCTCTCACTCCATGCCTGATGAGCAAGGGTAGGGGGCCTTGGCAAGCTTGGGAAAATGGTTATTTTTGTCTGCTGGAAACAGAAGGCCACTCCATCCTTGGAAACTTTAGGGAACACTCTAAGCTCAGGAATCTAGGGACAGAGATATTTTTGTTATTTATTTTATACATATGAGTGCATTGGTTGCCTGTATGTAAGTACACCTATACTGTGCAATGACTGCAGAGGCCAGAAGAGGGTGTCGGATCCCCTAGAATTGGAGTTTTAGATGGTTGTTAACCACCAAGTGGGTGCTGGGAACTGAACCCAGGTCCTCTGGAAGAATAGCCAGTGCTCTTAATTGCTGAGCCATCGCTCCAGCTCCAGAGATGGAGATCTTAATAAATCAAGTCCCCTAGTGATGAAGTCAAAATACAGCCTGTCCTGGGTCTGTAGCTCTGCCTTTGGGGGAACTTGGTGATCAGGCGGGGAGCCCAGATGACTCAGGGCTGCACAGAGGCAAAAGGCTGTACATGACAGATTCCAGGAGACATCCAGGGGATCTGAGAGCCAGCTACATTTGAATGTTCATGGTTCCTGGGCGACCTGACAACTGCTTCCAGCCTGTGAGTCCTATTGTGAGCATCTAACCCATTCCTGGTACTCTGGCACAGCCATGACTGATGGGCTTGGAGTACCTGCAAGGAAACTGTCCCTTACCAAGAAGTGCCTGACAAGACCCCAGGGAAGAACTTGCCTCTCTGCTGCTGTGAAGAGGTGGTGACAAGGCCCTGATGAGAAATGTTGAGTCTCTGCTGGTCACTTGCTGGCCCTGTGGTATTGGACAGTCACTATTTACAATGCTTTTGTATTTATTTATTATTTATTTTTTCTTTTTGTATCTGTGTATTTATACTTGATAGGGGAGAAGTCTCTTCAATCTCCGGAGGATGCCTAGAGCCCTTATGGCTATGGAGTCCTACAACCCAGCTCTTACTGCTCTGTAGCCTACAGAAAATTGGCTGCCACTGCCACTGCCACTGCCACTAGAAATTAAGGACAGTCAGGTCCTCAGGGAGGACATTCTGGCCTTTGGAGCTCAGTGCCATGCTGTCCTCAGAATGATCTGAAATAGAAAATTTTGGACTTGAGGTGAGAGCAGGAAAGACAACCAATTTAGGATCCTAAGGAAAAAGTCTTTTTTTTTTGTTGTTTTTGTTTTTTCGAGACAGGGTCTCCCTGTAGCTCCAGCTGTCCTAGAACTCGCTCCGTAGACCAGGCTGGCCTTGAACTCACAAAGATCCGCCTGCCTCTGCCTCCCAAGTGCTGGGATTAAAGGCATGCGCCACCACGCCCGGCTAGGAAAGCTGACTGAAATCTTAGTCTTTTGACAAGTTGTTGGCCAGTGGAGAGGGACCTGACTGTCTCAAAGGACTATAGGGTGACAGCTGTGGGAAGTTCCTAGCCTTCTCCTTCCCTTGTTCCGGTTTCCCCCTCTAGCCTGATGCAATTGGTGGTTGAATGTTCACTTCCTCCTTCTTGCCACCAGATGGCAGCATGCTCTGAGCCACCAGATTCCAGAGGGAGAGTGAGCTCGTGCATCAGGGGACGGGCTTTATTGACTGCGAGGAGGAGCTGCCTGATTGGCCAGCGTCTCCTGGTTGCTCTCTCTTTTAAGATAGGAAACAAAAGACCAGTCGGTATCCGACTGCATGGATTCTCTACTGTGTCCTCACAACACCCTTCCCTTGGTCTGTAGGAAAAACGTTCTCAGACTTGGAAGTGGGGGTTCAGGTGTTTGCGTTCAAGTCAGTGTTCTTTCTAGGACACCCTGGAAAATGCTAATTAAAAAATTATTTTATGTGTATGAGTGTTTTGCCTGCCTGTATGTAACTGCACCACATGCACGCAATGTTCTTGGAAGCCAGAAGAGGGCGTTAGATTCCCTGGAATTGGAATTACAAATGGTTGTGAGCTGCCATGTGGGTGCTGGGAATTGAATTGAATATTGGGGTCCTCTGGAAGAGCAGCCAGTGCTCTTAACAACTGACTCATCTTTCCAGCTCCTAAAATGTAAATTTTTTTTTTTAATTCTTGAGGTAGGGTCTCCCTTTAGCCCCAGCTGGTCTGAAACTCACTATGTAGACCAGGCAGGCCATCTCTGTCTCTTGAATGCTGAGATTAAAGGCGTGTGCCACAATGCCAAGATTAAAATGTAATTTTTTTTAATTTTTATTTATTTTTTATGTGTATGAATGTACTGTCTGCATGTAGGTCTATGCACCTGTGTCTTGCATTGCTGCGGAGGTCAGAAGAGGGCATCGGATTCCCCTGGAACTGGAGTCAAAGACGGTTCTCAGCTGCCATGGGGGTGCTGGGGATCGAACCCAGGTCCTCTGAAAGAGCAGTTGGCACTCTTAACTGCTAGGCCATCTCTCCAGTCCCTAAAATGTAAATTTTAAGTGAGTTTCTTCCAGGCATTAATTTATTCACTAAAGATATTGATCTACATTTCAGGACCCAGAAATCTCCACTTTAAACTATCATAAGTATTTTAATAAAAAAAACATTTTACCATGGTGGAGATTGAACCTAGGGGCCTTGTACATGATGGATAAACATTCCACCTCAGGTGAATTTTGCAAAATATATATGTATATAAATATAATTTATTTTATACATATGACTGTATGTGACAGAACCCATGTCTTACAGTGCCCATGGAGTTCAAAAGAGGGTGTTGGATCTCCAGGATGGTTGTTAGCTTCCATGTGGATGCTGGGAACTGAACCTGGGTCCTCTGTAAGAGCATTCAGTGCTCCTAACTACTGAACCATCTCTCCAGCCCCTGAAATGAACTTTTTTTAAAAGTTTTTATTTATTTATTTTTTATGTGTATGAATGCACTGTCTGCATGTAGGTCTGTGCACCTGTGTCGTGCAATGCCCGGAGGTCAGAAGAGGGTGTCGGATTCCCCTGGAACTGGAGTTAAAGACGGTTCTCAGCCGCCATGTGGGTGCTGGGGATCAAACCCGGGTCCTCTGCAAGAGTGGTCGGCGCTGTGTACCACTCTCCTTGTATTTGCTGTTGAATGACTAACTGCCAGAGAATCGGTCAGTGGTGCTTGAGGACAGTCACTGAGGCGATTCTCCTTCTCTGCTGCTTCTACAGGACATCTGCCAGGTTGGTCTACAGGTTAACCTGGGCCGGCCGGCCTGTCGGTCTGGATGAAATGAGCTGTGAGGCTTAGGCGTTGTTTTCTGTTTTTTTCTTCATTTTTTTCCCTCCATACCCCCTGTATTAGTCACTTTCCTGTTGTTGTGATAAACCACCATAAGCAAGGGAACTTATAAAAAGAAGAGTTTATTTGAGCTTTCCAGGGAAACAGAGTCCATTGTGGTGGGAGGCATGGTAGCTGGGGCTGGAGCAGCAAGCTGAGGGTCACATCTCGAAATGAGCACAGGAAGTCAAGAGAGAGAGAGAGACTGGAAACTGCAAGGCTTGTTAAACTCACTAAGCTTGCCCCCAATGATGTACTTCCTCCAGCATGGCCACACTTTCTAAGACCTCCCAGAACAGTGCCACCAACTGGGGACAAAATATTTGAACACTTAAAGCCCATGGGGGATGTTCTCATTCAAACCACCATACCCCCAAATGTCTTTCTTACAAACTTGAGGTTGAATGTCAGCTCTCAGTCTGTGGCTCCGTCATCTGTGGCCAGGCTCTAATGCCAGGAATTGCATTGGCCCCTGGTTCTGCCTGTCCTACTTGTGTAGGGATCTCATGGTGACCTAGATGGACAAGAGGATTTGAAGCAGAAGTCTACTTACTATTTGTTATGGTCACCCATAGAATGTAGAAATGCTAAATCTTGCAGCTTTAAGTTTTGTCAAACAAATGGTAAACTTGAAGAAAAATTCCATTGCTTCTTTAAGAGGTTAAAAAAAACTAACAAACTATTCAGTGATATGGCCAAATGCTCCTAGCCAGGTCTTCCAGGAGCAAGGTGCAGAATTATACCTTCCTCTAAGTACCTGGTAATGGTATGTGGGTACAGTTTGGTACAATTAAACCCACTCTTTTGCCCTTTTTTGGTAACAAAGAAGATAACTACATTTTTCGAAATTCTAGTGTGCCTCAAATTCCTTCTAGTGTTTGATGCTGATGAATAGTTATGATTTATACACGAAAAAGGGTTAAAGAGCTGCATTAAAGTGTGGTTGCAGCAGCTGGAGATGTGGCTCAGGTGGTAGAGGGTTGGCCTAACAAGCACAAAGCACTGGGTTCCATGCCCAGGTTGGGCAGTGTTGCATGGCTATGATCTGAGAACTCAGGAAGTAGAAGCAGGAGGATCAGAAGTTGAAGGTCATCCCCAGCTTCATAGCATGTTTGAGGCTATCCTGGGACCCATGTGACTTGGAGTCAAAAAACAACTAAAAAGTATGGTTGGGGCTGGAGAGATGGCTCAGCCATTAAGAGCACTGGCTGCTTTTGAAGAGGACCCAGGTTCAATTCCCAGCACCCACATGGTGGCTAACAACCATCCTTATTTCCAATCCCAGGGTATCTGATGTCCTTTTCTGACTTCCACAGGGATTGCACACATGGGCACACTTACATACATGCAGGGAAAATACTCATACATGTAAAAACTAAATAATTTTTAAAAGTATGGTTATAAAAAAAAAACCATGGAAAGGTAGCTGTGAGTTCTTCATATGGATTTGTGCACTGAAGCTTTCCAAATATGTACTGAATATGTACTGAAATTAGGCCTCAGTAGGACGACCAGTTCTGTATTTTAGGATCTATACCAATTAAAATACTCATAGTTCTGCCTGTTAGCCTTCTACAAGGATGGCCATTTTCTGCCTTTTATAGTCACCCAACAATGGCCATCAGCTCCTTCCTTAAAGATTTTTTAAAAATTGTATATGCTGGGGCTGGAGAGATGGCCTAGTGGTTAAGAGCACCAACTGCTCTTGCAGAGGACCCAGGTTCCATCCCCAGCACCCACATGGAGGCTGAGAACCATCTTTAACTCCAGTTCCAGGGGAATCTGACACCCTCTTCTGACCTCCGAGGCATTGCATGACATGGGTGCAGAGACCTGTATTACATTCATACATATAAAGAATAAATAAAAAATATAAAAAAATTTTAAAACTTGTATATGTTGGGACTGGAGAGATGGCTCAACAGTTAAAGAGAACTTACTGTTCTTGAAGAAGACTGGGCTTCAAATCCTAGCCCTCACGCGGTGGCTAACAACCATCTGTAACTCCAGTTTCAGGAGATCTGACGCCATCTTCTGGCCTCCACAGGGGCATTGCACAACACAGATGCACTTACATAAAATTAAAAAGAATTTATATGTCATGTATGTGTCTGTGTGAGTGATGCCACGTGTGTGTGGATGCTCACAGAGACCAGAAGAAGGTGTCACATTGGTTATGATCTGTCAAATGTAAGTGCTGCACACTGAACCTGGGTCCTCTGCAAGAGTAGTAAGCACTCTTAACCACTGAGCCATCTCTTCAGCTCCTCATCTTCTTTATTAAAATCCTTTGGATAAGCCAAGTGTAGTGGCACATCCTTGAAATCCCAGTACTTGAGCGATGGGGTCCACCCAGCCAGCCAGGTCAAGATGGCGCTGAAGGGAGGTAGAGGAGGAGGGACCCAGGTTGTTTGCCAAAACCTATGGTTGGGGAAAGATAAGGACAAGCGGCATGAGTTACAATTGTCAGCCGTGTATGCCAATCTGCCCAAGAGGGTCAGAAGGGCTGCAAGAGCATTGGTTATTTGCCTTCACACCTAAATGTCTTTTGTGGCTGTTTTGTATATAAGTCACTGCCCTGCTCGCAATAAACAAGAACCTGCTTGACTGGACTCCCCACTGCATCTGAGTGACTCCGGGAACTGAGGAGGCTGGGGGAAGGGTGAGCGGCACACTTACCCTTCCTCAGCCCAGTCAGTTCTGGGACTAGACCCGACTAAGACCCAGCACCTGGCATCCAACATGGGGCAACATGGGGCATGAACGATTGAGTGGACCCGCGCCTGTTGGCTGAGGCCAAGCCATCTCTCAGGGTAAGTGAAACCCTAAGTATGGGTAATGCAACCTCAGCTAAGAAGGATCCTGCCTTGAGAGCTTTATGCCTCATGTTACAATCTAGGGGACTTGAGTTAACTGAGACCAATGCCCTGAACACTTGGGAGACTATTGTCTCCCTCACCCCTTGGATTACAGGGGCCAACCTCTTCTCCTGGCAAACCTGGGCTAGGGTGGAGAAACTGGCAAGGGAAAGGGAGAGGCATTTTGGCATTGATCCACCCCTCAGCTTCTACCCTACCATTACGGCCCTAAAGGCCTCTTTCCACCACTGGAGGAGGGAGCCTCGGGGAGAGCTTTGGGAGGGATAGAGAAGGACACCAAAGAGAAATGGGCGGCCTTTACAAAAGAGCTTGCTGAGGGGACGGAGACTTGGGTGGTAGAGGAAAAGACAAAACCAACACCCGAGTCCACCAGCCCCACCTCAACTAAACCTCCCCCTTATGCCCATGGGGAGGGTCCAGGAGAGACATCCTCCCCCTACGCCACCCTTAGAGCAGATCTCAGGGACATGGACTCCTATACACAACCAGGGAGGAGAAGGGGGATGGGAGAGGCCACATATGTGGAAGCCTGTCCTCCTAAAGAGGAACTACAAGCATTTCCTTTGGCCCCGGGGGGAAATCGCCCCTTGGACTGGTATCCGTGGGAGGCCAAAGACATTAAAGAGCTCCGCAAGGTGGTGGCTGAGGATGGCCCCAATTCCCCGAGTCTTGGCCCCCATGCTGTCGTGGAGGGATTCCCTTCTGTACCTCTTTATGAATGATCTCATCATTGGCCACTGGGACCCCCATGATTTGTGGGGACTCCTTGAAACAATATCGCAAACTTTAATGCAGGGGAGGTTCATGGTAGCACCTGAAAAGATCCAACAAATCCCCCCTTTCAAGGTACTGGGAACCCATCTTTCCCTTACAAGGGTCAGTCCTATGAAGTCTGATATAAGAATGCCAGAGCGTCTTACTCTGACACAGCTCCAGAGTCTCCTCGGAGAGATTAACTTGCTTAGGCCTTGGGTAGCTATCCCTACAGAAAAACTAACACCGCTGTTTGACTTGCTGAGAGATAAGAGTCCCCAGGAGGAGATCCCTATCACACAGGAGCATCGGGAGATTTTCAGGGCTTTTCAAGAGGCTTTGCACGGCTGCTCATTGGCTAGATATTCTAAAGTATATCCTCTGCCCCTATGGGTGCTTGCGGGATCTGACTTAACTACAGCAGTAATTACTCAAGAGAGGGGACCCTGGGAATGGATACACACATCCACAGCAGGTATGCCTCAGGTATACTCTCAGACCAATTGGCAGATGCCATAATACGGGGAAGAACACAGGTGCAGAGGAATTACGGGACAGACCCCCATCACATTATCCTCCCATATAGGACATCAGACATGTAATGGCTGACCCACAACCACTTGCGCCTGGCTATCTCCTTGGAAGGGTTCATGGGGAAAGTGGATTGCCACTTTGGGCCCTCTAAGTGGGCCACCTTCTTACAGAAATTTCCCCTAGCACTCACAAAGCCCGCCTTGCTTTCTGAGACACCCATACCGCATGTACTGTGCATCTTCACTGATGGAGGGAGAGCCGGCTCGGCTTATGTAGCCTTTAGAGGGAATGGCCCCACCCCAACCAGTCAAAGATTCCAACCAAGCCAAGGATCCACTCAATATAAGGAGTTGCTGGCAGTTGTGATGGTGCTGCAGGACATCCATGAACCCTGTAACCTCTTCTCCGACAGCCTGTACATTACTAACCTCTTACCCCACTTGCCACAAGCCCACATTAGACTTGACAGCAACCCAATCTGCCCCCTCATGGTAGAACTTAAAGCCCTCTTACAAGGAAGGAGTGCCCCGATATATCTCCAGCACCTTAGAGGACACTCGGGCCTCCCTGGTTTCTTATCTATGGGAAATGCCCTAGCAGACCAGCTGGCCTCGGGGCCTAACATCTTAACAACTCAGGAAGCTGCAAACTTTCATGAGCTAACCCATGTAAATTGGAGAGGGCTACACCAAAGGTTCCCCCAGATGCCTGTGAAGGAATTGAAAAAAATTGTCCAAACATGCAAATCTTGCCAACCCTTTCTCAGAGTACCCCCGCTTCAACCCCAAGGAGTTAATCCTCGGGGCCTGAGACCTAATGCCCTCTGGCAAACAGATGTCACCCACTTTGCCACCTTTGGCAAACTTAAATATGTTTCCGTGTCCATCGATACTTACTCCAGAGCCTACTGGGCCACAGCCCATTCTGGAGAAAGGACCAAACATGCCCAATCCCACCTTCTCCAATGTTTTGCCACATTAGGACTGCCCCACCAAATCAAAATGGACAACGGACCTTGCTTTGCCTCTAAGGCTCTTGCAGACTTCTTCGAGAGATGGGGTATTAAACACAACTACAGGAATCCCCTACAACCCCCAGGGACAAGCCATCGTTTAAAGAAATCACCAATACCTTAAGGAACAATTACAAAACAAAAAGGGGGAGTAAGCCCCCACCTGCAATTGGCAGAAGCTCTGTTTACTACAAATATTTTAAATTTTTCTAAAGATATGACGGAATCCAGGTTCCAAAAACACTTGGGACACACAAGCCTCAACCCCCAGGTGAAGGATAAATGGAAAGATCCTTTAACACACCAATGGAAAGGCCCAGACCCACTAATTACGATGGGAAGGGGCTTTGGGTGTTTGTATCCTACAGGGGAGGAGGTGCCTATCTGGGTGCCGGCCCACTAATTATGATGGGAAGGGGCTTTGGGTGCATGTATCCTATAGGGGAGGAGGCGCCTATCTGGGTGCCGGCAAGGAACCTAAAGTTTTTGCCCATTCCCTCAGAACAGGAGGATGACCAAAAACAAACTAACCAACAAGGAAAGAGGATATGGTGGTCTCAACTCACCTTCAGAAACAAGAGAAAACACAAAGTGATAAAAAGGACTAAACAGGCCCAAGGGCAACAGACCCTTGAGAAGCTCTAATGTGCTTTAACACTTACAGATGGCGCGGTTCCTGAGTCTGCTGGTGGCTGCATGGGTGACGGCAGAAGTGACAGGAGTGCTGCACGGAAACCCCCATCAACCGCAGAGAGTGACATGGCTGGTGACCAATCCCATTATGGAGGGATCCTCAACAGCACCACGAATGATACCCTCCCCCTCGCATGGTGGACACCGCTCTTCTTCAACGTCTGCGATCTGGCCCGAGGAAGCTGGGACGTGGCTGATTGGACCCTGGCTCACCTGGGGAGGCCAGAATGTAACAGACAAAAGGGATGCACCCTGCCAGTGGTTGGGGACCCTAGATCCCCAGGATGTTCTCAAGTCCTCAAATGAGCCGCACTTAGGGACACTGACATTTATGTATGTCCCGGGAGTAACAAAAAAGATATCTGACTGTGGTGGGCCGGGAGACTTCTACTGTAAGGCATGGGGGTGAGAGACTACAGGATCAGGCTATTAGGTGGGGCACAAGGGAGCTATTTGGGTCAGTAGGGTAAAGATACAAAGAAAGGCCAGCAACTCCCTCTGTGGGGCATGCACCAAGTACCACTGCAACCCCATTCAGGTAACATTCACTGAAGAGGGCAAGAAGGGGACAGATTGGGAAGTTGGGAAGATGTGGGGTAAGGGAATTGAGGACAGGCAGAGAGAGTATGGGTCCACCTGGTACCAACAATGGTTCGATTGGTCCCCCTGGCTGACCACTCTTATTTCCATGCTGATGGGCCCCCTCCTTATAATTTCATTCCTGTGCATATTTGGGCCCTGCCTCTTTAACAGGCTAACCAGGCTGATGAGAGAAAAGGCCCAGGAGGTACAACTCATGGCCCTTAGGTTGCGCTATGACCAGCTGGAACCCGAAGACTTCCACAGACTATAAGGTGAACCTTACATAAGGTGCCTCAATGGTGAACCTCCGAGGAGGTGCCACACCTGTACCTCGGAAAGAGGTGGGTTATAAAAGAAAAAAGGGGGAGTCTGATGGGGCCCACCCAGCCAGCCAGATCAAGGTGGCGCTGAGGGGAGGTAGAGGAGGAGGGACCCAGGCTGTTTGCCAAAACCTCTGGTTGGGGAAAAAATAAGGACAAGTGGCATGAGTTACAATTGTCTGCCATGTACGCCAATCCGCCAGAGAGGGTCAGAGGGGCTGCAAGAGCTTTGGTCATTTGCTTTTGTGCCTAAATGCCTTTTGTGGCTGTTTTGTATATAAGTCACTGCCCTGCTTGCAATAAACGAGAACCTGCTTGACTGGACTACCCGCTGCGTCTGAGTGTCTCCGGGAACTGAGGAGGCTGGGGAAAGGGCAAGCAGTGCACTTACCCTTCCTCAGCCCAGTCAGTTCTGGGACCAGACCCGACTAAGACCCAGCACTTGAGGAGGCTGAATCAGGAGGACTACTGCAAGTTCAAGGCTAGCCTAGGTTACATAGAGAGTTGTAGCCCAGCCTGAGCTATCTCTTGTTTTGCTGTGTGCACTAAGGTAGGCCATTTGTTGCTGTATTGTTTTTATTCACTAATTTGTACACTATATGTTGTCCTTTATTACTGTAAACAGGTGATATAGTTTAGTAAAAAAAGTCAGAAGAGGACATCAGATACCCTGGGATTGGAAATAAGGATGGTTGTTAGCCACCATGTGGATGCTGGGAATTGAACCTGGGTCCTCTGCAAAAGCAGCCAGTGCTCTTAATGGCTGAGCCATCTCTCCAGCCCCAACCATACTTATTGATGTGTTGTAGGAGATACTTTCTTGGACAATATAGGTGGATGGGAGTGGTACTAAAACAACTTTACTGTGAAATCAGGTGTTTGAGAGCCTGCTGATGAGCCCGGCTCACTACTCCCTTGCCCCTTCTTAGGGAACAGAATCTTGGTTTACTTCCAGACATTCACCCCTGGAGGAAGGTGAATGTTATTCCAGGCTCAAGGATACATCCTAACTGATTTAATGTCATCATGGCAATTATTCTTCTCTGTTAGAGATTTGCTTTAGGGGGAGATGTCTGGCCCAGACTGACAATGACCCAAGTCTACTAGAGGACTTCTGGGACAGATTTTCCTACTTAAAACAGTCACAGGGAAGATTCAATCCCCTTATCTGCATTGACTTTGCCATGTCTAAATATGACTCTTGGCTTAAGGCAGCCTATTTGGGACCATGAAGACAATTGTTCTGAGGACCAACCTAGCGTGTCCAGGATGGCCAAGTGGAGGCATCAAGGACTGTATCTCCCTGACTGTGGGACTTCTTGCTTTGTGAACTCTTTTACTGTTTGGTTTTATTTAGGCCTTTTATTTTTCCTTCTGGAGGCAGGGTCTTACTATGTGGCCCTGACCCAGAATTCACTATGTAGTTGAGGATAGATTAAAACTTAAAGAGATCTTCCTGCCTCTGCCTCCCAGCTATTGGGATTTTTAAAGGCACACACCAGTGTGTCTAGTCTATTTTGGCCTTTTTGTTTAAGCTTTCTGTTGTTTGGGAACAACCTAATTAAATAATCATCTGAGCTTTAAAAAAATTTTATTGGGCCAGGCGTGGTGGTGTAGGCCTTTAATCCCAGCACTCAGGAGGCAGAGTCAGGTGGATCTCTGTGAGTTCAAGGCCAGCGTGGTCTACAGAGCGGGCTCCAGGCCAGCTTGGACTAAAGGGAGACCCTGTCTCAAAAAGACCAAAAAATTAATTGGGACTGGAGAGGTGACTCAGTGGTTAAGAGCACTTGTTGCTCTTGCAGAGGACCTGGGTTCAATTCCCAGCACCCACATGGCAGTTAACAACCATCTGTAACTCCAGTTCCAGGGGATCTGATGCTTTCTTCTGGCCTCCACTGGCACTGCATGACATGGGGGCACTTACACACAACGTAGGCAATACACTCATACACATAAAATAATAAATTAAATATTTTGAAAATATATAAAGTAAAAATTTTAAACTGTTTTATTTTATTAAATTATGAGTGTGTGTGTGTGTGTGTGTGTGTGTGTGTGTGTGTGAGTTCGGGTTGTTCTTGGAGGCCAGAGGCCAGAAGAGGGAATCAGATTCCCTGGAGCTGGGGTTGTGAGTCATTTGATATGGACATTAGGCACCAAATTCAGGTCCTCTGTAAGAGCAGCAAGTATTCTAAAGCGCTGAGCCATCTCTCCAGTCCCAATCATCTTTGCTTTATTATAGATATGTGAGCCCCAAATCTAGGGCTTTACCTGAAAAAAACTCAAAGCAATTTTCAATCACACATTTGAAACTAGATTCATCTACTCGGTCCTTCAATAAATATCTATTGAGGATCAACAGCATATATATATATATTTTTTTTTTAAATAATGTCTTTTTAAAATTTTTTATTTATTTTGTACGTGTATGAATGTACTGGCTGCATGCAGGTTTGTGCACCCATATCGTGCAATGCCGTGGAGGTCAGAAAAGTGTGTTGGATTCCCCTGGAACTGGAGTCAAAGATGGTTCTCAGTTACCATGTGGGTGCTGGGGATTGAACCCAGGTCCTCTGCAAGAGCAGTCGTTGCTCTTAACTGCTAGGCCATCTCTCCAGCCCATCATATACATTTTTAAATTCTGGCTTATTTTTCCCCTTGCATCTCAAAGTCTCTAAAATAAGGATATACTTCTAGTTAATGGCATCTTGCCATTGCTCTAGATTATGTGACAGTCTTGATTAGGTTGTCATTGCCTGTAAAAAATAGCAAAAGTCCCAGCTGGACGTGGTGGCACACGCCTTTAAGCTCAGCACTCAGGAGGCAGAGGCAGGTGGATCTCTGTGAGTTCAAGGCCAGCCTGGGCTACACAGTGAGTTCCAGGGAAGCTGGGCTACAGGGAGACCCTGTCTCAAAAAAAAACCAAAACCAAAAACAAAAAGCATGAGGATTAATAAAGAGAAGCTTAGGAAAAAGAATGTACACCCAACTGTCACGTGGTGAGTGTCTTACCAGTAGCCATATAATTGTTTTAGTGACCTTTTACATTATTTATTTTTTATTTAGTGTGTGAGAGAGAGAGACACACAGGAGAGAAGAGAGAGAGAGAGAGAGAGAGAGAGAGAGAGAGAGAGAGAGAGAAACAGCTTGCAGGAGTTGATTCTCTTCTGTCATGTGGGTCCAGGGAATGCACTCAGGTTGTCAGACTTGGTAGTAAGTGGCTCAACTCACTGAGCCAGCTTGTTGGCCAGATTTTGGTGACTTTGAAGTTATATTGTTCAAAGGGTTTCTGATGATTATTTTTCTCTTTCTTTTGGTAAATGAGATCTTAGGGTGGCTCCTGGGGTGCACTGGATAAGAGTGCAGGTTGATAAAGCAAAACTGCCAGTGTTTGGGGTTGTGAGAGAGTTGTCATTCCCGCTGGCACTCTCGGTGACTTGAGGAGGTCTCTGTCTCAGGCCAAACCAGGAATTTTTGTAGCTTTGAATTTTTAGTTTTTAAGTTTTGGTATTTTTGAGATGGGGACTTCCTATTGCCCAGCTGGCCTGGAACCCACTATGTAGACCAAGCTTGCCTCAGTCTCACAGAGATCCACCTGCTTCTGCCTCTGCCTCCCAAGTGCTGGGACCAAAGACATGTGCACCATGCTTGGCTTTGTGACTTTCCAAAAAAATTTTAGGACTAGCCAATGTATGATGCAGAGTTGGACATTTTATTTTTAAGAAGGTTTAATAGGGGCTGGAGAGATGGCACTGTGGAACAGAGCATTTGCTGCCCTTGCAAAGGATCCAGGTTGAATTCCTAGCACCACCAGGGTACCCAGGGATCCCGTACTTTCTTCTGGCTTCCCTGGGCATTGCACTTAAGTTCAGGCAAGCAAAACATTTATACACAGAAGATGAAAATAAATATAAAATATTTTAATATAGGTTTAAGCATGAGAATTAGAGGAAGACGTACCAGAGTGCCGGAGTGGCTCTTTCAGGGAGAGGCTGCACTCAAGGGTTTTTTGTTTGGTTTCTTTTTTTTGGTCTTTTTGAGACAGGGTCTCCCTGTAGCCCTAGCTGGCCTGAAACTCACCATGCAGAGCAGGCTACCCTTGAACTTGCAGAGATCCTCCTGCCTCTGCTTCCCAAGTGCTGAGATTAAAGGCGTGTGCCACCATGCCCAGCTTCCACTAAAGGTTTTTACAATCAGCAGAGATAGGATTTGGGAGGGTTTGAAGTTACTATCTTACTTCTGGGTGGTTCCTGGGGGGGAGCATCAGGTAGCTTACAAAGGGTAAGGTGGTGAAGTCTAGCCCACAGGAAGGTGAGATATTGTGACAGTTTTATTTGAGAGTCTCAGATAAGGTCTGTGGAAAAGAAGAGACCCATGGTCATATCATATACTGCAGGTCTTAAACTTCAGCTGTTGCTGTTTAAACATAAAATGTCTATATAGGAAAGGAATATTGGCTCTATGTCAGCAGCCTTCCCAGCACATGTTGCTAACTGTGCTGGAATTCTTGCCTCTCAGCTGGTGAGAAGCTTCCCTCAGACTCGGGGTGCTAGGCTCCCGTCCCTACTCACATCCCCTTAAGTTCCCAGTCTTTCTCTCTTCCTCAAAACCTTAAGTCACAAAGTGGCACAAGGAAGTTCAGACATTTTTTCCACTGTAAACAAAATTCATTGTCTTGTTTGTGAGATTATCTCTAGGAAAAGAACTGGACCATACATATACTGAGGCCTTAGACATAATTTATTGCTATTTTAGCATTCTTATTTGAAATATCTCTGTAAAAGAAATATTGTTTCTATGTAGGCAACCTTCACAGCAACTTCTGTTAATTTCCTGGAATTGTTGACTCTCACCTGACGATAGATTTCTACCACACTCTGGGGTGAGAGCCTCCTTTTCCCTTAATTCCCCCCCAAGTCTTTCTATCCTGCCTAGTATTTAATGTCTATTTCTTTTAAAATCGATGACTAATCTGATCTGTATCAACTCTTTTCATTGAGTATGAAGTTCTAAGCGAAAGCATCATGTTATAGCTTAATTGCCAGTATTTTTATTTCTCAGGGATACATTTTAAAAAATCATGTGCCATGTCTTTGGTGCTGTCTTTTTTTTTTTTTTTTTGCCAAGCCAGGGTCGCCCCCTATCGCCCCG
The DNA here is from genome assembly GCA_009823505.1 of Rhizomys pruinosus. Classification (NCBI taxonomy): domain Eukaryota; kingdom Metazoa; phylum Chordata; class Mammalia; order Rodentia; family Spalacidae; genus Rhizomys; species Rhizomys pruinosus. The sequence goes on along the minus strand of VZQC01008741.1, from coordinate 401,346 downwards.
CTTCCCCCTAGGGGAACCCACTTCTGTAGACCAGGCCTGGCCTTGGACCCTCCCCCACTCTTTGTGCGCGGCCGAGTCACTGCCTCCTGCCCACTCCCAAGTGCCTAGGATTCAAGGGCGTGCACCCCCCACGCCCGGCCTCCTTGGTGCCGTCTTAGTGTGGATGGCTGAGCCACTGTCCTGGTGCAGGGGTGTGCTGGTTTTTTCTCTTCCATTGCTGGTGACAAAACCCTCCTACCGACACCAAACCTTGGGGGAGGAAAGGGTTTTTTATTCAGCTTACAATTCCTGGGTCACACAGTTTATTTTCATCAGGTAGAGGGGAAGGCCCAAGGCACAGGAACGCAGGGCCGGAACCTGGAGGCAGGAGCTGAAGCACCATGGAGCTGAAGGCCATGGAGGAATACTATTTACTGGCTTTCTCGCCTGGCCCATGCCCAGCCCTGCCCCCTCTTAGAATGGTAACAACAACCAACCTGCCCCCAGTAGTTGGCAACGCCAACCCCATAGTTGGGCCATTGGCCCTCCACATTGCTCACAGACAAGTACTCCATAAATTGGCCCAAAGGCCCAGTTATCCAAATGGAAGCCAATTCCCCACAACTGGAAGGCTTTGTTTCCCTCATCTCATGTTTGAGCTAAACAAGTGGGTCAAGATTTGAACTAAAGCTGTCCACCACAATTGACTCCTTGTCAACTTGTCACAAAAACATATCACTATTAAAACAACACCTTTCCAGTTCTTACCCCCAAAAGTATGATGTTAACATTATCACAACATAAGACAGAAAAACCTTAAAAGCCCCACAATCCTCAAAAAGTCAAACATTTAAAAGTTTCACAGGCTTTTTAAAAGGGTCCGCTCTTACTGTGGGCTCAGTAAAATTCCAAAAAACAAGGTACTGGTTCTTTTTACCTCGAAGGGAAGAATCAGGCACTCTCCAAACAAAACCTAAGTCCAGCCAAAGTAGCTCAAGGCTGGGATACCTGGGATTCCTTCATGATCTTCTGGGCTCCAAAGGGTTTTTGGCAGCTCCATTTCTCTGGCTCTGCCATCCATAACACATTTAGCTTGTCTCATAGGCTTAGGTCATCTCCATTCCACACCTGCCCTCTGCTCTTGGTGTTCGTCCCCTGGTCCTGGCAAGCCCAAAAAGCTGGGGGTTTCCACCAACTGAAACTGAGGTTAAGCACCTTCCACCAATGGGTCCCTCCTTCTGGACCTCTCCTGGTGCAAATCCTCCCAAGCTTCCTCCCTCCCATGAACCCCTGCAATTCTGGGGTCTTAACTGCAACCAAGGTGCACTTTCCACCAAATGGTCTTTCATGACCTCTCACAGTGCCAACCCTCGGTGCTCTCTGTGAACCCCTCAAATTTCAACACCGGGAACCATATAGGAGACTCTTAACGTTACCAAGTCCTGCTTTCTGGCTTGGACATGGAGGCTTTCAGCCCCCTTTTCCCTGGGAACACAGCTTCTGTGTGCTGACCCTGAAGAAATTCTTCCCAGAAGATTTCACCACAGTGATGCTGGTCTCTTGTTACTTACAGCTGATTTTTCAGCCCCAGCTAACCAGCATCAATTGTCCCAGTACAACAAAGAGTTCACTTCAGGTTCTGGTCTCTTGTTACTTACAGCTGATTCTTCAGCCCCAGCTGACCAGAGCCCATAGATTAAACAGTCCTGATGATCTCTGCTTCCCTGTGAAACTAGAAACTTCACAAGCCAGGCCTCCATCTTCTACAACTCTTTCAGCAAAGCTGTTCCAAGTTCCACAGCAACGATCTTTAGGCATTCAATGATTTTTCTAGCCCAAAGTTCCAAATGCTTCAACGATCCTTCCCCCAAACACCAAGGTCAGGTCTGTCACAGCAATACCCCACTCTTAGTACCAATTTCTGTTCTGGTTTCTCTTCCATTGCTGTGACAAAACACTCTGACCGACACCAACTTGGGGAGGAAAGGGTTTATTCAGCTTACATCTCCTGGATCACAGTTCATCACTTAGAGAGCCCAAGGCAGGAACTCAGGGCAGGAACCTGGAGGCAGGAGCTGAAGTACAGGCCATGGAGGAATGCTGCTTACTGGCTTGCTCCCCTGGCCCATGCCCAGCCTGCCCTCTTATATGGTACAAAACAACCTGCCCAGGGTGGCAACACCCATAGTGGGCTGGGCCCTCCCACATTGCTCAACAATCAAGACAATACTCCACAGACGTGGCCACAGGCCAATCCAATGGAGCCAATTCCCCAATTGAGGCTCCCTCAACCCAGGTGTGTCAAGTTGACACTAAAGCTATCCAGCACAGGGGTTACAACAATGAACAGCCTACTGGAGGTTAACTGTGGAGAATCCATCACATGCCATTCATAGGTCTGTGTGACAGTCACTTTTCCATCATCTGTTTGAGGTTTCCAAAGTTGCCCTGGGGTCTGTGTGTCCAATTGCCCGTTGATCCTGGAAGTGGCCCAGAGCACTTCTGTTGTCATTGAATGGGCTGAGGCTTAGCCACATCTACTTGCAGGGGAGTTTGGGAAACTAAGTATCCAGGAACAAAAGGGATGTGAATGAACAAGGTCTGGGGTACACTCTGTAAGCAACACTGGAGTGGAAGAGTCTGGGCAGCCCAGAGCCTTCCCAAAGGAACGAAAACAAAAACCCCAGCCTGTCTATCCTGTGTTCTCTTCTGGAATGCTGTCCTGAATATCAGATACACCATCAAATAAGATGCTCCTGACTCAGAAAACTAGCCATATGGGGTTAATGCTTATGCTAAGCCAGGAATCTCTGCTGGAGATATTTTTAGGAGGAAGAGCCTTTTCAGGAGTGAAGAGAGAGCCCATCCCTTAGCCAGCAGACTCCACCCACTCTACTGGCTCAGAGGGGCTGAGGGAGACGGGTTTGCTCAGTGCAGCATGTTCTAGTCACTGCGAACGCTGGCTCCAGCCTAGTATGGAGAAAAGGGCAGTGGTACTGAGGTGCTCGGAGGCCTCGCAGTCTGCTTGGCTTCAGCAGTTAGGAGCTGTGTTTCTTCCTTCATTTGTTTCTCTGTGGTGAGTGTATGAGCTCATATATAGGTGGATGTTATGTGTATGCTTTAATGTGGAGGTCAGGACACCCTTGGGTGTGGCCCCTCAGATGCTTTCCAGCTTTTGTTTGGGGACAGAGCATCTCATTGGTCTAGTAGGCCAGGTTAGCTGTCTGGTGGACACCAGGCTCCCACCTGTCTCTGCTTCTCATTTCCCCAAGGCTGAGATTACAACCCTGCAAGACCACACTTTAATTCTGGTCTTCACACTTGTAAGGCAAAAACACTTTATCTAATGAACCTATCTCCAGTTTTCAAGATAAACTCTCTTGTAACCTAGACTGGTCTCAAAATCACTATGTAGCTCAGAGTGACCTTGAATTCCCAATCACCCTGTCTCTACCTTCAAAGTACTGGGATCTCAGGTATGCATCATCAAGCCCAGATTCCTTTATAAATATGCTTTTTGGGCTGATGCATGCCTTTAATATCAGCACTCAGGAGACAGAGGCAGGAGAATCTCTGTGAGTTCCAGGCCGGCCGGGCCTACAATAGGGAGCCCCTGTCTCAAAAAAAGTAAATGAATAAATAAATAAATAAATTTTCTGAGGGCTGAAGGGATGGCTCACTAGTTAAGAGAACTGTCTGCTCTTCCAGAGGACCAGGGTTCAAATCCCAATGCCCACATGGTGGCTAACAACTGTCCCTAACTCCAGGTCCAGGTCTGATGCCCTCTTCTGGCCTTTTCAGGCATTGCATGACATGGACGCAGGCACAACACTCACACACATAAAATAAAAATAATAAAATATTTTAGAAATATACATTCACAAGTGCAAATGTGGCTGCACCACTGCCCTTATTACCTGTCAGGTTGTTGAGAGGATCTAGAAGTTGGAGAGATCCTCTCAAGAAACGAAGCTTTACACAAACACCATGCAGTTGAGAATGACCGTGGAGGAGGGACCATATGATTACTCTGTTGTTGGGTTGTTTGTTTGTTTTCATTTTTGTCTTTTCAAGGCAGGGTCTCCCTTTAGTCCCAGCTGGCCTGGAGCTCACTTTGTAGACCAGGCTGGCCTTGAACTTACAGAGATCCACCTGCCTCTGCCTCCCCAGTGCTGGGATTAAAATCATGAGCCACCACACCCAGCTCCTGTTTTGTTTTGTTTTTCTTGAATTGTTGATTTATGTGTTGCATGTACATGTACATGTTTGTGTGCATTTGTGTGTGTTTGTGTGTGTGTGTGTGTGTTTGTGTGTGCAGATACATGTAGAGGCCAGAGGTCAAGGTTTAGCGTTTTCCTCTATTTCTCCCTGTAGCCCCAGCTGGCCTGGAGCTCTCTATGCAGACCTGGCTGACCTGGACCCCACAGAGATCCACCTGCCTCTGCCTCCCCAGTGCTGGGATGACGGGCATAGTCACCAGGTCAGTCGATGAACACTTCCTGAATACATGACGGTGCCCTTGTTTGGGCTCACTACATCTGACATGTGTTGGCGAGTTGTTTAAAAGCCTTTTTGCCCGGTGTGGTGGCGGCACACCTTTAATCCTAGCACTCGGGAGGCAGAGGCAGGTGGATCTTTGTGAGTTCAAGGCCAGCCTGGTCTACAGACCAAGTTCCAGGACAGCTGGGGCTACAGGGAGACCCTGTCTCGAAAAGACCTCCCCCCCCTGCAAAAAAAAGCCTTTCCTCCTCCTTCCAAAGCCTCTTTGGGTACACACACACACGCACACGCACACACACACACTCGTGCATAAGCCCGGTAGAGTTTGATCCTTTTGGCATTCCGGGTAAAGCATGAGTCAGCTGAGTGGCAAAGGCCTGCCACTAGCAGGTGCTCCTCAGGGGAGGAGGGGGGCTGGGATGGGAGTGCCCATACTCCTGGTGCCAACTGCTTGCATTCTGTGTTGGCAGCATCCTGTCAGGAGGTACCACATTTCAGGTGCTGTGACATTGCTTTGATTCCCTCTGGTTCTGCCTCTCCCAAGCATTCCATCATTTCCTAATTCCCCTAGTCCTCTGACCTGGTCCTGACATTAACCCTTCCACCATCTGCTCTTCCTTCCCCCACCTAGAGTGGAGAGAATTGGAGCCAAGATGCATTCCTGTGACTTCTGGAGTCATGCAAAGTCAGACACGTGATGCCTTCAGAGGGGGTCACGCAGGTGGATGAGAGCTGACTGAGAAGGATCCATGTGAGCTAAGGTGACTTCCAAAGCTGAGGAGAAACCAGAATCCAAGTGCTAGCCACAGCAGCCAGGGCTCAGGGCTTGGAAACAGGCTCTGGCTGCCAAGGGAACACTGGCTCTCTTCCTGCCTCTGTGGGGGTTTTGTTTTGTTTTGTTTTTGTTTTTGTTTTTTTAGATGTGAAGGGCCTTGCTCTCCATCACAGCAAACACCTAAGGCGAAGGCACAGCCATGAGAAGCCCCAGTGTGACACCCACAGGGGAGGAAGGGACTTCAGTTTTGATGAATACAGTGTTCATCCAGGGAATGAACTGTCACTCTTCTTTGGGACCTGCACTCACCACCTGGTTGAGTCACTGTGTTGTGGTGGGGGGTGGGTAGAATGAGTTCTATCCCTAGGCAGTCCACCAGTACTGGGGCTGGGGTGTTGTGTGAAAAATATGTGCAAGGGATAGACACAGTGTGTGTGTGTGTGTGTGTGTGTGTGTATCTGCAAGACAGTGTGTGTGTGTGTGTGTGTGTGTGTGTGTGTGTCTGTGTGTATCTGCAACCTGCCGTGGTGGACTGTTGCATGACAGGCTGAGTAATTCAGAGCAGCAGGACCACAGCCTTCCTGGGCTGCAGCTGCTGCTTCCAGCTGAAGGCTGGGTCAGCCACGGTTGTCATGGCAACAGACTGATGGAGAAAGGTCTTAAGGAAAAGCCTGGGGGTGGGGAGAGTGTCCTGAAGGATATCAGCCTCTCTCTTGCCAAGAGACAAGGGAAACCAAAGCTACTTATGTCACCTCCATCTGGGTAGAGGGATTGGCAGAGGTACACAGTGACAAGTTTGGCTTTCCTTCCCTGAGGCTGCAGGAAAACGCCCACACTCTGCCTGTGTGCAGCTCTTAGGGGTTAACAGAGATGTGTGTTCCCACACCAATTTGTTCTCACAGGGTGCACAGAGGAAGAGCACATTGCCACAGGGTACAGGGGTGCACCAGGCTGGCGAAATAGCTGCCTTTGAGTGGCCTTCCTGCCTCTAGCGGCTCCAGCGGCTGCCCAAGTGATCTTTCTTTTTCTTTTTCCTTTCTGTTTCTTTGAGACAGGATCTCATTACGTAGCCCTGGCTGGCCTAGAACTCACTAGTTGGCCTTGACCTCACAGAGATCTGCTTGCTTCTGCCTCTCAAGTGCTGGAATTAAAGGTGTGTGCCACTGTATTGGTCACTTTTCTGTTGCTGTGATAAAACACCATGACCAAGGAACTTATAAAAGGAAGAGTTTATTTGAGCTTATGATTGATGGTTCCAGGGAATCAGAGTCCATTGTGGTGGGAGGCATGGCGGCTGAAGCAACAAGCTGAGGGTCACATCTCGCAAAGAGCACAGAAAGCAGACAGAGGCAAGCCACAGGAAAAAATGGACCAGCTCCCTCTGTCGTGGCC
>VZQC01008741.1:367435-393374 GCA_009823505.1 Rhizomys pruinosus | reverse complement strand
TGCACGACACGTGTGCACACACTTGCATGCAGACAGTACATTCATACACATACAGAAATAAATAAAATTAATTAAAAAATTTTTAAAAAGACCACAAAAAGGTAATTATGTAATATATTAAAAGACACAGAGGCAATGGTAAATAGAAAGAGCATGCAAAGGAGTCTGGGGGTCCAGGAAGGGGAGGCTGGGCGGTGGTAAGAGGACCCAGACTAGCAAGATCAGCTTTGTGTCAGTCTGCAGGAACTGTCATAAAGTATCACCGGCATGTTTGTGTAAACAACAGCAACTGCTTACCCACAGTTCTACAAACGAGAGCCAAGATGCAGGTGCCTGAAAGGCAGGCTTCATTCTTCCTCCTCACCTTGGAGGTGGCTGCCACCTTGCTGTGTGCCAACATGGCCTCCTCTGTGCTTGCACACATGAGCAAGAACTGTAGGTCTCTTCCTCTTCTTGTACGGATGCTACCAGCCCTAGTGGCCAAGACCTGCCTTCATCTTAATCACTTCCTTGTAGACCCATCTCCACATACCATCACACAGGTGATTAAGGCTTAACACGAATACTGGGGGTAGGGTTGGTCCATCACAAACCTCACTCATCTTATCTGATGAGTCCTTAACTGAAGGCTGTGAGAAAACTCCAACTGGGGTAAGAGCATTCAGGCCACAGAAAAGCCTCTATGGCAGGCCTGATTCCCCAACCCCCAAAGTTGAGGAATATCAAGGAGACCAGTGTGGCTGGAGTGGGCTGAGCTTTCCAGACAGTAGCAAGTGGTGATGTTAGGTCAGACCAGATCCTGAAGGGAGACCTTTGCTTTTCCTCTGGGAGAAATGGGAGCTATGGCAGGGGCCTGAGCAATGACATGGTCTGAACCACACAGAGATTAGAGTTAGTTGTGCCCACCCAAAGACCTCATCTCCTCACTGGCTGGCTGGCTGTTTCCTTAGAGCCACACTGCCCACAAGGGTGGTTGTGCCAACCCTACAGGAAATGGCCTCACTCCTTCCCAATGGGCACTGGAGATGCTTAGCAACTTGTCTCTGACTCCTATAGAGACGAAGCCTTTGGGGCCTTCATGGGGTAATTAATCTTGAGAAAGCTCCAGGGACTCTCTGGAAAGGGATACAATTAGTTAAGAGAATCTAGGCCTGGTGAGTGATGTGGATAGAAGGGGAGTCCTCTGGAGGAGCTGGTGCTGAGAAAAGGCATGTTCTGTTGAACTGGCACTGGTAGAGGTACTGCACCATTTGTTCCCACCAGGAGGTGCCAGGCGTGCTTTCCCCAGTATTCGCTGGGCTCCCTGCACTGGTACAATTGTGATGGTCAGCAACTTGTGGGTGAGGTCTTACAGGATAAAGAGCACACTGGCCTTCTAGATGGGGGAGGGGTGCTTACTAGCATGAACCTCTTATAGTAGATCAGAGTCTCGTGGGTTCAAAGCCCACAAAGTAAAAGATCAGACTGAGGGTCATGGCAACCCCACCAATACAGAGGACACAGTACTTGCTTGGCAGGGATGTGGGATTTCCAAAACCATCACACCGACTGCACACACTACCTGAAGTGAGAGCCAGCATCAGGCTCCACCATCTGTATTGCTCCCTCAGGCTGTTGCAGGAATGCGTTTTGAACTCAATAGCATTTAAGCAGCCTGCAAACAGAGACTGTCCCAAACAGTGGGCTCCTGGAGGGGGACATAGTATAGCCAGGACAGGCTGCCCAGGGCTCTTGGCTGTGGCTGACATCACTTCACCTCTATTGCTTCTGCAGCCTTGTTACTCCTTGAGAAAGCGGGACTATTGTTTTTATGATTTCTAACAGTGGTCAGAGTGTTTTCTCCAAGAGAACCTTGACCTACCATTCAGTCTTAGCCCTGTGCCCCCTCTTCTTCCATCCCTAAGCAGGAGAACAATGTCAAGAGTGAGTTATCCATGTAACTGGTGAAGGAGATGATGCCCTAAGCCTGCATGAGGCACCAGGGGCCTCCCTGCGCCTCATCTAAAGGCCTTCCTTCCCACAGTGAGCGAGCTGTGGGTGCCTTGGCCCTGCTCTCCTCTTGAATGCATTTTTCCTCAGCAAGCTTTTCCTTGAATTCACTTTTCCTTACAATAGGAAATGTAAGTAGGTTTGTAAAGCAGCAGAGAAGAAAACTAGGCTACCCCAGCGAGGCCCTGGCCTGAATCAAGATGCTCCTACATGAGGCAGCCTGATCTGCCAGGACACAAAAAACTTCAATAATAAGTTCTGTCTGCCCTGGGATGAGACAGGATGGGACAATGCTGCGTCCCTGGTCAGGTCCTGCTACCCTATCCCTACCCCATTCATACCAGACAGAGGCTACCTCCCAGGATCTTAATGCTACAAAAGGCAGAATTGGAGCTAGAACGTCCCGCCCAAGTCCCTATGTCTCTCCTTTAAGCTCTGAGTCTTGAAACAATGCTGGACAGATACAGAAGGATGGCTCTGTGGCCTGTGCTATCCTGGATAAGCACTGAGTTTTCTCTTAAGTTTGTAGTTCTCTTAGTGGGAAGGCTTTGCACTTACTGAATCATTACCTACCTGTCACTCAAGAAGCCCCCACAGCTTGACCATAGATCATTCCTCCAGGGCAAGTTATACAAGTGAGATAAAAAAAAAAAAAAAAAAATACTTGGAGCTCCTAAGACCAATTGGAAAAAGGTGATTTATAAAAATAAAAAAAAGAGGGCTGGAGAGATGGCCTAGAGGTTAAGTGCGCCGACTGCTCTGCAGAGGACCTGGGTCAATCCCCAGCACCCACATTGGTGGCTGAGCACCGTCTTTAACTTATTTCAGGAGAACTACAGTTCCAGGGGGATCCGATGCCCTTCTGACCCCCGGTGTTGAACGACACAGGTGGACAAAACCTACATGCAGGACAGTACATTCATTACAATAAAATAAATAAATAAATAAAAAATAAATTATGATTTATTGTACCAGCAATGCCTGTAATTCCAGCACTTGGGAGGCAGAGGGCAGAGGCAGGTGTGATCTCTGGATTCAAGGCCAGCCTGTCTACACTAGTAAGTTCCAGGACAGCTGAGGTACAGGGAGACCTGTCTCAAAGACAAAAAAAAAAAAAAAAAAAAAAAAAAAAAAAAAAAAAAGAAAAAGGTGATTTATTCTGCCTCCCCCATCTTCCTTTCCTCCCTCCTTCCTCTAGCTACCCCCTCCAATCTGCAGATGCCACCCTGCAGCCTGATATCTGTTTCTCTAGGTTAAGAAGCATCAGAAACGGAATACTTCCCCTAAGTCAGGAGCTTTGCTGAATTATTCATAAGCCAAATCTACTGCAAATTTCAGATTGATTTTTCTTCAAGGTTGTGGCTGGGAGGGCATGGGCGAAAAGGAGTGAAGATTATGCCTGACACTCAAGGAGGTAAATTATTCTGTTTGATGTCACAATCCAGGGTCCCAGTTCCCTGGGAACCTGGGAAGAGTGTAGTAAAGAAAATCTCTGTCTGGAATTCATGCTGGTTGGCCCTGGGTAGAAAGAAACCCGGGCCTCCCAAACCCTGGAGTCTAAGGATTAGTGGATTCAGCACATGAGCAGACAGTTGGGCCTCATCAAACTTCTCCGCCTATGGGGACAATCCTTCCCATGCTTAACCATTCAAAAGGGCCTTGGAGAAACCAGTGTTACTTTCCAGAAGAGGAGATAGTTGCTGGCAGACAGTTAGAAGCCTCTTCTATAGGAGAATATAGTCAAAGGCAAGAGATGAGGCTGAACACAGATCTGGGGAAGGATGCATTAAGCACTGTATAGCTATGCACACTCTTCTCTCCTCCCTTGCAGCCTAGAGTTTCTATATGACAAGATTCTGGCCAATGGGATGCCATGGTAATTTGTGAAACCCGTGTAAGAAGAAATGGTTGGCTCTGCACATCCTCTTTTCTCCTGGAAAGTGGACATAGTGCTAGGGAGTTGGAGGATAGCCTAGAAGATGTCAAAGTAAGGACTAAGGAAGCTGGGCCCTGAACAGTCAGGGTTCCTTACTCTGCCTGGACCTTCTGCCTGCTCTGGACCCATGGAAGAGAAAATAATTCTTTTCATCATAGCCTTCTGCTCTTCCCTCAAGTCTTGGCCTAGCCATCAATTCCCTAGGAAACTGACCAGGGCCCTCCCTTGACCAGGGCTTCTTGTGAGTGCCCACCCTGTCCTCACTGGAGCATGCATTGGTGTCCTACGATGACTTGATCACAGGTCTGCTAATCCTACATGGTTGGGAGCATTTCCTCAGGATCTAGAACATAGCAGGCACTTAATATATGGAGAACAAATCAATGGAAGCCTCACACGTATAAACTGCCTTTGTTCTTGCCTAAAGGGATCAGTGCTTGCACATGCTCATCACAGGCAAATACTGAAGAACAATTCCAATTTTTTTTAAACCTCTTCCCAACATACCTGGGCCTTTCTTCCATGTGTGGTGGGGTGGTTAAGACTTTGGAAAAGTAAAACTCCAGGCTAGAGGGGTGGCTTGGTTGGTCCAGTGCTTGCGTAGCATGCACAAAGCCCTAGGTTCAATCCCTGGTGCTGCATAAAATAGACATCGTGGTACATGGCTGTAATCCCAGCACATGAAGATCATCTGCTACATTGTGAATTCAAGGCCAGCCTGCGTTATATGTGGAGGGGCAGAGGGAGAGAGAGAGAGAGATTTGTTCCACCCCAAATGAGAGGTCAGGTTTGGGTAGGTCTGTGAAGTATAACAGGAATTTCCCTCACTAGGTTGGTTTTCCTTTGAAAAGCAGAGTCTTTGGGTGAAAGAGAAGGAGGAATACATATGTCAAATTTAATTGGAAGAGGTGTTCTAATGCCATAATTTGTTTTCCATTTGTACACAGCTGTAGGGCCTATTCAAGTCTAGGATGGGGTGTTTCTGGTGAATTTCTCTCATCACTGTGTGGTGGGAGCCATGTGCCCTCTAAGAACCAAGGCCTTGGCAGCCAGGTCTGAGTGCCAGGCTCTGGCCCCCAGCCAGCCTTTTCTTGAAGATACCTCCCAGTACGTTGGCCTTGCCTGTAGTTAGTGGCTGTTGCTTTTTATTAGAGCTTGCCTCTCTTTCCCAGATCCTTCTTTGGCATTCTGTGTACACAGTGGCTCTTGTTATTTCTGGTTGGGTCTGTCTGGTGGGGTCTGTCCATCAGTCTCTGCTGTGGGGACTAAAAGTACAGCATTGTCCACACCCCTAATCTGACTTCCAAACACAGTTGTCACTTCACTCTCCAGAGGGTTGGGAACCACAGCAGCCCTTTATGGTAGCCAGGGAATTATGGGGCTTTAGCTGACCTATGATGTTAGAACCAGAATCCCACATATTGATGGCCATACCAACTACCTTTTATATTGATCCTGTACTCTGCCACCCTTTCCTTGATTTCTTCTCTTGTAGAACTCAGGGAGAGGTGAGGTAGGAAGGAAGTCCACCATCACAGTGTGTTTCAGTCCCTTTTCTAAGGCTGTATCAGAATACCCGAGGTCAAGTAATTTATGCAGGAAAGTTTACTTAGCTCACAATTCTGGGGGTTAGGAACTCCAAGAGCATGGTGTCAGTGAGGGCCTTATGTAGCTTCAAATCCTGGTAGAAAGGAGAGGGGTGAGTGAGCATGTGCAAAATGCAAGATCCACTTTATAACAACCCACTCTTGAGGTAACTAAACCAGTCCTGAGAGAGAGAACTTACCCCTGAGAGCCAGGCATCAATTCTTTTTACAACTGATGCACCTCTCAATACCACCACCTTGGGGATGAATTTTTTGACATATGAATTCCTGGGAACATAGTGCTATAGTTTGGATCTAAAAAACTGTCCAAATGTTCGAGGCTTGGTCACCAGCCTGTGATGCTAGTGTGAGTGTGGGGAGGGGGGTGGAAACTTTAGGAGGAGGAGTCTAGTGGAAGGAAGTTAGAACATGGATCATAAAGAGGCTACTGAGCCCCAGCCCTTCCTCCCTTTCTTTGCTTCCAGGTCTCCTTAAGGTTAGTAGCTTTGTCTTAGCATTGTTCCCTGGGATATTCTGCCTTGCCACAGGTCCCAAACCAACAGCCAGGAACATGACTCAGTCCATGAGCCAAAATAAGTTTCTTCTCCTTATAAATGGATCTCCCCCACCTCTGGCACTTTGTCATAGTGATGGAAAGCTAGCACACAAAGTCAAACTATTTCCAAGCCATCAAATGGGGGGAGTCCTCTGGGGCCTCTCATGCCCTCTGCTCACCTTCTTGCAAGCCTTCATGCAAGTTCTGTAGGTCTTGTTCAGCTTGTTTATACCTGTTCGTAGGATGAAGCCCTTTAGACAATACATTTTTGTGATATTAGACTTTCAAACACTCGTTATTTGTGATAGGTAACCAGAACTATTTGTGAAAGTCTTAAGAAAAAAATACCACTGGGGAAATCATAAAACGGGTTGTACTTTAATTTTGTCTATGGCTTGGGAAGAAAAGTGCCTTTGAGGCTAGAGAGCTGGCTCAGTGTGTAAGAGCACTGGCTCTTCTTGCAGAGGACAAGTTTGGTTCCCAGCACCCACAAGGCTGCTTACAACCATCTGTAACTCCAGTTCCAACAGATCTGACACACTCTTCTGGTCTCCATGGGCGTTCTACACACAGGTGCACTTAAATACATGTAGGCAAAATGCTAATACACATAAAAGTCAAAAAGATGAAAACTGCATCTACTCAGCTCATAGAGAACAATTTGGGAGCTTGCCTGAAGATCAAGACGCTCCTTGACTGGACTGTTAGGCTCTGGATCTTAGCTTAACATGAAGACTCTCAGTCAGCCTCTCTATAGCCCTTCCAGCATTTTTGTTTGTTTGTTTGTTTGTTTGTTTTGTCTTTTTGGGACAGGGTCTCCTTGTAGGCCCAGCTGGCCTGGAACTGGCTATGTAGACCAGGCTGGCCTTGAGAACCTAGTCTACATGAAGAGCCTGGTTCTGCAACTGCTGATATTAAAGAGCTAGGCCACCATACCCAGCTTTAACTTTTTCTTTTAACATAAGCTAAGTGAATGAATGGTTCAGCTATGAAACAGTTACTTCTGTTTTAACAGAGCTCAACTTTTAACAGAGCTCAACATCACCAGCTTGGGCAATGTAGCAAGACTCCATCTTCAGAAAAAACTATATAACACAACAAAATAGACAAAAACAAACTCAATGACTCATTTATAAAAAGCAATGATGAGCCAGGTGTGGTGGTCTATGCCTATAATCCCACCACTCAGGAGGTTGAAAGAGAAGTTTGAGGCAGAATGGTTGAGAGTTTGAGGATGACAGCTTGGGCTATATAGCAAGATCATGTCTCAAAAATAAAAAAGTGGGCTGAAGAGATGCCTCAGCAGTTAAGAGCTCCCCCAAAGGACCAGATTCAGTTCCCAGCACCTACATGGAGGCCAACAACCATCCATAACTCCAGTTCCAGAGGATGTAATGACCTCTTCTGACCTCTATGGGCATTGCATGCGCAAATACACTTACAAACATGCAGGCAAAACACTCATGCATATCAAATAAAATAGTCACAAATAAAGTGATGAGATTGTTAATAAAAGCTATTACTGAACTGGGTGTGGTGGTGCTCGCTTTTAATCCTAGCACTGCAGGCGGATCTTTGTGAGTTCAAGGTCCAGGCCTGTTATACAAGCGCGTTCAGGACAGCCAGAACTACAGGGCGCCCTGTTCTCAAAAGACCAAAAAAAAAAAAAAAAAAAAAAAAAAGCTATTACTGAGCACACATTACAAGCCAAACACTGTGCTGTTCTCTCTACATGCTTTTTCTCATGAAGTTCTCACAGCAGTCTGTATAGGGTGTAGTGTTGTTGTCTCCGCGTTACAGATGAGAAAACCAAGGCTCAGGTAAATTATACCTGAAATACCAAGTGAGAGACATGGAGGAACACCACATAATGATGGTAGAATTAAGGGTTCTTTACTTATAGCCAGTGCTCAAGAGGGACCATCCTCAGAACTCTCAACCCCAAGGAGAAGCAGGGCAGGGTTTATGAAACTTAAAACCACTGGTTTTGAAAAAAAAACAACAACATGGGGACTGGAGAGATGGCCTAGCGGTTAAGAGTGGCAACTGCTCTTGCAGAGGACCCAGGTTCGATCCCCAGCACCCACATGGCGGCTAAGAACTGTCTTTAACTCCAGTACCAAGGGAATCTGAGACCCTCTTCTGACCTCCGCAGCATTGCACAACATGGGTGCACAAACCTGCATGCATACAGTACATTCATACACATAAAAAAATTAAATTAAAAAAAACAAAACAAATTTAAAACCACAATTACATCATGCCAAGGCAAAGCCAATAACGATAATTACATCAGATCAGGGGCATGTCAGCTAACAAAGAGGTTTTCAATTAACAAAAAGTTTCTAAGTTTTGGTTAGGAGAAACAAGTTTCTCAGAATTGCAGAAACAATGGGCTCCATGAGCTGCTGAGAAGGGAGATGTGTGCTACCTGGCTAGATGTAAGTTTTCCAGTATTGTAGAGCAATGTACTTCCCGAAACTGCCTGTATGAGATTTCTGGCTGGCTGGCTGCAGTGGTGCAGTGGGGATGGCTAGGCAGAAACACAAGAGTAAAGCAAAACTCAGAGAGAATAAAGTGGAGTTAGTTTTGCCATTTCAGTACCATGTTCCCAAGGTGACCTCAAAGCCAGGGGTGTCTGACTCCACAGTTTTAACCACTGCACAGTTTTTGTAAGAGAGTAGTTCCCCAAAGCATTTGGGGAGAAACTTGGAGAAGACTATATCCTATGTCCACATTTCATGGTTCCATGAAAAGCATTCCCTAACCCTTGTACTCATGTATAGGAAGGGTTTCAAAAGGTCTGGGACAAAGAAAAACAAAATAGAGGCTTGAACATTTCCTTGTCTCTTCACAACTGTAAATTTCCTAATAACTCTGAGTTTAAATTTTTCAGAAATTTTTATCTGCAGGTGATTTAACTACAGCCTCCTCTGCCATGTATAGTGATTTGGAAGGGCAGGCCAGCTTCATGGATATCACCTTGGCAGGGCACAGGACTCCGTGCTTAGAAGAGTCATGCACTGCTGATGTCATCTTGAAATTCTTAAGGACTTTAAAACATTTTTTATATTTTGGTCTTTTTGAGATAGAGTTTCCTGTAGCTTCAGCTGACCTGGAACTCACTATGTAGACCACTATGTAGACCAGGTTGGCCTTGAATTCACAGAGATCTGCCTGCCTCTGGCTCCTGAGTACTGGGATGAAAGGCATGAATCACCATGCTTGGCTCTTAAGGACTTTTTTTTTNTCGGGTTCGATCCCCAGCACCCACCATGGCAGCAAAGTCTTAAACTCCAGTTCCAGAACTCCAATTCCAGGAGAAAACTTCCAGTTCCAGGGGAATCCATACCCTATTCCCTGGACCTCTGCGGCATTGCACGACACGTGTTCACACATTTGCATGTAGACAGTTACATTCATACACATACAGCCATAAATAAAATTAATTAAAAAAATTTTAAAAAGACCACAAAAAGGTAATTATGTAATATATTAAAAGACACAGAGGCAATGGTAAATAGAAAGAGCATGCAAAGGAGTCTGGGGGTCCAGGAAGGGGAGGCTGGGCGGTGGTAAGAGGACCCAGACTAGCAAGATCAGCTTTGTGTCAGTCTGCAGGAACTGTCATAAAGTATCACCGGCATGTTTGTGTAAACAACAGCAACTGCTTACCCACAGTTCTACAAACGAGAGCCAAGATGCAGGTGCCTGAAGGCGGCTTTCTTCTTCCTTCATCACTTTGGAGTTCGGTGCCACCCTTGCTGTGTGGCCAACATGGCCTCCTCCTGTGCTTGCACACAGCGCAAGAACTGTAGGTCTCTTCCTCTTCTTGTACGGATGCTACCAGCCCTAGTGGCCAAGACCTGCCTTCATCTTAATCACTTCCTTGTAGACCCATCTCCACATACCATCACACAGGTGATTAAGGCTTAACACGAATACTGGGGGTAGGGTTGGTCCATCAAAAACCTCACTCATCTTATCTGATGAGTCCTTAACTGAAGGCTGTGAGAAAACTCCAACTGGGGTAAGAGCATTCAGGCCACAGAAAAGCCTCTATGGCAGGCCTGATTCCCCAACCCCCAAAGTTGAGGAATATCAAGGAGACCATTGTGGCTGGAGTGGGCTGAGCTTTCCAGACAGTAGCAAGTGGTGATGTTAGGTCAGACCAGATCCTGAAGGGAGACCTTTGCTTTTCCTCTGGGAGAAATGGGAGCTATGGCAGGGGCCTGAGCAATGACATGGTCTGAACCACACAGAGATTAGAGTTAGTTGTGCCCACCCAAAGACCTCATCTCCTCACTGGCTGGCTGGCTGTTTCCTTAGAGCCACACTGCCCACAAGGGTGGTTGTGCCAACCCTACAGGAAATGGCCTCACTCCTTCCCAATGGGCACTGGAGATGCTTAGCAACTTGTCTCTGACTCCTATAGAGACGAAGCCTTTGGGGCCTTCATGGGGTAATTAATCTTGAGAAAGCTCCAGGGACTCTCTGGAAAGGGATACAATTAGTTAAGAGAATCTAGGCCTGGTGAGTGATGTGGATAGAAGGGGAGTCCTCTGGAGGAGCTGGTGCTGAGAAAAGGCATGTTCTGTTGAACTGGCACTGGTAGAGGTACTGCACCATTTGTTCCCACCAGGGGGTGCCAGGCGTGCTTTCCCCAGTATTCGCTGGGCTCCCTGCACTGGTACAATTGTGATGGTCAGCAACTTGTGGGTGAGGTCTTACAGGATAAAGAGCACACTGGCCTTCTAGATGGGGGAGGGGTGCTTACTAGCATGAACCTCTTATAGTAGATCAGAGTCTCGTGGGTTCAAAGCCCACAAATGTAAAAGATCAGGACTGAGGGTCATGGCAACCCCCACAATACAGAGGACACAGTCACTTGCTTGGCAGGGATGTGGGATTTCCAAAACCATCACACCGACTGCACACACTACCTGAAGTGAGAGCCAGCATCAGGCTCCACCATCTGTATTGCTCCCTCAGGCTGTTGCAGGAATGCGTTTTGAACTCAATAGCATTTAAGCAGCCTGCAAACAGAGACTGTCCCAAACAGTGGGCTCCTGGAGGGGGACATAGTATAGCCAGGACAGGCTGCCCAGGCTCTTGGCTGTGCAGCTGATCATCATTCACCTCATTGCTTTCGCAGCCTTTTACTCCTTAGAAAGCGGGACTAGTTGTTTTTATGATTTCAACAGTGGTCAGAGTGTCTTTCTCACAAGAGAACCTTGACCTACCATTCATTCTTAGCCGTGTCCCTCTTCTTCCATCCCTAAGCAGGAGAACAATGTCAAGAGTGAGTTATCCATGTAACTGGTGAAGGAGATGATGCCCTAAGCCTGCATGAGGCACCAGGGGCCTCCCTGCGCCTCATCTAAAGGCCTTCCTTCCCACAGTGAGCGAGCTGTGGGTGCCTTGGCCCTGCTCTCCTCTTGAATGCATTTTTCCTCAGCAAGCTTTTCCTTGAATTCACTTTTCCTTACAATAGGAAATGTAAGTAGGTTTGTAAAGCAGCAGAGAAGAAAACTAGGCTACCCCAGCGAGGCCCTGGCCTGAATCAAGATGCTCCTACATGAGGCAGCCTGATCTGCCAGGACACAAAAAACTTCAATAATAAGCTCTGTCTGCCCTGGGATGAGACAGGATGGGACAATGCTGCGTCCCTGGTCAGATCCTGCTACCCTATCCCTACCCCATTCATACCAGACAGAGGTTACCTCCCAGGATCTTAATGCTACAAAAGGCAGAATTGGAGCTAGAACGTCCCGCCCAAGTCCCTATGTCTCTCCTTTAAGCTCTGAGTCTTGAAACAATGCTGGACAGATACAGAAGGATGGCTCTGTGGCCTGTGCTATCCTGGATAAGCACTGAGTTTTCTCTTAAGTTTGTAGTTCTCTTAGTGGGAAGGCTTTGCACTTACTGAATCATTACCTACCTGTCACTCAAGAAGCCCCCACAGCTTGACCATAGATCATTCCTCCAGGGCAAGTTATTCAAGGGAGATAAAAAAAAAAAAATAAAAAATTTGGAGCTCCTAAGACCAATTGAAAAAGGGATTTATAAAAATAAAATAAAAAGAGGGCTGGAGAGATCCATAGAGGTTAATGTCGCGCCGACTGCTCTGCAGAGACCTGGGTTCAATCTCCCAACCTTCCATTTGTGCTGAACACGTCTTTAACTTCAGTCTTCGAACTATCCTCCAGGGGATCGTATGCCCTTTCGGACCCTCTCGTGCTGTGTTGATACGATTTCCATGGACAAAACCTACATGCAGACAGTACATTCCATATACATATTATAAATAATATATATATAATAAATAAATTATATATTTCTGTACCAGCAATGCCTGTAATTCCAGCACTGTGGGAAGGGCAGAGGCAGAGACAGGTATCTCTGAGAGTGCTCAAGGCCATGCCAGATAACTAAAGTCCAACTGCTGGTTTGTGCAGTGACCTTGTCTCAAAAGACAAAAAAGAAAAAAAAAAAAAAAAAAAAAAAAGAAAAAGGTGATTTATTTGCCTCCCCCCATCTTTCTTTCATCCCTCCTTCCTCTACGCTACCCCTCCCAATCTGCAGATGCCACCCTGCAGCCTGATATCTGTTTCTCTAGGTTAAGAAGCATCAGAAACGGAATACTTCCCCTAAGTCAGGAGCTTTGCTGAATTATTCATAAGCCAAATCTACTGCAAATTTCAGATTGATTTTTCTTCAAGGTTGTGGCTGGGAGGGCATGGGCGAAAAGGAGTGAAGATTATGCCTGACACTCAAGGAGGTAAATTATTCTGTTTGATGTCACAATCCAGGGTCCCAGTTCCCTGGGAACCTGGGAAGAGTGTAGTAAAGAAAATCTCTGTCTGGAATTCATGCTGGTTGGCCCTGGGTAGAAAGAAACCCGGGCCTCCCAAACCCTGGAGTCTAAGGATTAGTGGATTCAGCACATGAGCAGACAGTTGGGCCTCATCAAACTTCTCCGCCTATGGGGACAATCCTTCCCATGCTTAACCATTCAAAAGGGCCTTGGAGAAACCAGTGTTACTTTCCAGAAGAGGAGATAGTTGCTGGCAGACAGTTAGAAGCCTCTTCTATAGGAGAATATAGTCAAAGGCAAGAGATGAGGCTGAACACAGATCTGGGGAAGGATGCATTAAGCACTGTATAGCTATGCACACTCTTCTCTCCTCCCTTGCAGCCTAGAGTTTCTATATGACAAGATTCCGGCCAATGGGATCCATGTAATTTTGTGAAACCGCGTGTAGAAAAATGGTTGGGCTCTGGCACATCCTCTTTTTCCTGGAAATGGACATATGCTAGGAAGTTGGAGGATAGCCTAGAAGATGTCAAAGTAAGGACTAAGGAAGCTGGGCCCTGAACAGTCAGGGTTCCTTACTCTGCCTGGACCTTCTGCCTGCTCTGGACCCATGGAAGAGAAAATAATTCTTTTCATCATAGCCTTCTGCTCTTCCCTCAAGTCTTGGCCTAGCCATCAATTCCCTAGGAAACTGACCAGGGCCCTCCCTTGACCAGGGCTTCTTGTGAGTGCCCACCCTGTCCTCACTGGAGCATGCATTGGTGTCCTACGATGACTTGATCACAGGTCTGCTAATCCTACATGGTTGGGAGCATTTCCTCAGGATCTAGAACATAGCAGGCACTTAATATATGAGAAACAAATCAATGTAAAGCCTCACACGTATAAACCTGCTTTGTTCTTGCCTAAAGGTGATCAGTCTTGCACATCGCTCATCACAGCAAATATACTGAAGGAACAATTCCAAGTTTTTTTTAAACCTCTTCCCAACATACCTGGGCCTTTCATTCCATGTGTGCGTGGGGTGGTAAGAACTTTGAAAGTAAAACTCCAGGCTAGAGGGTGGCGGTTGGTTCCAGTGCTTGACGTATCATGGCACAAAGCCCTAGGTTCAATCCTGGTGCTGATAAAATAGAACATCGTGGTACAATGGCTGTAATCCCAGCTACATGAAGATCACTGCTACTGTGAATTCAAGCCAGCCTGCGTTATATGTGGAGGGGCAGAGGGAGAGAGAGAGAGAGATTTGTTCCACCCAAATGAGAGGTCAGGTTTGGAGGTCTTGAAGTATAACAGGAATTTCCCTCACTAGGTTGGTTTTCCTTTGAAAAGCAGAGTCTTTGGGTGAAAGAGTAAGGAGAATACATATGTCATAATTTAATTGGAAGAGGTGTTCTAATGCCATAATTGTTTTCCATTTGTACACAGCTGTCAGGCCTTATTCAAGTCTAGGATGGGGTGTTTCTGGTGAATTTCTCTCATCACCTGTGTGGTGGGAGCCATGTGCCCCTCTGATAGAACCAAGGCGCTTGGCAGCCAGGTCTGAGGTGCCAGGCTCTGGCCCCCAGCCAGCCGTTTTCTTGAAGGATACCGTCCCAGTACGTTGGCCTTGCCTGTAGTTAGTGGCTGTTGCTTTTTATTAGAGCTTGCCTCTCTTTCCAGATGCCTTCTTTGTGCATTCTGTGTACACAGTGGCTCTTGTTATTTCTGGTCGGGTCTGTCTGGTGGGGTCTGTCCATCAGTCTCTGCTGTGGGGACTAAAAGTACAGCATTGTCCACACCCCTAATCTGACTTCCAAACACAGTTGTCACTTCACTCTCCAGAGGGTTGGGAACCACAGCAGCCCTTTATGGTAGCCAGGGAATTATGGGGCTTTAGCTGACCTATGATGTTAGAACAGAGAATCCCCCTATTGATGGCCATACCAAACTACCTTTTATAATTTATTTCCTGACTCTGCCACCTTTTCCGTGATCTCTTCTTCTCTTGTAGAACTCAGGGAGAGGTGAGGTAGGAAGGAAGTCCACCATCACAGTGTGTTTCAGTCCCTTTTCTAAGGCTGTATCAGAATACCCGAGGTCAAGTAATTTATGCAGGAAAGTTTACTTAGTCACAATTCTGGAGTTGGAACTCCAAGAGCATGGTGTCAGTGAGGGCCTTATGTAGCTTCAAATCCTGGTAGAAAGGAGAGGGGTGAGTGAGCATGTGCAAAATGCAAGATCCACTTTATAACGAGAGCCACACGTCTGAGGTAACTAAACCAGTCCTGAGAGAGAGAACTTACCCCTGAGAGCCAGGCATCAATTCTTTTTACAACTGATGCACCTCTCAATACCACCACCTTGGGGATGAATTTTTTGACATATGAATTCCTGGGAACATAGTGCTATAGTTTGGATCTAAAAAACTGTCCAAATGTTCGGAGGCTTGGTCACCAGCCGTGATGCTAGTGTGAGTGTGGAGGAGGGGGGTGGAAAAACTTTAGGAGGAGAGTCTAGTGGAAGGAAGTTAGAACATGGATCATAAAGAGGCTACTGAGCCCCAGCCCTTCCTCCCTTTCTTTGCTTCCAGGTCTCCTTAAGGTTAGTAGCTTTGTCTTAGCATTGTTCCCTGGGATATTCTGCCTTGCCACAGGTCCCAAACCAACAGCCAGGAACATGACTCAGTCCATGAGCCAAAATAAGTTTCTTCTCCTTATAAATGGATCTCCCCCACCTCCGGCACTTTGTCCTAGTGATGAAAGCTAGCACACAAAGTCAAACTATTTCCAAGCCATCAAATGGGGGGAGTCCTCTGGGGCCTCTCATGCCCTCTGCTCACCTTCATGCAAGCCTTCATGCAAGTTCTGTAGGTCTTGTTCAGCTTGTTTATATCTGTTCGTAGGATGAAGCCCTTTAGACAATACATTTTTGTGATATTAGACTTTCAAACACTCGTTATTTGTGATAGGTAACCAGAACTATTTGTGAAAGTCTTAAGAAAAAAATACCACTGGGGAAATCATAAAACGGGTTGTACTTTAATTTTGTCTATGGCTTGGGAAGAAAAGTGCCTTTGAGGCTAGAGAGCTGGCTCATGTGTAAGAGTCACTGGCTCTTCTTGCAGAGGACAAGTTGGTTCCCAGCCCCCACAGGCTGCTTAAAACCATCCTGTAACTCCAGTTCCAACAGATCTGGATGACTCTTCTGGTCTCCAGGGCGTTCTCCACACAGGTGCACTTAAATACATGTAGCAAAATGCTAATACACATAAAAGTCAAAAGATGAAAACTGCATTACTCAGCTCATAGAGAACAATTTGGGAGCTTGCCTGAAGATCAAGACGCTCCTTGACTGGACTGTTAGGCTCTGGATCTTAGCTTAACATGAAGACTCTCAGTCAGCCTCTCTATAGCCCTTCCAGCATTTTGTTTGTTTGTTTGTTGTTTTGTTTTGTCTTTTTGGGACAGGGTCTCCTTTGTAGGCCCAGCTGGCTGAACTGGCTATGTAGACCAGGCTGCCTTAGGACCTAGTCTACAATGAAAGAGCCTGGTCTGCAACTGCTGATTTAAGAGCTAGCCACCATACCCATGCTTTAACTTTTTCTTTTAACAAAGCTAAGTGAATGAATGGTTCAGCTATGAAACAGTTACTTCTGTTTTAACAGAGCTCAACTTTTAACAGAGCTCAACATCACCAGCTTGGGCAATGTAGCAAGACTCCATCTTCAGAAAAAACTATAACACAACAAATAACAAAAACAAACTCGATGACTCATTTATAAAAAGCAATGATGAGCCAGTGTGGTGGTCTATGCTATAATCCACCACTCAGGAGGTTGAAAAGAGAATTTGAGGCAGACATGGTTGAGAGTTTGAGGATGACAGCTTGGGGCTATATAGCAAGATCATGTCTCAAAAATAAAAAAGTGGCGCTGAAGAGATGCCTCAGCAGTTAAGAGCTCCCCCAAAGGACCAGATTCAGTTCCCAGCACCCACATGGAGGCCAACACCATCCATAACTCCAGTTCCAGAGGATGTAATGCCTCTTCTGACCTCTATGGGCATTGCATGCGCAAAATACACTTACAAAACATGCAGGCAAAAACACTCATGCATATCAAATAAAATAGTCAAAATAAAGTGATGAGATTGTTAATAAAAGCTATTACTGAACTGGGTGTGGTGGTGCTCGCTTTTATCCTAGCACTGTTGAGGCCGAGGCAGGCGGATTCTTTGTGAGTTCAAGGCCAGCCTGTTTAACACAGCGTGTCCCGGACAGCCAGAACTACAGGGGACCCCGTCTCAAAAAGACCACAAAAAAAAAAAAAAAAAAAAAAAAAGCTATTACTGAGCCACACTACAAGCCAACACTGTGCTGTTCTCTCTACATGCTTTTTCTCATGAAGTTCTCACAGCAGTCTGATAGGGTGTAGTGTTGTTGTCTCCGCGTTACAGATGAGAAAACCAAGGCTCAGTAAATTATACCTGAAATACCAAGTGAGAGACATGGAGGAACACCACATAATGATGGTAGAATTAAGTTCTTTACTTATAGCCAGTGCTCAAGAGGGACCATCCCAGAACTCTCACCCAAGTGAGAAGAAGCAGGGCCGGGTTTATGAAACTTAAAACCACTGGTTTGCAAAAAACAAAACAACAAATGGGACTGGAGAGATGGCCTATGCGGTAAGAGTGGCAACTGCTCTTGCAGAGGACCCAGGTTCGATCCCAGCACCCATGCGGCTAAGAACTGTCTTTAACTCCAGTACCAGGATCTGAGACCCTCTTCTGACCTCCGCCAGCATGTGCAAACATGGGTGCACAAACCTGCATGCATACAGTAAATTATACACATAAAAAAATTAAATTAAAAAAAACAAAAAATTTAAAACCACAATTACATCATGCAAGGCAAAGCCAATAACATAATTACATCAGATCAGGGGCATGTCAGCTAACAAAGAGGTTTTCAATTAACAAAAAGTTTTTGTGTTGAAAAAAGTTTCTCAGAATTGCAGAAACAATGGGCTCCATGAGCTGCTGAGAAGGGAGATGTGTGCTACCTGGCTAGATGTAAGTTTTCCAGTATTGTAGAGCAATGTACTTCCCGAAACTGCCTGTATGAGATTTCTGGCTGGCTGGCTGCAGTGGTGCAGTGGGGATGGCTAGGCAGAAACACAAGAGTAAAGCAAAACTCAGAGAGAATAAAGTGGAGTTAGTTTTGCCATTTCAGTAACATGTTCCCAAGGTGACCTCCAAGCCAGGGGTGTCTGACTCCACAGTTTTAACCACTGCACAGTTTTTGTAAGAGAGTAGTTCCCCAAAGCATTTGGGGAGAAACTTGGAGAAGACTATATCCTATGTCCACATTTCATGGTTCCATGAAAAGCATTCCCTAACCCTTGTACTCATGTATAGGAAGGGTTTCAAAAGGTCTGGGACAAAGAAAAACAAAATAGAGGCTTGAACATTTCCTTGTCTCTTCACAACTGTAAATTTCCTAATAACTCTGAGTTTAAATTTTTCAGAAATTTTTATCTGCAGGTGATTTAACTACAGCCTCCTCTGCCATGTATAGTGATTTGGAAGGGCAGGCCAGCTTCATGGATATCACCTTGGCAGGGCACAGGACTCCGTGCTTAGAAGAGTCATGCACTGCTGATTGTCATCTTGAAATCTTAAGGACTTTAAACTTTTTTAATATTTTGGTCTTTTGAGATAGAGTTTCCTGTAGTTAGCTGACTGAACTCACTATGTAGACCATGTCGACCAGTGGCCTTGAATTCACAGAGTCTGCCTGCCTCTGGCTCTGAGTACTGGGATGAAAGGCTGAATCACCAGCCATGGCGTTAGGACTTTTTTTTTTATTAATTTTATCATTCTGTATGTGTATGAATGTACTGTCTGCATGCAAGTCTGTGACCCCGTGTCGCAATGCCACGGTGGTCAGAAGAGGGTGTCGGATTCCCCTGGAACTGCAGTTCTCCTGGAATTGGGTTCAGACGGTTCTCGGCCGCCATGTGGATGCTGGGGATCGACCCCGGGTCCTCTGTAAGAGCGTCGGTGCTCTTAACCGCTAGGCCATCTCTCCAGCCCTCTTAAGGACTTTTAAACATGAGGCTATGCATTGGTATTTTGCTATGGGCCTTGTAAATTATGTAACTAACCCTGTAACTTAGGAGGTTAAATATAATGAGCTATGACAGAACATAGGGCTGCCATGAACTATTCCAGAGGCAAAGCTGGCTGTCCTGGTTGTCTGTTCTCTGTGCGGTAGGCTGTCCACTCATCCAGCCTGCACAGAGAGCTCACATTGGCATCAGAGCGGGAGCCCAGTGATGGATCCATCAGAACAATTGAAAGAAAAAGAGCCGGGCGTGGTGGTGCGCACGCCTTTATCTAGCACTTGGGGCAGAGAGGCAGGCGGGATCTTTGTGAGTTCAAAGCCCGCTTGGTCTATAGAGTGAGTTCCAGGACAGCTGGGACACAGGGAGCCCTGTCTCGAAAAGACACAAAAAAAAAAAAAAATAATATAATAATAATAATAAAATAAATAAAATAAAATAAAATAAAAACAAAGAAAGAAAAAGAGGGGACTGGAGAGATAGCCTAGCGGTTAAGAGCACCGACGCTCTTGCAGGGACCCGGGTTCGATCCCCAGCACCCACATGGCGGCTAAGAACCGTCTGTTAACTCCAATTCCAGGAGAACTCCAGTTCCAGGCGAATCGGACCCTCTTCTGCACCTCCGTGGCATTGCACGAACACGGGTGCACAGACCTCATGCAGACAGTACATTCCTACACATACAAAGATAATAATAAAAAAAAATAAAAATTAAAAAAAGAAAGAAAGAAAAAGAGATAAGGGAGTCTTAGTCCTGTCTGGAAATCCCATGAGAATGGGGATGGATGGTTCAAGGTTTTCTGAGTTTGGGTTTGTTTGATGCCCTGGCTGTTGGCCAATATCAATGCCTCTGACACAACAATGATACCTTCTGACACCGGGTTGGAGCTCAGAGCCCTCAGTATTCCTCATTCTGAAACCAAGACATTGAAGAGGCTCTACTTAAATGAGTGAAGATGAGGAGGGTGCAGCAGGAGAAAGGCAGAAAGATCGGGGAGGGAGAGCGGCCAGGGAGATCGGCTGGCTCCCCACATGGGCCTATCCAGAGATCTGGATCACCTGCTTTTGTATTATAGCTTAGGCATGAAGAAGGCACATTGAAGGGTGGCATTAGGAAGCAGCATGGGCACTGTTCAGCGTGTCTGCCTTTCTTCAACTTTCCGGCATGCTTTTACACGGCTCCTTTGGCATTCTTTTTTTTTTTTTTTAATTTATTTATTTATTTATTTATTTATTTATTTATTTTATTTTTATTTATTTGGTCTTTAGGAGGTTCTTTAGCCCCAGCTGTCCTGGAACTCACCCTGTGACCAGGCTGTCCTGGAAATCACTCTGTAGACCAGGCTGGCTTGAACAACTCACAAGATCACCTGCTCTGCCTCCTGGATGCTAGCATAAAGGGCATGCGCCACCACACCCGGCTCCTTGCATTCTAACTTATTTGTAATATTCAACAACAAGCTGTCTTCAATATGCTTCTTTGGAGGCTGGAGATTGCTCATGGTTAAGAGCACTCCGCTGTTTGTAAAGTACCCAGTTTTGACTCCCCGCACCACATGCAGCTAAATGCCACCTGTAAATCCAGTTCCAGGAATTCAACAGCCCTCTTCTGACCTCTGGGCATGAAACACATCAGGTGAACTATTATCACACCATGCAGAAAACATACTCATGCACATAAAATAAACAAAATATTTAAAAAGCTGCTTCTCTGAAGATATGGGTCTTAAACCGCCATCTCTACTGTGCCAACATCCTGCCCTTAGGATTAATGCTGTCATTAAATTGTACAGAGTGGGGATAAGAGGGCTCTGGCTCTCATAAAGCCTCTAGCTGCTAAGAGATCAGCTGGGGTTGGCAGTGTGGAGTGTTGAAGAGGGGGCAAAGTCTGAGATGCACCATCTGGACAGCAGTTCAGATGATAAAGAATTTATACAGGGCTGGGGATGTGAGAGTTGTAGGGCTTCCTTAGCCTCTGTGAAGCTCTGGTTCAATCCCCAGAAATGCACATATCATGCACGCACACATGCACGTCATTCTTCCAATCTCAAGGCACTGGCAACTTGTTCATAAACTTCTCCTTTGCTGGTCTTTCATTTCTCTCCTCTTTACCTGCAAAAGAGTTTTCAGGAAGAAAGGATGTCCCAGTAGGGAATGATTTTTTTTTTCAATTCTGTATTGTGATGAATGTACGTCTGCATGAGGTTTGTGCACCATGTCGTGCAATGCCACGCGAGGTCAGAAGAGGGTGTCTGACTCCCCTCGGAACTGGAGTTTCTCCTGAATTGGAGTTTCAGATGGTTCCGGACCCCATGGTGGGTGCTGGGATGAACCCGGGTCCTCTGCAAGAAGCGGTCAGCGTCTTTAACCGCTAGGCCATCTCTCCAGCCCCGGGAATGACTTTTGCAATATGGAAATAATCTGAACTAAAGACTTTTTTGTTTGGTACTTTTTGAGACAGGGTCCCCCTTTCAGTCCCAGATGCCTGGCAGGCCTCTCTAATGTAGACCAGCTGGCCTTGAAAACTCACAGATGATCCACTCTGCGTCTTCCCTCTTCCTCCCAAGTGCTAAGATTAAAGGCATGTGCACCATTGCTGGCTTTTTTTTTTTTTTTTGTCTTGAACTAAAGACTTTTTTACCTAAACTTGCAACCTGAAAGTTACTGTTTATAATGTAAAGAAGCCCACTAAGCCATCATCCCTCAGGACCTCTCCTTGCTGTCCACCCAAGACACTTTAAGACAAAGTATGAATGTGCATGTGCATGCTTTACACATCTAAGTGTAAAAGTAGCGTGCTTTTCTCATTGTTAACAATGAGAGAAAAGTATTTGTTGTGTGTGCTACTAGGCCTAGGGATCAAAGGGCAGGGTTCTCTGATAAGGGTGAGCACTGACTTCTACTCAGCTGGAGATACTGTTTCAATAAAAGAATGAGCAAGGCCTTGCTGGGGAGCAAGTCTGAGAGAAAGCTGAAGGAGTGGGTACTCGGAAGTCCTAGTTCACTCTTGGCCTTAGGAATGTTAAGGGGTAGGCTGTCTTTTTTTTGTATTTATTATTTTTACTTTCTGTGTACAAATGTATTGCTTGCATGTATGTAAGTGCACCTGTGTTGTGCAATGTCTGCAGAAGTCAAAAGAGGGTGTCGGATCCCTGGGAACTGGAGTTATGGAGTATTATTAGCCACCATGTGGGTGCTGGAAACAGAACCTGTGTCTTCTGCAAGAGCAGAGTGCTCTCAACTACTGAGCCATCTGTCTACCCTCAGCCTGTCTCTTTTTCAAGCATCACTGTAATGCGGTTTAGAAATGTCATACCAATTGTCCTGCATTCTTTGGCTTCTCTGCTAAAATAAAGGTTTCTGATTATTGTTGTTGGACATCTGCAGATATATACTGTTTCCTTGCTCTGCTCAATCTGAACCACTTCACTGGATTTGGGATGTGTTACCCTAGACTGCCTTACTGCCAGGGCAGAATTTCAGCGTTCCCAGCTGTCCTGGGCCTCTACATACTGTCTGCCTCCAGGGTATGAGCTGGCAGTCTGCTCACACTGCTCCGCATTGTCATGGAGAAGGTTTTAGAAACATATTGTTGGAGGGTGAGTGTATTACTGCCACCTGGAAACAAGTGGGTTTGTAAGAAAGCCACCGCAGAGGGAGAGAAAGGGCTCTTGGAGGGCAGAGCTGGTGCCAGGGACGTGGAGCCTGCACTGCTGTGTGCTATTTGGGATTCTGGGCAGGCAGCCTTGTGCTGATCACCTCAGTTCCTGCAGAACTCCTGAGAGCTTGTATCAGACAGAAGGCTATAGACTGCAGAAAAGTTTTCAGATTCTAGGGAAATGGGCTGTGTATGCTCAGTCTGTGGAGCAAACTAAGTGGGCACTAGACACCCTGACAAAAATTTATGCTCCATGCAGACAGAAAAGCTGTCCTATGTCCAAGCATTCTAAGGGGCTGTCCTTGACCTTTCTTTGCCAGCTTCTCAGGGACCTGCATGTCCCAAGAATCGGATACCCTATGAGCTACTTCACCCCAAGTTATTGCAGAGGCTTCAGACAACTCATTTGAAGTATCTGCCATCCCACCATCATTTGCTTTGCAGGTCAAAAACAGTTGAACCTAAATGAAAGCTTCAGGGAGATTTGGCATTTTTATTATATCGAGAGTAGATAAGAAGAACAGTAAATATAATCAGCAATCAATTTTCTCTTGGCCCCATAAGTATACTCTATTGCCTTGTAAGTCATTCTAATTTCTGGTACTATGGGTATATATCAAGCTGTCACTTTCCAAATGATGCACATATTATCAATTATGCCCTCTGGGTTACAGAGCCTATTTATTCTCTTTTCCTGGAGAAGATTTGTATACTTTTTCTGGAACTTGAGATAAAGACCAGATCCATTCTGCAGCCCACATGGAGGAGAGGCACGTCCAGTGGATTCTAAAGACTTGTTAACAGGTTTGATTATAAGCACAGGAGACTGAATTTTACATTACTTGTACATTTGTATGTACACACACACAAATTTATGGGGCCAAGAGAGAATTGATTGCTGATCCCAGCACTCAGGACTAATCCCAGCACACCTCCAAATGCACCAACACTGGACTAAAAATTTTTATTATCATTGCTTTGGGGGGGGGTTCTTTTTGAGACAGGGTCTCCCTGTAGCCTCAGCTGTCCTGGAACTCACCATGTAGACCAGGCTGGCCTTGAACTCACAGAGATCCACCTGCCTCTGCCTCCCAATTGCTGGGATTAAAGGTGTGCACCACCACACCCAGCAGCATTGCTTTCTTTATATTAGAATTTTGGCAACTCTTGAAAAGTCATTGGCTCCTCTATCTGTATAGATCTGATATCTAATACAATGAACACCTTGGGATGGCAGCCCTTTGCTGTTAAGGTGTCTGCCTCCCCTTTCTCCTCCCTCTCCTCACTTGAGCTGGCTTAAAGTGGCTCCAGAGATGGGGCCCTTACTGTGCTGTTAAAGTGTAGATTTATTTAGCCACCATCAGACTCACAACATGCACCTGACCTGACTGTGCCTGCGGTTTCTTCCTAGTTAGTATCTCTGCTCTCTTTAATTTCTTTCTTTTTTTAAAATTTTATTCATTTTTTTTATGTGTAGGAATGTACTATCTGCATGTAGGTTTGTGCACCCGTGTCCTGCAATGCCTCGGAGGTCAGAAGAGGGTATCAGATTCCCCTGTAACTGGAGTTAAAGACAGTTCTCAGCCACCATGTGGGTGCTGGGGATTGAACCCGGGTCCTCTGTAAGAACAGTCTGCGCTCTTAACCACTAGGCCATCTCTCCAGCCCCATCTTTCTTTTTTTTTTAATGCTTTAATTTTCCACCCTTTTTTCATTAAAAAAATTTGTTTTATTTTACATGTGTGAGAATTTTGCCATATTTAAGTGTACCACATGGATGTAATGCCTGCAGAGGCCAGAAGAGGGTGTTGGAACTGGAGTTACAGACAGTTGTTAACTGCCATGCGGGTGCTGGAAACTGAACCTGGGTCCTCTGCCAGAGCAGCCAGTGCTCTTAACCACTGAGTCATCTCTCCAGTCCCACTTTCATTCTTTAAACTTTTCTACATTTCCCCTGAATTTCCCCTTTTCTTGAACACTAAGATGATTTTAGTAACTTTTCATAAATCAGCCCTTTTTCTTGATGGAAGTTTTGCTTGATTTCTTCTTGCCCTCCCTATGGTGATGGAGACTGACTCTGAAACCTAGGGCCAGAGCTTTTGGTTACACCTACATTAACTAGTTGAGCTACTTCACTTCTGATCTCTTTTTCTTGGGGGGTCTTAAGCAAGAAGCAGGAGAGGCTTGTCTGGTTAATGCCATGAGGGTATCAACTGAGATGAAGTGCAGTTTAGTAGAGTTCCCTTCTCAGGCAGGAACTGGGCTTTCTCACCCAAACCCCTGGCTTCACCTGGTAGTACAACCAAGTACTTACCTCTGCCTTCATGAAGAAGTAATCCATTATGAGTGGACATACTAACAGTGCCCAGAAAATAAGTAAAATGGGCTACCAGTAGCCCCAAAATGGAGAGAACAAAAAGTGGGCTTTCCTTTTATTAGATAGCTCTTTTATTTTATTTAATTGTATTTATTTATTTTTATTTTATTTTTTTATTTTTAAGGGATTCTACAATATAATAACACAGTTGTTTGCAGATAACATTGATGTTACTCAGTTTGTCATACAGTTAGGTAACTGGTGCATTTTGCAAGTATCTATGTCCAAAATTTGAACAACCCAAGGTTCCCATAGTCCAGTTGGAGAAGCTTGTATGCACAGGCATGTTGATCAATTAGGAGTCCAGACTATATTCCTGTAGTCTCATGATTCACCCCTATCTCTTCGCAGCCTTTACATTTTACCACGCCTCCTCTTCCGCAATTTGTTCCCTGGGCTTTGGGAAAGGGGCACAAGTGGATGAGAAGAAAACAGTCTACTTTCTTTGGAGTTGTCATTTTGGACTCTAGTCTATTCAGGTTGTTTCCCTTCATGGGTTGACAGCTTTTCCAGCGATACCTTTTTAGTCATACTAACAAAGCACAAGCAATTGGATGTACAGCATTTAAGCAGTACTAATTATTATGTCAAGCTAAGCTGTGAGCATAGACACAGATGCTTGGATGGTATGCTAATCCACAAACTGTGGTTTCTCTATAAAGGGTGACAAGTTCTTATTGTGGCTTATAACATCTCCTAACCACTAGAGGACATAAGCTTGTGGCATCCGCTGTGAGTTATTCCTCCAAGGAGAGAGCTAATAGCCAAATAGATTTGGGATATATATAGACACTTGGCTGCCACTGTTGCACAGTATCTCCAGGCTGTTGAGGTGTAGCTGATATTGACAGAGGAGTCTTGCTTGTCTCAGGGAGACCAATATTTTGCT
The DNA here is from genome assembly GCA_009823505.1 of Rhizomys pruinosus. Classification (NCBI taxonomy): domain Eukaryota; kingdom Metazoa; phylum Chordata; class Mammalia; order Rodentia; family Spalacidae; genus Rhizomys; species Rhizomys pruinosus. The sequence continues at coordinate 367,460 of VZQC01008741.1, read as the reverse complement.
GTATTGCTTTAGTGGCCTTTGGTAA